>JAJJXC010000054.1:0-315992 GCA_022432385.1 Xylariaceae sp. FL1272
CGTCAAAATAAAAGATTAATACGCCTAGCAAACTATTCGAAAAATCGGATACAAAAAAAATCAATAACTTATTAACGCAAGGCGTATTTATTTTTATACGGTATTCCGACAACATATTAGAGATTTTTTATATTTTTAATATACGTTTAGTAAAAAAAGTTAAAAAAAAAACAACCGTCTTATATAAAAAATCTAGAATAATCGTATAAAAATACAAAAAAAAAAAAAAAAAAAATACTTTTTATTGAGTCTTTAACGATTTAATAAAATAGTTAACGTTTTGTACTAGTTTTAGGCCCTACGTTAATTTAGTCGTACGGAATAAAAAATAAACTAAAAAACATTAAATAAACGTACGTATAAATAACAAACGAATTAACTCGAGTTATTTACGTATAATTTTTAAAAAAGATTTAGAACAAATACTTAATAAATATTTTACTACGTATCGTACGGCTTTTATATAGCTTAACTAAATTAGGCCTATATTAGTATAAAACGTACTATATATATTATCGTAAAAAACTCGGGATACGTATTTTAACGTACGACTTATATTTGCTTTTAACTAAAAAAAAGCTTGACGGTTTCGGCATTACTGCGTTATAAACTAACAATATATTTAGCTTTACTATACTAGAATTTTCGGAATTAAAAAAGCAAGAACTAAAAAAGGCAGAGTTTTACGTAAAGCCGAAAGCTACGTTTATATAAAGCGTTGCTATAGAATTTAACGGCGGCCGTATTTTATTTAAAAGCAAAAACATTTTTTTCGCATAAAGGGGCCAGGCATTATAATTATTAAAAATTGATCTAACTATATATACGGCATTACAAAATTACGTAGCATAACGCGCAAAAAAAGGCATATATCGTATTAATATGCTAGCCCGAAACGGCGTACGATCTTTTCGTTGCAATATAAATTATAAAGCTAAAAAATAAGCACATTAAAGCATTGAACGTACGATTAAAATAGCAAATAAAGAATTTATTACGCGGTTTACGGTTTATTTCGCTCGATTTTACTCGTATTAAATTATTTATCTTTACCGACGGATTTTTTGCAAACAATACAGATCTTTTATCGTAATTTGGTTTTTTGGTCGTACTAACCGAAAAAATACGTACAAACAATAGTTTCAAGATCTACGGCAATATTATATATTAAAGTTTTTTAAAATGTAAAAAAGTTATAAAAAACGTATTTATAAACAAGTTATACAGTATAATAACTAGTTTTAATTACGTTATTGCTTTTAGTATAACGTTATAGCAAATTATTTATACGTTTAAATTAAACTAAATTCCGGTAATTATTTGTTTTAATTTACGTTCGCTATACAAATATTTCGTAAAGTTAAAAACAACTATTAAAAAACGGCTAATAATTAACGTAATATCGCTACGCAAAACGTATAAAAATCGTAAAATTTTAGAAATACGATAAATTAATAGTAAAAACAATTTATTAAACATATTTACGAAAAAAAATCTTAACTAAATATTTATATAATTAATTACGACTAATCGATTTGTTATACGTGTTAAAGCATTTATTAACCGGTTAAACTAATAACAATAGATTTATACTTTATTTTTTTTTACGTATTTCTTTTCTTACTATATTAATTTTTATTTTATTTTTTAAATAGTGCGAAAAATTATTATTTTATCGTATAAAATATAACTATATGTTTAATATCACATTTTTAAAACATTGATTTAGAACAAAAAAAAAGGAATTTAATTTGCAACTATAAAAACAAAAACATCGTATTATTTACCTCCTATTTTGTACTATTTACTAAAAACCAATTATTTTAGCGTTAACTATTTTATACGTAATAAGTATAATAGGCAGTATATAAATAATAAATGTAATTAGCGTACGAACTATTGAAAAAGCCCGGGATATTGAAAAAGAGGAAGATAACATAGAAGATACAACACTAATAATGAGTAAGTCTGATATTGTACGGTATCACCGACATGGGCAATCAACTGATTATAGCAAAAGAAAGTTATAAAGTACGGTAAAGACTGATTATATTTATTACAACTGTATGTTTTTGTTATCGATGATTCTTCGTAATTTGGTAACTATTTTATTTAAATTATATAACTTAGGTATACTTTTTTTATTAGCTGATTAAGCCAGTCCTTATTCTATTTGCAGTTTTTATTACAATTTTCCCTAAATGATATAAAGTCGTCTTTAACGAGTATTATCGAAAAACAACGTAAAAGAATAAGCCGCAATATCTTACAACATTAAAATCACTTTTTTTAATATTTAGTGTTTACAGAAGTATACTTCGTTCTGGTAACACACCTTACGCTATAGCTACTGACCAGTCGTCCGCACCGGAGTAGTATTTTTTAATCACTACAACGCCCGCTATAATTTCGTCGCCAGCAAGCCTAAAACAAACGGGTTAATAAGCTAGCCCCCTGCGGTCTTCGCGTTACCGACTTCTTTTACGAAAATAAAAACACCGAGCTAAACTATAAAAATACTTTTAACGCTGTTTTTATAAAACACGAGCGCGTTTACTTAGCTACCGTTCGAATTTTCAATAACTACGAAAGTAAAGAATATATATATAGGCTGCGCGAAAAAAAACAAAGAACTAAAACCAAATAAAAAAATAAAAAAAGCGCCTCTACGCTAAACAAAAAAAATAAAGCGGAATATAAAAAATTATTGCAATAAACAAAAGCTATCGTTTGATTAGCTTTAAAAAAAAGATTTTAAATGTTTTTCTTTAAACTTAAATTATTATAAAAGCTTTAAGTTCTATATCTATCTCGGTTGTCTCGTTTTACGTTATATATATCAAATAGCGGCCTCCTTTTTTTCACGTTCTTCCATAATATTTTACACAATTTTATATTAATCGTAATAGTTTTTCTAACCTTACTATTAAATAAAGGCAACAAAAAATATAAGTTTGCTCGTTATTTATTAGTACGTATTATATAACTAAATATATAAAGCAAATATTTATTCACGGACTATTACAGTTATAAATTGCTCGACGCTAGCAAGCCGGCCAAATTAAAAAAGTACGATATTATAATACGTAACATTATTATAGTACTTAACTAATCGTACGTTTTTGGCCTCTTTTTTATAATACGTACGCTTAAAGGAAAAGTTTATAAGTTTGATCGTAATCGGTTTATACTTTTTAATTTATACGGGTTTAAAGCCGAATTTTTATATAATATTAACGTTAGACCATAAAAGAATGTTAATATTTCCTTTACTAAATTAACTACTAAAGCTAATACCGTAAACAGCTGTTTGCTTTTAAAAAAAGCGTTTAACATTAGCTATTTCGAAAACTCGACCGTTTTTTATACGAAATAATGCATTATAGTCGAATAACAAACAATATATATAGTATACTATTAAAAAACTATAAACTTATTTATTTACATTTTGTCGAAAACATAAGGCTATAATAATTCGGGTTAATCGAAGAACGATAAATAAGTAATCAAAAAATTGCTTTAAATAAATATTAAAAGCGGTCGCATATTCGCCAGCTTTGTAAAAAATAAACTTCGGGTTTATGCCTATAAAACGTCGGCTTTATATATTATAAATAAGAAAATACCGGTAATTTTAACTTATATTGCAAATAGTAAAAATAAATCCTGTTTTTAGATTTTTAATTTAGGACAAAAAATTAATATATTAAGCCTAAAACGTGTCATTAAAACTAAAAGAAAACAATTCGGGACATATAAAGTCCCCGAACTTAATATCGTATATTTTATTGTTTTTATTGTCATATTATACAGCAACGTTCTAATATTAAACAAAATACGGGTAAATTGAACTAAGTTTATAACAAAGATCAAACCAATCCTAGTATTAAAAAAAAACTAATATATACAGAACGTAAAATCGTTACTTTTATAACTACTATAACTTTACTAAACCGATAGCAATAAATACTTTATAGCACTTAGCGACTATAATAAGTTAAAAAAAAAACAAATACTATAATAATATTTAATATAAGCTTAAACGGGTTTTTACGGTTAATATGTTTGCGGAATATATAACGGAAAAAATAAATAATATACTTATTACTACAGAAAACTTAATTATATGCGGTCGAAATTAAGGAAAGTTCTTTAAATTAAGGATTAGTCTAATTAAGCTTATATTTAACAAGTAACAAAATCGAAGATAGTAATTTTCGGCTATTAATAAAAAACTAAGCTTCGCTATTAAATCGTGAAAGCTTTAGTAAGAAATTTTTATTAAATCGTATACACTAGCTTTTTTATATACAAAACTCGCTGTAGTAGTCAAAGAGTAACTTAATTTAACAAAAAGTAATAAAAGAATAAATAAAACGAAAAAGATTAAAAAAGTTATCGAAATCGAGACTATTAGGGTTATAAAATATGCCGTATATAAAAAATAGGCAATACTAGCCGCAAGCGTATCTATTTAATTAAGTTAAAAACTAGTAAACAATAACGTCGGAAATAAAGATTCGAAAAAAGGCTTTATAGTCTACAAACTAATTATACGTTAAAAAGGCTAATAGGTACTTATCGAGTTAATTAACAATATTAATATAGTTTGATTAAGAGATATTACTGTAAAAGGAGTCGAAAATGTATAATTTCTGATCTTTAGTTTCGAAAGCAGCGGTTATTTAGTAACTTATAAAAATAAGGATACGGGTAAACGGATTATTATTTATGCTTACCGTAGTAACATTAAATAAATTAAATCTAAAAATTATAAACTTGGGCCATAAACCGACTAAATACAGACTTGTTCTATTATAGTACTAAAGCCGGGCAAATTAAAACAAGGCATTTCCAAAAAAAGTTTTAAACTAAACAAATTTAAAGTTACAGTACAATAAAATAGCAAAAATTCTAGCTTAAATATTATATATTAACAACTAGTAACGACCGAACGCTTAAATTTATATATTAACCAAATTAAGCAAAATAAATTCGTTTTATATTTTGGCGTTAACACTAATAAGGCAAAATATATATTTAAGTAAAAAAAACTTATAAACTAGAAAATACAGGCAATACTTCTAATCAAAAAAAAGCACCAAAATATCAGTAGTTCCGAAAAGTTTTTAACACGGATATAAGTATTTATTACCTAAAGCTTAAAGCCAAAGCTTATTTATAAAGTTTAAAAATCTCAAGGTTTTATTAAAAAATACGGGTCGAAGAGGTCGAAATTAAGTTAGGCTGTTACAAAACTTTTTCTCTAAGGAAAAAAACTCGAAACTTATTATCTTAAAGGACTACGGACGTCGACGCTTCTAAAAAGAAAATATTATAATAATAAATACAGTAATTATAGTATAAAGTAATCAAATAAGCGCCCAAAAAAAACGAGATCAAACCGTAAAAATATTGCGTTATAGAAAGCAAAAGATTTAATTCGGATATTAAAATAAAAAAAGGATAAAAGTGTTCTAAAAAAAGGTTATAAAGTTTAGCGATTTCCTTACCGTTAATTGTTAGTGCATACTTTTTTTTAAATTTGGGATAAGTTAAAGTTACTAAAGTCAAAGGTGTGAAAAGTTAGATAAGGTTTCGAAAATAATAAAAAAAGCAGACGAAAGTTGACTTAACCTTTAAAATTGTTATTGCAAATAAAAAAAAGAAAATAGTAGCCTAAAAGGTTATAAAGTCTAGCTAAGTAAGAGTTAAGCTATATTTAGTAACTTTTACCTAAAACTTTTAATTTAATAAGTTACTACCCTTTACAGTAGACTGTTATAAGTGGTATCCCAGCGATTACCACTAAAGCGACCGCTTTAATTAGCTGATTTCTAAAAAAAAGAAAAAGCTAATAAGTTATAAATCAAAAGTCCGGACTTTACCGCTTTAATTGTTAGTTCTAACCCTCAGCTTTGTATCTCTAACTATATTTCCCCACTCCACACCTCTCAACCTCTAGCCATCTTTTTTTTAAACAATAACCAAAATATCTACAACAACCATTTAATACTTCTATTTTATCACTTAAGCTTACGTTTAATCATCTCGACTTCTCTTTTTTTAAACAATCTTAAAATAGCTAGCAACAATAAGTCCAATAAAAAGCGCAAGCGTAAAAGCCGCTTTCGATCTTAGTCTATTAGTCGTATTAGCCGAATGCCTCCTTATAGTTACACTATTTACATTGGCTTTAAAGTTTATATCTAGCAATTGCGGAGCGAAAAAAACAAACGATAACCATTTCTTGCGCAAATTCCGTATTAACATATAACTATCGTCCTTTCTTTTTTATATCCGTAACACTTTACTAGATTTTGGTTTAGTTAAAAGCCGTAATATAAAACCTTTTTAAAATAACTTCGTGCTTATAAAACTTTCTAAATATGCCTTCAAACTAGTAAAGAATATATTTGCTATATAACTTTAAGATCTGTCCGTTCCCCGTTATTTAATTGGTAAAACTATAAACCTTAATAACTTTAAAAGGGATATACTAGTAAAAAAGCACTCGCCTTTTATAGTTTGCCGGGGGTCTTTCTTTTTATCGAAGATAATTTAGGTCCCGAACCCGTACTATCTTAACAGTCCTCGGTTACTAGTTTTACTTTATTTAATAAAAGGTTTTACCGTTTTAGTAACTTTATATTAGTAGACTTTCTGTTTATAAATATCGATAGCAAGGTCTTATTTAAAGGCTAGTATGCAATTTTTACTGTAAAAAAACTAAGCTAACCTTTATCGGTCGGCGAAATAGCCAATATATAGATCTTTAATAATAAGAAATAAGATATAAACGTTAGTCGGGAGTTTAGTATTATATATTAAGCAGTAAGTATTTTTAATAACCTTTAATTAATTTAGTGCTTATATAAGACTTTTAAAATAGTTTGTCGATTATATTTTTATTGTCGTTTTTAAAAATATAGCCAAGTTCCGATATTGTTAATAAAAAGTAGACAAGTTTTTTATAAAGATTTTGCTACGAGGTTAATACTCCGGTTACGCCGAAATCCTCGATTTTAATTAAAAGCGACGATTTTTATATATTAAGTTCTTAAACGGTAGTTTTTTTAAATTAGTTATTAAACATTTTGTTAAAAATATTTAAAAAGCTCGAAGCTTTATTGTTTAAGCTTATAGCTAGTTTAATGCCGTTTTTTATAAGTATTACGAAACCTGATATTTTAACAAAAGTAAATTAACAAATAAGGCTAGCTTATATCTATTTATAGGCTGCCGTTTTTTGCTTAGTACCGGTGACGGCGTATGTAAGAACTGTTTTTTCTATATTAAAAGTAAAAAGTGCACTTTTTATCGTAAGAAGTCATCGCCGATGGTGGATTATTTCTGTGTTTTAGCGAAAATAGCCGATTTTGTTAAACTTATTAACGTTATTAACAGTTTTTCATCCTTTATTAGGTTCGGTAATAAATAGATTAGGTATATATACGACCAATTTTATATAAATAATGTTTTTAAAAGCTAGAAAAAATAAATAGATATTCGGAAAAGAACAAAAGAAACAAAAGAACGGAAATAATAAGTGCAATTTTCTTTATTTAAAATAAAAAAGTCCCCGTTTTATTTTAAATATAAATAAAGGAAAAAGTGGCATATATATAAATAAGTATATAATTGTATAATTAAATTGCGTTGATTTTTTTCGCTGAATTTAAAAATTTTTTTTAGGAACTTTGCCTAGATTTGTCTGATTATATAAAATGCTAACAAAAATTGTAGGAAATTATAAAAGAAAATAGAGATAAAAAAGAGGAAATACTCATTATTTGTTTTATTCCGTAGTATTAATTTTAGATCTAGTTGAAAGACTTGTATACTCGTTATTATTATAAATTAGCTTACGATTTTCCCCGTAAAAATCAGGCAAAATATCGTTCGGGTCCGAGGCTTTATCGTGTTAGGCTGAGTCTGGCTTTTAAGGACTTTAGCCATAGTCCAATAGTCATCCTAAGGGGTCCTAAAGGCTCGAAATAAGGTAACCACCCCCCTCACGGGCCACCCCCTCGTGGGCCACCTTGTAAGCTAAAGTAAATAAGCCGTAACTAGCCCCACACTAGTCCAAATTAGACCGGATTGAAAATTCTAGATAATTTATAACGTATTAATAATAATAAAAAAACAAGAAAACAATTTTATATATTAGCTAATTTAATATAATTAAATTTATAATTTTATGAAAATTAATAATAATATAAATAAATAAGCGAAGAAAAAGTAAAAAAAGTGGGTCCCTATTACTATTTAATATTAACGTTATTAAAAACATAAATTAAATTGAAAAAAATTATATATTAGGTATTATAAATTATATTAATATTTAAAGTCTTATAATTTTTTAACGTTATATTTATATGTATTTTCCATATAAATATCGGTTTATAACATATTTTGTAAAAATAATTATATTAAATTAATTAAAATTCGTAAAATTAAAAGTTAAACTGTTTTATATACTGGTTTTAATTTAAAACAATCTTGCTTAAAAAAGTTAATAAAATATACACTATATTAAATAGAAAAAATTACGTAAACTAAGTAGTATTTTTTTAACCGGTTTTTTAACTAGTGTAATATATAAAATAATATTTTAAAATTCGAAATACAATAAAATTAATTACTTTAAAATATAAAACTTAAAGTTTAATAGTAAATATAATTAAAAACATAATTATATTATAAAAGTCCTAAAAGCGGGGCTATTTAAATACTATTTAAAACATTATAACGTAGTTATGAAACACGTAATTCTATATAATAATATATTTAATAAGCCCCGCTTTTAATATATTATAAATATAAATATAACTTACTATTAAATATTAGTTAAATATTATAAACAAAATTTTTTACTATTTTATTTATAATATAATACCATATAAAAGAATACTTTTCAATATTACGTATTTTTATCAAAATATTTTTACATACAAAATTATTCATAAAAAAAAGGCGTTATTTAATTATAAATAAATAAATATAAATATTAAAATTAAAGTAAAAACTTTAAAAAATAGTTTAAAATAAAACGTTTTTAATATAAAAGGTCTTAATTTAATAGCTCCACTTTAACGTTAATAAAAAGTAGACTAAGCCTAAAATTTTACCGAAAACCTTACCCGGGAACTAGATTTACATATAAATTAGTCGTTTTTAATGTATAATAATTTAATTTAATAATATAATATTTTTTACTATTTATTTTCTAGTTTATACTACTATTACGTAAATAAAAAATATTGCCCCACCTTTTTATGTTTTATTTCTATTAAGTTTTATACTTTATAACTAGTATAAAAACCGATTATTTATAAAAATTTTATTAATTTAATAAATAGTAACTATATTTTTTACTATTTATTTTTATACTCAGATATATATAATTCAACTAAAAAAAAAACCTGACCTAATTAGGACTAGTGTGGGGCTAACTACGGCTAGTCGCAAAGTGGCCCGCGAGGGGGTGGCCCGTGAGGGGGGTGGTTACCTTAACCTTGTTTATCTTCGACGAATGCCTTAAGTCGTTTACTAAAGAAGTCCGTTCGAAACGGAACGCCGTTAAGATCCCGTAACTAGTACTTTCCGGATAGCAAAACCTTATAGATTTTATACGGACCGAGCCAGTTATATAAAAGCTTAAGTCGGATAAACTTATTATCTTTATAGGGGGAGTTATAAACTAAGACGTATATATCTTTTTTAAAAAGTACCCTGCAGATTTTATAGGCGTTTTTCTAATCAAAATAAGCCGTAGTTATGGCTCGTTTATAAATAATAATCTAACAGATACGTTTTAAATTTTTAGCCCGTTTTTCGTATTATTATGCCTTTATAACAATAAAGCTATTTTAGTTTGTTACTTCTTTTTAGTTCAAAATACGCTAAGTCAGAATAATATTCTTAATAAGCATTATTAAAAACCGGCTATAAACATATTAATATAAGCTAAAGCCATATAATCGAATAAACGTACGGTTAGCCTATACAATAGTAAAAAAATGTTTTAACTAGTTCTTGCTTATACTATTTAATATTTTTATTAAGCCGTTTTTAATCGGTCGATACCCGCTTTCGACTAAGCCTTAGTTTTAAAAGTAGTAAGCCGTACTATAAACAAGCTTAACGCCTATATTTTTTGCGGCTAAAATAATATTTTTCTAATTTTCCAACCTATTATTAAGCTTAATCTAAATTAGAGCCTTATATTAAAAGTATATCTTCTCTTAAATAAAATTTTCAATTGTTCGAAAGTTAATTTTATTAATGGCGGCGGCTTTAAGGTATCTAAACGCTTTATATCTAGTTTTAATAATTGCTTAAAAAAAACCGTCGTAAGGTATTTTCTAAATATCGAGGACCTATAACTAAAAATAATCGTTAATAGTATTATATTGTGCTAATTCAGCTAATTGTCCCGATATAGCTTTTTAATAATTAAGGCATAACCTGATTATATCCTCGATTTAAGTATAAAGACTTTTTTACTAATAAATAATACGGATTCGATTATAGGTACTATCTTTTTTCCGATAACTAAACTAAGTATAAAAGCTATTAAATATAAGTTTCCGTTATTAAAGGTTATTTATTATACGGCGTAAACGAAATCTGTTAGTCGCTTTATACTAAAAACGTTTGCTAGCAACGAAGTATTAAAATACCATATTCCGAAATCCTTTCTTAAATTAACGTGTGATATAGCGGTTAAAATATTAGAATATCGTTAAAAAACGAGCTATATCCTTCGAATCTTAAATCTAAACAGTAACCGAATTAAGAATATTATTATTAGTCGTCTAATCGGAGACTTTTTTTTAACTTTAAGTCTGTTAAAATAGCAAACGTTATAGTATAAAGCTACAAATCGATATAGTTTTTAATTTCCTTTTCCTAGATATTATTTTGCTTATTTAAAAGCGTCGTAAGTTTACGGGATAAGCCGTTTATAATAGAATATTTTTTCCCTAGAACATAATAAAAAACAAAGTCGAACATTTTAATATAAGCAACCTAGCGAATAAAAACTGCGTTTAATAAAATAAAAAATCTATTATTAAGCTAACCGATTAAGATTTTAACGTCTGTTTTTAAATAAAATCTAATTTTATAAAAATAGTTTCGAAATCGTTTAAAAGCTTTAATAATGCTTAAAAGCTCACGTTTTATAATATTATAGTTTAATTTAACTTTTTATTAAATACCGGATTCGAACTAAACAGGTTTAATTTTGCCGTCTACTATTTAGCAAAAAACATAATTTTAACCCGTTTTTAATACATCGATTTTAAGCCATATCTTACTTACTCCTTTAGTAAACAAAAAAGTAATAAAGATAAAAACATTAATTAAAACAGCTTTTAACTAGTTTATAGCATTTTATTAGTTAGGCCTTTAACAGAATTTGACTTTTTTACGAAATAATAAGGTTAGGGGTAAACAGATTAGAACATAGTTTAAAATCTATATGCGGTAGTATACCGTAAAACCAAAAAAAAACGCGGACCTTTATAATATTATTATAAAGCGGCTATTCGACGATTTTATAGACTTTAGCGCCGACAGGTTTACAACTATTAGTTCTATATATAAAGCTAATAATTTTAGCTAATTTTTAGTACTATTTGTTTTTAAGGACGCTAATAGTAACCTTGGCAAGTTTGCAGTTTAAAAAAATAGCGTCGATGTTTTCGATATGCTTAAAGGCAAATTTTCGGATTTCCGGGCAGACTTCTTCCTTATTATAACAAGTTATAGGCCTTTTAATAGCAATATTATCGAAAAAAGGCTTATATTTATTTAGGATAATATCGTATAATATGCGGCTCATAATACGTAAAAATTACGCGACTAAATTAGTAAATCTTTACGGTAAAGTAGTTATTTATAAAGTTCTAAAAAGAGTAGAAAAAGCCGTTATAAGCCTGCTTTCTAGATATAAAAAACATTGATTATAACCTGAAAAAATATCGATAAAGGTGACTATAATATATATCGCAAACTTTTTAGCGAATTTATCGCAGTTTCGGGGAAAAAAAGCATCGCAGATTGTTTAAGCATTAAGTTTTGTAGCTAAATTAATTAAACAAAAACTTCCGTTCTTTTTTTCGATAACAAACCAAGCATTATAATATAAACCGTGTTTTTTTTTAAAAAGACCTTAATTTTTTCAAATTTTAAAAACGTCGACAACCTTAGGCTTTAAACTATATAAAATAGGGATAGACTTGATTTATTAGGTAATTATAACGACCAGTATCAACAATAGTCTTAACCGGTAGTAAAAGGTTTAGTTCGTTAAGAAACTTTGTTATATCACTAAGTAATAAAATAATAATAGTCGTTAGGAAATACTTCCTACTCAGTTTTAAAAAAAAACTGAATATTTAGATTAATAAATAAGTAAAAGAATAACTAAATATATAAGAAATATTTATATAATTCCTTTCTTTTTCTATTAAGGTTGATTTACGTTATTCGTTTGGTTCACTTTTACAAATGTTATAAGTACTATAAGTCGTGCCCGCTTACTTGCTCGTACTTTATTTGCTTTATAAATAAATAAATTAGTTACGTAATATATTCTTTTTAAACATATGCCCGTAACCGTATTTTAGCTCTAATATTTAGTTTAAACAATAAGCTAGTAGCCTTATTAGTTCGTAATATTATCTTTTTTTTTTTTATTATTATCCTTAATAATAAAAAAATGTAAATGCTTTACTAATTGCGTTCTTGTTGCTTTTTTTTTTATAATACTAGCAGAATATATTATTAACCTATTATACTAAATCGTGTTAAAAAATCTAAATCGCGCTCGCGTTTTAACGCCTTCGATTTTGCTGCTAAAATTAAACGTTTTAGTTTTATAATGCCTTTTTTTTATTTTCGTTATCGGTCCGAAAATTCTGTTTGTCGCGTCGTATCGGGCTTATTAAAATATTACGCCTATACTCGCGTTTACCGTCCCTATAATGTTTTTAGGCCGTTTTTGTCCGAGTTTAATAAATTAGCGGCTACCGAAAATAAGATTAAAAAAAAAAAAAAAGGCGGCCGAAATATAGCTTTATTTGTTAACCGATTGCCTAGTTTGTTTGCGTAAGCAGAAACGTTTGCTCCGTTCTCGAGATATAAAGATGATTCGCCGCGGGGTTAAAAATGTAAAAGCTATAAAAAAGTTTAAGCGGTTAGAAAAAGCGCAAAAAAAAATTACTAAAGAATAATCTCGGGTTTTTTCTGCCTTGGTTACTCCAGATTTCGATTAGTTTTTTTTAGACTTTTTTTAAAAGGTCGACCTTTTTTTTTTAGCTTTAGTCGGTCTGGATGCCGGCGGTAAAATTAGTTAACAATTTCCGAAACATCCGTTAAATATTTTTTAAGTTTTTAAATTGTTTTATCGTAAATATAGTCTTTTTATTTAATTAAATACTAAAATCTTTTTTTTGTTTAACGTAAATCTAAAATTTTTTCCGGATAATATAGATTTAGATCTAGTTTTATTTTAAGTTATATTTCGAGTTTAATGTTTTTAAATACTGGTTTAAGTAATAAAATATAAAATACTAGTTTTTGCCTTATTTTAAGCGGTAATAATAGTCGATAATTAAATCTAAACAAAACTTTTTTAATTTTAAATAATCCGATTTTCTTAAAATCGAATTTTTCGTTAAGGCGTTTTGTTTTAATATTTCGTTTTAATAAATATACTTTATCCCCTTTTTTTAAAGTTGGCTTTAATAACCGTTTATTATTATAATATGTTTTTATTCGCTTTTAAAAAAATATTAAATTTTATTATAGCCGTTTTTATAGGCTAATAAGGTTTTTTACGTATATTTTTATTACTAAAGCAATAATTTTTTTTTGTTATAATTTTTAACTATTTAGGTTAAAACTATAGTTTGCTATAAATAATAACATTTTTATATCATAGTTGTTTAAAGTGTTATAAGCAAACTTTACTGTCGGTAGTTTAGTAACCTAGTTATTTTATTGGTTATTAATATAATACCGTAAATATACTTTTAATATTTAGTTTAGGCATTTTGTCTAACTATTTGTTTGCAGGTAATATGCCGTAGACATTTTGTTTATAGATTTTAAGGCCTTTATAAATAACTGCTAATATTTTAAAGCCATCTTCCGATCTCTGTCGGTAATCTATTTGTCTAAAATGCCGTATAGGCTGATTTATTTTTTTTGTAATATATGTCCTAGTATTTTTGCCGAACTTACTTTATAGTAAGGTATAAATCGTGCTAACTTTATAAATTTGTCCACTATAATAAGGATATTGTCGTAAGCTGTTTTTGTTAAAAGGTCTTTTAATTTTGGTAATTAAATAATAAAGTCGAAAAATATAATTTTTCTTGCTCGATTAAGTATTTTAACTAGTTATAATTTACTATATAGTTTATATCGATTAAGCTTTAATCGTATATATAAGTCGTATTTTTTTATAATTTTTTTGATTATTTATTATATTTTAAAAAAGTTATAGTTTCGTTTAAATCGTATAAAAGTTTTAAACTTTCTTTGGTATCCTTTAAGTAAATATGCGTAAACTTGTTTTACCAATTTTTTTTGGAATTTTTTAAGGATATATAGCTTTTTATTATATTTTGTTTCTATTCTTTATTTTACTTAATATTATCGTAGTCCTTTAATAAATTCTGTTCTTAGTAAATATTTTATCCCGTATTGTCTTCGGTCGTCGATTTTATACTACTAAAACAAGTTATCGTTCTATATTATCGCGATTATAAAGTATCCTTTTTTGGTTTTATAAAACAATGCTTAATTGTTTTTTAGTACTTTTTGCTTAAATATCGGGTTTCGGCTAAGGATATCTACTTTAATGTTTTTTTTGTTTGCTATATAAATAATATAAAAATTAAACTTAAATAAGAACTTTGTTTATTGTATTTATTGTTTGTTTAATTATTTCGTTATTATAAAGGTCGTAAAATTTTTATAATCTGAATAAACTTTTATTAGTTTTGCCGTATTGTTAAAATAAGGTTTCTATTTTTGAAAAGCTTTAATAATAGCTATTAACTCTTTGTTGTAAATTTAGTAATTAAGTTATAGTTTTAATAGCTTTTTTAAAAAAAAAAAGCTACTAAATATAGTTTGCTTTTATTGTTTTATTAGAATAAATGTCTTTTTAAAACGTAGTCGAAAACGTCTGCCTCGACCTTAAATAGCTTTATAAAATTTAATAGCTATAGCACTAGCTCGTTAGTAATTAATTCTTTAATTTTGTTAAAAGCTTTTTATTTAACCTTAGTTTATTAGAATAAGAGGTCTTTTTTTGTTAAGTCTGTGAGAAAGCTAGTATACTTTTTAAAGTCCTTAACGTATATTTTTATATAATTCGTAAATTTTATAAATAATCGCACGTTTATTACGTTTTAAGGAGTTAGCTATTTTTTTACTGCTATAATTTTCGAGTCCTATATTTAAAATTATTTAAAGCTTATTGTAAAACCTAGAAAATTAACTTTTTGTGTATAAAACTCGCTTTTTTAAAAGTTAACGAAAAGTTTTGCATTTTAAAATATTTAGAAAACTTGTATATATTTTTTATATTTTTTTAAAATCTTTAAATAAATCAGGATATCATTAAGGTATACTACTATAAAATTATCGAAGAACTTCCGTAGTATATCCGTAATTATCTTTTAAAATGTTATTAAAGCATTAATAAGTCTAAATAACATAATTAAATATTTAAAGTATTTAATTAGAGTCTTAAATACTGTTTTTTATTCTTTGCTTTTTATAATCTATATTAAATTATATACATTTAATAAGTCTAACGTTATAAACTATTGTATGCTATATAATCGATTTTTAAAATTTTTAATCAATAGTAAAAAGTATCGATTTTTACGTGTAATAGTATTAAAGTGCCGGAAATCATAACATATCCTCTATTTTAATGTTTTATTTTTTACAGGTTTCTTAGGCACTATAATTAATGGTATTCTTACTAGTAAATCTGATAGTCGTATCTTTCTTAAGGCCAAATTCTTTTGTACCTATTTTTTAAAGATTTTTAACTGCTGCTAGTTTATACTATAAATTAAAAAAAATCTCGGTTTTTGTCTATTAAATAATAGTATTTTATAATCTTATTTGCTATATTTTAGTAATTTTGTTTTAGTCTAGTGTTATCTGCTGAATAGTTAGCTAAATTTATAGTACTCTTTTAGTACGTCCTTAAATAAATTATTATTTCCGTTTTTAGGTTTTAGTTATATAAGCTTTTTTTATATAAAGTATAAAGTAAATACCTGTTTCGATTTACGTAAAGCCGTTAGTATTAACTTTTTAAAGGCTAAATCTCTTTTTAATATATCTTACTAAAAACAACCAGTCCTTTAATTAACTTAAAGATTATTTTTCCGCAACTAAAATATTTTTAATATAATATCGTAATTTAATATATTTGTAATATCGAGCGTAAATCGTTTATTCTATTTTTAGATATTTAACGAGAGTTCTGCAGTTTCTCGCTGGACTATTTTTTAGTTATAATTAATTAAACTTTTATCCACGGTCGTAAATCGATAAGGTTTTTTTTTTAAATCTATAATATTTATAGTTTATTAATCACATCGGGTAATATATAATTCCCTCTAGCTTTTATATTAATTATAGCCCTAAGTTTATACTTATTATAATAAATAGTTATAACGATATATATATTAAACTCTGCGTTTATTTTATATAAAAATCTTTTTAAATTTTAAGCTAGTTATTAATTTTTTATAGCTATTCGTTGTCGTTTTTTGCTTGTTTTTATAAAAAGACTTTATTCTTTTTTTTTAAGTTTTAATCAAGGCTTTTTTCTATAGTTTATCGAATGTCTTAAGGTTTCGTTCTTTTTACGGTAGTTTTTCCATACGTTAATTAACGTAAGTCATTTTTGGGTTATTTTTTGACTTAATATTATTTATAATTGCTTTATCCTATATCGGGGAGTACTGTAAATATATGCTTATACCTAAGTTTGTATTAGTTATAAACTTTATATATTAATTATTTCGTCGTTTTTATCGGTTTTTTTGCCTATATTTCGCATTCTTATTCAGAATGCGCTATATATTGCAGTTTATACATCAGTACTACTTTTTTTATATAATAAGGCATTTTACTATTGCCTTTAGTTAAAATATTATATAGCCGTTTTAACGTTTATTACAAAGACTATTTTACCGATTTTACTATTAAAATATACGTAAAAAATCAAATATTTATGTTTTTTTTTTAAAACTAATTATATTTAAGTTTGTTTTACAAATATGTCGAACAATCGTTATAAATATAAAAGATCTATAAAATTAAATAGTAATCTTTATGTTCGAAGTTAATTAATTTCGAATTTTTATATCAGAAACTTATTTTTTTGTTTCGTTTAAAAATAATTTGGCAATTATTTTTATTAGGTTTTCGTTATAAAAAAAACAGACTTTTTTTAATAAATATAAACTACTTTTTTCCTTTAAAGTTCTATAGATTTAATTGCTTTATCGCTTAAATATTAATAGTTAGTTTACAAACTTTCTTAAATTTTCGTAAGTATCGATTTTTTTTATAACTGGCTTTTTCTAAAAAAATCTAGCTATTTATAAGCTTTTCGCTAAGCCTTAGTTATAATTTCCGTTATAAAAGTGATTTCCTTTTCAATTATATCGATATTAACTTAAGCTAATTTTTATTCTTTATAATTTCAAACAAAAGCTCGATCGATATAAAAATCGTTCAAGTTTTATCGTATAGCTTTATTGCTATTTATTAAAATGTTTTTTCGTTTATTTAATAGTTACACTATTTATACAAGCATTAATTATATTTATATAAGCATAATTTACTTTTGGCCAACCGAAGTCTTTATTTTTTAATTAAGTTCTAAATATTTTAACGATCTTTTTTTCTGTTAAAATATCGTTAATTATAAAGTTTTTTTCGTAAATACTTTATTACGGCTTTGCTATTCGTAAAGGTTGCTTTTTAAATATCGCTAAAATGCGGGTATTTCAAGGTTTTATAACAGCGGTCTATTATTTAAATATTTTTTCGAATTCTTTTTTAAAGCTTTTATATTTATTAAAGTAGTGTCTTTTCTTTTGGCAATTACAACAAATAACGTTACGCTTATTTTTTTTGCCTTTTTTTTTTGTTATATTATGTAGCATCTAAATCTATCGGACTTAAATATATTTCGAATAAAATAAAAAATATATTCCTCTTTCGTCCTTCGTTTAAAACAAATTTATTAATCGTTTATATAGTATTTTTGCGCTCTTGTCGGCGTTCGTATTCTTTTATATCAATACGAACTGCTTCTGCTATATATTCTAAAAAATCATCGCTAGTTTTTATTTTATAAAGTTCGTTTTTAACGGACTCTTTTAATCTTTAATAAAATAAAAAAATCTTAGATTATTATTTATATTTAATCTCGTAACTATTTTTTAGAAGTCTGCTATATAAATAAATGCTGCTTTTTTCATACCAGCTTTATTAGTTCTAACTAAGCTTGCTTTTTTTTTTTAAAAATCGAGAAAAAATAACTTAATTTGTTCCTCAAAACTTTTAAAAAAATTAAACATTAATATAGTCTCCAATTTCCACTCCGATTATAGCTTAATTATTACTTTAGCTAAATATAGCTTAAACCATATAAAAGCTTTGCTTTTTAGCAAAAACGCTATATGCGTAATTTTCTTTACATTGTTAGCAAAACTTTAGGCATAATATCCTTAATAAGCTTTAATTTATATTAAAAATCTTCGGAGATTTCCTAAAGTGCCGTCGAAATATCCTAGTTTGCTGAGCTTTAAGTTACGACTACCAACTAAAGTTTTAATAATGTTTTCGGCTACTTAAAAAATAGCAAATCAATTTTATATCTTTTAAATCTTTGCTTTATAAACGTTTTACAATTTAAATGTCTTAGCTTTATAAATATTTTAAACAATAAAGCGTTAGTTATGCTCCTATTTACCAAGTTTTTAAAGCTTTTAAATATCGTTAATGTTACTATTAATAACGTTTTTGGATTACTTTAATTTAGTTTATAATATTGCAATCTTTTTAAACATCGCGTTATATATAATCTTGTTAACGTCGAAATCATCGTTTTGCTCCATTTTTTTTCGCAAATAAACGCTATTAAATAAACATAAAGCTAAAAAATCCCTATATAAACATATTATCGATATATTACTTAATTCGTAACGTAATTAAACAAACTTTATCAAAATATAATAACCAATATTAATAATAGTCTTAACCGGTAGTAAAAAGTTTAATTTATTAAAAAACTTTATTATATTACTAAATAATAAAATAATAATAGTCGTTAGGAAATACTTCCTACTCAGTTCTAAAAAAAAACTAAATACTTAGATTAATAAATAAATAAAAAAATAACTAAGTATATAAAAAATACTTATATAATTCCTTTCCTTTTTTATTAAGGTTGACTCACGCCGCTTACCTAGCTCACTCCTACAAATGTCGTGAGTACTATAAGTCGTGCCCGCTTACCTACTCGTACTTTATTTGCTTTACGAGTAGGTAAGTTGGTTACGTAGTATGTTCTTTTTAAACATATGCCCGTAACCGTGTCTTGGCTCTAACACTTGGTCTGAACAATAGGCCAGTGGCCCTGTTGGTTCGTAACAGTAATATAATTAATAGTCCTTATTTTATAAAATAGCGAAATTTTGTCGATAATCTTGCCTATATATATCTAGTTTTAGGCTAAAGCTGCTTTACGTTAAAAAAGTACTTTAATAAAAATATTTATTTTAGCTAATATAAACTTAGTGTTTTAAAGCTTAAATAAGACTTTGGCAAGTAATTCGTTATTAAGTCGTAATCTTCGTTTTATATTAAAGAATTTAAGGAAGATGTTCGAGTATTTTAGCCTAGTCTTGTCGGGATTAGGAAATTGCGCATTCGATTTAGTCTCGGCAAGCTTGCCTGCCTTCTATTTAGTAGACCTTAGTAGTATAAAACTATCTTTAAGATCTATATCGATTGGATTAATCTTTCGAAATTTCGGCTTATATATCGTATTAATATCGAAAAAAATAACTAGTTTTTATTCTTTATTGCAATTAGGACCTTATAAAAGGCCTGACTTAATAAGGTCGTAAAAAAAAGTATGAAAATAATACAAAATTTATTTATTAAAAACAGAGGCAAATAGGGTATTGCCTTTTTAAAGTTCTAATTTTGCTTTTAATAGTATAACCGCGCGATTAGTATCTAGAAATATACTAAAGCGGTCTATAAAAATAGCCCTGGCCTAATTAAAATAAAGTAAAATGTATTTTTTATTAAAATCTTTATAATTTAGGTCTATATCGTCGTTTTCGTTAAAAGATTTAAAGGCGTTATACTAGTTATCGTTAAACGCTATGTTATAAATATCGTTAATTAAGTCATCGTGTTTAAAAAAAGATAACCTGGAAAATTTTTTTGTAAAAAAATCTTAATTTGATTTAAAAAAAGCGTTTATTAATATTATAAAAATCTAAAAAGGCCTTTTTAAACTATTTAATAAACCTTAATCGTAAATAGTATTTAGTTTTCCGATTAAAAAATATAAAAAGCTTATTTTATAAAGTAATCCGTATTAAGAGTAATAAAAAAAACTTTAATAAAGCAGTTATTAAATATAAAAATCTTATAAAAAAAACCGTTTATATTATAAACAGTAATTATTTAAATCTTAAAAATAAAGTTTATGCTTAATAATAAAGAGTTATTTATATAGCGGTTTACAATAACGAATAAGGCTATATTTTTTTTTAACCAGCGATCTATACGAAGGTTTTAGCAATACCTTCGTATAAAATTCTTATTTAATTATTGTATTTACGTTAAATTATATTAATAAGCCGGATAAAAATTTGTTAAGCATTAACTTATAACTTAAGTATTATACTAAATTGTGCCTTAGTGTCTATAGTAACAGTAATTTACTGGCTAATAAAAGTATGTTCGACATAGATTAATATTTAAAAGTAATTAATAATATACTTCCGAATATTAATATTACTTATGGCCGTAGCAGAATTGATTTTAAGTGGCATGCCGGAAATTCGCCTAATCGGCTGTCGTATAATAACTGGCACAAACTAGTTTGTAAACAGCGAGCCTTTTAAACTCAGAGGTTAAAGAACGTAATATTCAAAAACTCGAACTTTTTTAATACTAAGTTTATTAATCGTATTAATAAAGTGTTGCCGGATAACAAAATTAGTCTATAAAATTTTACTTACTGTTATATAAAACTTGGCTGATAATATTTTTTTAATAAAGTTGCGTAAGTTATTATTCGCCGTACTTTATGCAGGTTCTTTAAATAATTCTGTTTTTTTATTAAAAGCACTTTAGCTAGTTTTTTATTTTAAAGAAACAAAAGGGTTTAGCGGATTTTCTATGTTTTTATTAAGCTAATTATAGATATTCTTTACTTTACGGTTAAATATAAGCTTATGAATATAGCTTAGTAGCATTAGCCAGTTAGTCCGTATCCAAATAGGGTTATTTAAATAAACAATAACCTTATTTTCGACCTTTAAATAAAAAGCTTTTAATTTAGGTAACCAACTAAGTTGCTTTTATATTTGGCTAGTTTAAACGGGGTTTATTTTAATAGCATTTAAAGCGGTTTTATCCTAATTGTTAAAGCGTAATTAAAAAATACCGACAAGCTGTTTTATACTATTTGCCGTTTTTTAAAAGATATATTTGTTAACTATTAGGGCCTATTCAAGATTAAACCTAATATAAAGTCCTAATTAATTAACTTTATTTATAATATATATTCAGGCATTAATAAATAGTAGTTTAAAGTTAAACTAATTAATTAATTATGTTATTATAGCAGTTTAAACTAAATTAAATTTATAATATTTGGCTAAAAAATCGAAGGTATTTTAACGCTTTTTAGTATTAATACCTAAGTTATTAACAATTTAAAAGACGACTTTTTAAAAGATCTTAATACCTAGTTTACGACTTTTTATAATAAAGTTAAAAAAGAAACTTTTTTGTTTTACTTTTTTGTATTCCATATCGCGAAGTAAACTTTAAATTTAGGCATAAAAGTCTTTTTCGGCTATAAAAATAAGGATATTTATTTTATATGTTTTTCGGTATTCGTTACAGTTTTTACGGCCGTGACTTTTTTTACCGTAGGCAAAACAATAAGTCGGGCTTTTACGAGATAGATCTCGGAAGCTATTACTGCCTTTACTGCTTCTTTTTAAAAAAGCTATAAAACTTTTTCGTCCTTATTTTTACATAATAAATAATATAGCGTATATACGGGTATCCGACCGATTAAAAATTAGTAGCTAGTATTTAATATATATCGTATTAAGCTAAAATTATGTTTATAATATTAAAAAAATCTTTTTTTAGCGCATTTTTTATTACATTTTATTAATCGCTATATTTACGAACTTATTAATAAACTTATTTATATTAATAAAGTCTTTAAACTAAATAGTTTTAACTATCGGTTTAATATTAATAAACGACGGAATAATATTAAGTATTAAAATAATCCGAATAGTTTGTTTAATTGCGACTTTATCCGATACTAGTATATATTTTGGTACAATAGGTTTAAGCAAATCCTTTAAGCTAAAATGCTGATTACGCTAAAACTTTCGGTATATATTACGACGTTATTAATTATATATATTATATACGTTTTTATAATTAATATATTTCTAAATCTTATCGAAAAAATTATTATAATTTAGCGATCGCAAGTTTGTAAATTTAATGCTCGTAACTTTTTTAATACGCTTAAATACTTAAAAGTTAAAAGCATAAAATAGTAATACGGCATATAGTTAATTACTCGTTATATTTTCTCGATAAATAACGTCTTTAATAAAGTAGCAATATATCTAAACGTATTGTATAAACTTATCAAAGTTCGAAATATTAACATATTTTATTTTATAAGCCCGTAATAAAAATAAGGCTAACTTACGTTATTAACTATTAAAATATTTATATTTTTTAATAAGTAAACGCCTTGTTTTTGCCTATGTTATATAACCGTTTAAAAAGTTCCGGAAAATATCTCGATCGATACGATTATTTATAAAAATAAGCAAAATTTTAACTTGCTATAATTTAATAAAACAATTATTACGGAAAAAAATCTCGATATCGTTAAACCAGTTAATAATATTATTACTTTTAAACTAAAATTAATTTATATATATATAAAGCAACAAAAATTACGCGTAAACCGTAGTTATTTCAAAGGTAATAAATTGTTTAAAAACTATTATAGTCGAGGTAATCGGACTAAGGCTCGAATTATTTTAAATAAAGAACTTAACTTAAGGAGTAAAAAAAACTATCTTGCCGTTTTCACCATAAAAATCTGTCTGCCTTTAAGTAAACAAGCCAAAAGATCTTTCGAAAAAGCTAAAGTATATGCTAAACTCTTCGTTTAAAAACAAAGGATACTTTTTGTTAAAAAAAGTAATATCGGGCTCTAACTAATTACCTTTGTAAAATAGTTTTTCGAAATTAGGAAAAAAAGCAGAAATGTCTGCGTAAAAGTCTGCGTAAAAGTTTTAATCTCTTTTTTCGAACGTAAATAGCGTTACTTATTAATTATTTTTAAAGATAACGCCAACGTTTTACGCGATACCGCTAACGATAAACTTGCCGCTTAAACCGTTTTAACTTTTTTTCATTACGGATAACTAAATTTTTTAAGTTTTTTAGTTTTTTACGTTTTCGTAAGATAATAGGGTTTATTTTTTTAAAAATATAACAAAAAGCGTCAAGATCTTTTCGAACCTATCGACAATAATCGAAAACAAAATTTCGTATAAAGTTCCTACGGTTAAATAATAAATACTTTAAAGCATTAAAGCCTTAAAAATAATAAAGCTCGTAAAACTTACTTAAGCTTTTTGCTTATAAAAAATCTCTAGTTTATACTACTATTTGTTTAAGCTTGCAGACTATAGCAAGCTATATTTATAAACGCTTTTTAAAAAAAAATAAAAAGCGTACAAAACCGAGAATCTCCTTTTTAAAAACGGGGTCGTCGTTCGATATAAAGTTTCCGTTATGCTTAAAAGAAAAAAGTTTTTAAAGCATAAAAAAAAACTAAAAAAAAAACTAAACAATAACAGTAATAAAAAGTAAATAATAAAAAAAAAAAAAACAGCAAAATTAAGGCGTAATAATAGTAAATATTCTCAAAAACGGGGACAAACAAAGCAAAAAATAAAGGCCTTAATTATTGCACTAAGTAATCAATTTAGCGCTCATAGGACCTTATTTATATAAAAAATCTGGAACCGGCTTAAAAACTCCGAATTCTGTTTTCCAAAATCTCTTGCGTCCGAGATTTCTCTTATTCCCGAAGTTAGTCTACTAATAAAAAGTAAAAAAACTATTATTTAATATTAGGATAAATATTTAATCCGGCGATATAATAAAGAATAAGCTAATTAAAATATTGTTTTTATATATAATATAATAAAAATAAAGCTAAACGTAACATTTTAATGCACTAATAGTAAAAAAAAAAGCATATCGAACTCGATATATATTTAACTAAATAAGACTATCGCCTATAATAAGCCGCTACTAAATTTAAGTTTTTTAATAACTCGTTAAAATTAAAATAAAAATAACGGCATAACCAATTATTTAAAACTTTAACTATTATATATTAATAATAACCCTTATCTATATAGTAAATATATTAATTAATAAAGAAAAAAGATATAGTAATATATGTAATTATATTTAAAAACAGGAGTTTTAGCGTTTTATAAATCGTATTCCGAGTACCCGGTTTAAAATTTTTTTAATATCTATAATTTAAAGTAGTTTAAAGTAGCTAACAAAGATAACACCGAAAATAAGCGCAATAAAAAAGTTCGAACTTAAAGTTTTCGTAAGTCTTAAATCGAATTTAAAAACTTTATTCCTGTAAATCTCGCTTATTATTTTTTAAATCGAATTTTAGTTTAAAAAATCGTTTAATTAAATAAAAAAATATATAATAGTATATTTATATATTTTAAAAGTGTTTTAATAATAAAGTCGTAATTCTAATAATTTGTATATAGCATCCTAGGCCTTAAAAGCATATCGCTAGCTATTTGTTTATATCGTTTAGTATCGAGTCTATATTTAAGTTTTGTTCTAAGTAACTATTTAGTCGCTATGCTAAGTCTGAAGGTCTAAAAAGTTTTATTCGTATCGTATAATAACAATCGATGAGGCATAACCTAAAACTACGTAGATATTAGATCTTATTATTAGCCTCTAAGCTAAGAATATTTCGTTAAGTCGTAATAGACGCTTTTACAAAAGCTATTTATCAAAACGTTTGCCGTTTAATTATGCTAAAAACATTGGTTAAACGATTAATTAGTTTTTTATTTTTCGCGCTTATATTGTTAGTTTGTTTAAAGTGTAAATATCTCGACTTTTTGTCTTAAGAAATAATTTGGCATTCCGGTAAATTTTAAGTTTTAAGCCTTAACGAGATTACTAATAAAAAAAAGGAAAATAACATAAAAGATATAATACTAATAATAAGTAAGTCTAACATTATACGGTATTACCGATATAAGCAATCAACTAATTATAGCAAAAAAAAGTTATAAAGTACGGTAAAGACTGATTATATTTATCGCAACTGTATGTTTTTATTATCGATGATTCTCCGTAGTCTGGTAACTATCTTATTCAAGTTGCATAACTTAGGTATACCCTTTCTGTCAGCTGACTAAGCTAGTCCTTGTTCTATTCGCAGTCCCTATTACAATATGTACGTATTGCTCGTACGGAGTACCGGTATAATAGCCGGTCGTTGCTGCCGTAGTAATACAACGTTAGTAGGCGTCGTACGGCCTAGCCGCAGGGACAATACTATAAAACTATATTATTATACTATAAAAGTACAAATTATAACGTAGTATATAAGCGTAATTCTTTTGTATATTAACAGGCCCTAAAGCGTGTAAAATATTAATATTTTAAGACGGCATTACGTAAAAAGCGCGCTTTTAGTTTTATTATATAAGTAAGCAAAAATAAAGATAAAAGCTTGTATAATTACGTATATTAATAGCTATACTATATATAAAGCCACGTATATTTAAAGTTAAATAGTATTAGGTTATAATATTACTAACGTTAAGAGCACCGGTAATTTAATAGGCCTAAAGCCCGATGATAGCGATCTGGTACGGGCTAAAATATTGTTGCGCGATAATTTGGACTCTGTTAACTATAGGGTTTAAAGAGTTCGGCTAAAGTACGACAAGCGTACTAACCGGAATAGTAAGATTTCTGATAAAAAAAGCAGGAAGCTAGCTAGTAACAGCAGCGATAAAAACAAGATTGTTCAGATTTAAAAGGCTAAAGCCCTAGTTAAAAAAAGCAGCCATTTTATACGATAGCAAAAAAAGCGGGATAGAGAAATAATATATTTAATCGTATAAAAATCGAAACAATAAAGACAAAATAAAATAATAACGTACGGAAAAAAAAAAAAGAACTTCGATCGTATAAAAATATATAACGTTATATATAAAAGCTTTAACTTAACAATAGTTATATTATCCTATATTTACAGCAGTTTTATTATATATAGAACAACTAAATTATTAACGATGTAATTTACGGCAGTTTATAATTATAATAAATAGTTTGGACAATAGGAAATTAGACGTACGATACGTACGTGGCTATTTTAACGAACAGTTACTAGTATATGACGTACGGAGCATTAAAAAAAGCAGCTATTTCGCGTAAAAGAAAAAATTGCTAGTATTTAACTATTATTACGTAAAAAGCCTTCTGCTTAATACGAAGGGACAATTGTTTTATACAAGCAAAAACAAAGTAAATGCTAGATAGCCGTCGTAAGTAAATAGTATATGCGATATAAAATAAATAGTACGTATATAGCACGTACGTCGGTTAAGGGATAACCGGCGTAAATAAATATTACGTACGACGGTTATAGGATAGCTAACGTAAGCAAATTGTACGTACGTCGGATATCCCGTACAAAGGCTTATATACTTCGTACGGAATCCCTTCTAGGGATTCCTCTTTTTTGGAGATAAACATAAATAAATCAATCGTACAGTTACTTGTATCTGCTTTTTAGTGCGCACAGAGCCTATTCAACAACGTTATTTTTATATATAGTTATTACCTTATTTTTTATTGTTATAATATATATAAAAGTTTTCGTTTTATATAAATTATAGCTTGTTTTTTTATTATATTAAAATTTATATTACGATATAGAAATTTAAAAATAAGCTTTTGTATAAGTTTTTTATATTAATTAACGTTTGTTCGAATTTAGGCACGTTGTTATATATTTATACGATAACTAAATATAACTAAATTTCTTTTTAAAAATTTGGCCTAAAAGCGCGTTAAGTAATATAAAAAGTTTCGAAAAACTGTTTTAATATTTTTAGTTTTATTAATATTAAATTATTTTATATAACTTATTAAAAATTTGTTATAGTTTATTTGCTTTAATATTAAATATAGTTTATTTTCGTATTAAAATTTACGTTAAACGTATTGTATATTTTTTTCTACGTTATTTCCGGGTTAATACTAATTTAAAAATATGATTTAATAAAGCCTAAAAAGATTTGGGGAAAAACTACGTAGTAATATTTTTTTTTATTTTTAAAACTTAATATAACCGTACGAACTAACGTATTTTATCCGATAATATATTATATAATAAGCTAATAAAGTTTAAAAAACTTTTCTATAATTTTTAAAAAGCTATAAATTTATACGAATCGATTTGGCCGTTTATAATATTATATTTTAATATAACTAAATTTTATAGTATATATTAAAATAAAATTTACTATATAATAAAAAACGGTTAAAAAGTTTAAAATTATTTATACGGTTAGTTTTTTCGTAATAATTTTTCAATAGTTTATTAAATATTTAATTTAAATAATTTTTAAAATCGCGATAATTAAGTTATATAAAGCTTTTAGTAATAAATATCGGTTATTATTTATTTGCTTCGTATAAATTTAATTAACTTTACGTTTAAAATACTATTTCCGAATTATATTTTTTATTTTGTTAGTTATATAAAAAATAATTGTTTTATAATTTATACGAGCTTATTAAATTAAAATTCTATTTAGTTTTTAAAGTTTTTTTTAAATAAAAAAACAAATAATCGTTTATTATATAAGTTTATTTATATAATAATACGTAATAAACTACGTATATTACTATAAACTCGTTAAATGAACTATTAAACAATTTAAAATCGTCGTTGTTTTTTTATTTATTTAGTACGAAATATTTTTAACGGTATTTTTGCTAAAGCCGTATTATAAAGGTATTTCGGCCTATAAAGCTAATTAATCGAATAAAATTTAGGATTTATTTTTAACTATCGTATAAAAATTATTATATAAATCGGTTTATTATTTTTTTCGAATATAATTTAAAGCAAATTCTTTTAAGTTTTTTTCGTACAATTTGCTTAAACCGGAAATACGAAAAAAAAATAAAACAAAAACGTAAAATCGTATTATTATAATTTTCGATTAATTGCTTTTTTGTTTTTATTAATTTATAATCGCTTTATAACTACTAATTAATATTAAATAAGCTTTATACGTATTAAAAAGCAAATATAAATAACTATACGATTAATTTATTTATATTTATTTTTAAAAAAAAAACTCCTTAAAAAAAATTCCGTACGAAATATATAAGCCTTTATACAGAATATCCAACGTACGTAATATTTATTTACGCCGGTTATCTTTTACCCGATATACGTGCTATATACGTACTATTTACTTATATCGTACGTGCTATTTACTTACGTCGGTTATCTAATAGCCGCTTTGCCTTTGTTTATACAAAACAATTATCCCTTTGTACCAAGCAGAAGGCCCTTCGCGCAATAATGGTTAAACAATTATATATTAAATTAGCCTGCGTAAACATTTCGAAAACGTTTTTTAATCGTTTTTAAACCGTTATTATAATAATATATTAATAATAATATTATATATTTGATTATAGTTTTTTAGCTTTACCGCATATATTAAAAATATAAATATATTATATACTAATTTTATATCTTTTTTATAGTCTTTTTTTAATATTTCTTCAACGTTTTATTTAAAATAAACTTAATAAAGTTTAATTATCGACGTTAAATAATATTTAAATATTTTATTAAAATCGAATTTTTTTTTATAAATATCGGCTAAAACTATGAATAATAATGATGTTATAATATAAAATAATATTAAATAGTTTTAAGCCGTATACGTGTTTTTATTTAATATTAACGGCATATTTATTTTTAAAAATATAAAAAACTTATTAAAATATATAGTAATATATTTTAATTGTTTTAAAGTTTATAAAATATCGTATAAAAACTATTGCTAAAATAAATTAAAACCGATTTTAATACGTTTTATAATATATAACGTATTTTATTATATACGTTTTAAAAACGATGCTTAAATAATTTTATAATAATATAAACTTTTAATATTTTTATAATTAACATCGACTATAAATATTTTAAAGTCGTTTAAGTTTTATAATTTTGTTTGTTTATAATAAAAATAAATAATAATATAATTTATATATATTATATATATATATTAAATATATTATAATTAATTGATTAATAAAAAAACAATATAAAACGTATTGTTAATTTTGTTTATATATTTTTTATTGTTTTATTTGTTAGATTATAATAAAAAAAATATAATTCCGAAGCCGTTTTTAAAAAAAAGCAAAATTTGTTACTTGCGGATAATATGCCGAAAATAGTCCGTATTTATTAAGCTATTATAAATATCTATAATAAAACGTTTTTTATACTTTTTTAAAAACCTTTTTAATTTATTTAAAATTAAAAAGCTATTTAAAAAAATGAGTTTAAATTTCAAAATTGTTTTAAAAAAATCATACTTAAAATTATGTTTAATTTATTAATTTGCTAAATAATCTGTATAATTAATACAGTAATAAATCGTAAGGCTTTTTAAGCAGAAATAAAAAGTATTTATATTTATTATACGTAATTATTAAAATAAAAAGCGTTATTTTACGCTATATAAAAATAAAAATCTTAATATAGTATTATATTTAATTTGAATATTTTTAAAATATTATTAAAATAAAGCTCGGCTATTATTTTTTATTAATAATATTTATAATAATAAATATTAAATTTTATTGCATATTTTTTATTATTTATTATTTTTAACTTAATTAAAGCATTTTTATTTTTAAACATTATTTAAATAATAGTTTTTATTTTTAATAAAGTTTTTAAATATATTTATTTATAAATAAAAACGTAACAATATCGTATTATAAAAATATGTTTTTTTAAAGCATATTTTTAATATAAAATAATAAAAACTTTATTATTATATATTATTAATAAACTAAAAACTAGTTATTATTTTTAAAACTTATAACTAAAAAATATTATATTATTTACGTTATAGTTACTTTTAATTAATAAAAATTGGTAATTATTTCGTTAAGTTTTATATGTTTTTTTATTTTAAAATTACGTATACGTAGCTTTAAAAAAGCTGCGATATATTACGTATTAATTGGAATTGTTTTAAAATCGTTTTTAAAATATATAATATATTTTAAAGCTTTTTTCCGTATGTTTTGTTTTGTTAATCGTACTTATAAATCAATTATATTTTACTTAAAATTATACGTAATTTTCATATAAATAAATAATTTAATAAATACGTAAAAATAACTTTTACTTTTAATATATTAAATTATATAGCGTATTATAAATATATTTTTAAATAATATAGTTATAGTTTAAAAAACTAGCTATAATATTTTTATATAATATTAAATTTATAAAAATAAATTTATTATATTTTATAGTTTATCGATTTTTAATTTTTTAAATATTTTAATAAAAATAATAAAAGCGTATTTATTAATTAACGTAAACACATATTTATAAATATTAATAAAATAGTAAATCTATTTAATTTTAAGTTTTTTATTTTTTATATTTTATCGATTATATTTTTAAAATATATTATAAATAAAAATTCGTTATAATTTATTATACATTTTTATTTATATTAAAATATTATTAAAAATAATTATATTAATATAAATAGCTGTTTATTTAGTTAATTTTAAGTCGTTAAATAATAGTTTGCTATATTTTTTTTAAACAAATGTTGTTTAAAAGTAATGTTATTTTTAATACGTTTAATTAAATTATTTAAAATGTTATTAATATTTTAATCTTTTTTTATATTTTAAAAAGTGTTATTGTTTTAAATTTTATTAGTATAAATGTTTGCTATTATTGTAATTAAATTTTTTTAAATAAATAATATAATATAGTAATTGTATAAAAAACGCAAAATAATATCTAAATCGTTTTAGAATTATTTTTATTTTATATTATTTTGTTATCTATTTATTCCGCTATATTATTTATTTATTATATATTATTTTTTATTTATTAAATATTAATACGTTTTTTTTTAATAATTTAAACACGTACATTATTTTATAATTAATAATATATTATAAATATAATGTTATATATATTATTTTTATAATTAAGTGGCGCTTAAGCCGTAGTATTTTTGTATAGCGCTGGGTCGGGCGTAGAAAGTGGAGGAATCTTTAGGTGACTGGGGGGGGGGGGGAATCCTCAGGTTGTCATATCCGTCGTCGTACCGAGTCCTGTTGTGTAAACTCATGAGAGGAACTTTGCCAAGCCCCTGCAGCGATTAGCCATACTGAACTCGATCCTGGATTGATCTTCGGCCGCCAGCCGCTGAAGAGATTGGAGACAGGGACAGGGCACTAGGCCAGCGCATTTAATTCCTTTCGTCGCCAGCATCTCATCAGCTTGTGCCAACGAAACAACTATTCTCAAGATACAATCAAATGGAATGCGAACTCTCAGAAACGACACTGAGACGGCCAGCAATTAATGCGCTCGGGCCCGATGCTTTATACGTCCGCAAATGCTCTATCGTCCTTCAAGACAAGACGAGCCAATCCAAAGGCCATGTCATACACAACGCTTTGCATCACGTCAGTATCTACAAGGTCTAATCAAGTTGAAACATGCCTCGGCCATGACGACGACGTACGCCGTGGTTACGAACGGTCTTTTCAGGCAATGAGATCTCATTTCTGACATTCCAGTTTCTATGAACTCCGCTCAATCCTCTTCGTAGAGTGTGGCTGGCGCTAACAATCGGAAGTATTTGTAATTGCCAAACGAACCCAGTGTCGCGCCACCGATATAATCTCCGGCTTTCTACATCATCAAGGCTTTACTGGTCGCATATACTAATGTCTTACACACGAACGTCGTCGATGCTAAAGCAAAGCCGGTATCTGAGATGATATTACGCCGAAGAATTTTAGGGCAATTTTTATTGCTCGCGGCCGTACCCCATATCCTGAATCTCTATGATTAGGCGCTGAATTCATTGTCACATCTAGATCATAATCTACCATAGCTCGTGAATTGACACATTGTTGTAGCCTACCCCAGCTTCTTTGGCGCGTCGTTCTACTCCTGCGACCCGTCCGGACTCTCTTCCGGTGACTCCGGAACGTCGGGTACCATCTCGCTGCCCTGTGGCGGGAACCTCGAGAAGATGAGAATAAAAGCGGCCGCGGTTGCGATTCCCTAGCGTGTCGATTAGGACAGGACTCAAACAATAGAAATGGACAAGTGCTTACGGCATTGCAGTAGAAAGTCAGATACGACTTCCCAATATCCGCAAACGTCGAGAAAATGAATCCGAACAAGCCCATTGTCGACAAGCTGGCCGTATACTCAACGAGCGTCATGGCTTGCAACGCGTCGGCCTTGCGATTGGAAGGGACCATTGACGTCAGCACGCCTTTGCTCGCAGGAGCTGATCCTGACGCCAATGGAAGCAGAAATCCCACTGTACTGCGATTAGCATGCGCGCACGATCAGGATACGAACAAGACTGGATGAGAAACTAACCGAGATACATGTGCCATCCTTGCGTCGCAAACGCAGCGAGTACCGTGATACACCCGTCTACAAGAAGGCTCCATCGCAGGAAGAAAAGATCAAAGCCGGCGCCATGGGCTTCTTCGACTGGCTTTGGTGGTTTCACTGGTTCCTCTTGCTCAACAATGCCAGGCGGCATAGGATGGAAGTCCTGTGGCTCCGTTGGGATTGGCGACTCTGGTGTAAGATCGGGGAGCGGCTCGTCGGTCGTCTTGTACCATATGCGTCCGTACTTGATCATCAACGGAAAGATGAATGTCAGAAAGATGCCGCGGATCAAGAAGCTGACAGACATGAGAATGCTGTTGTTGGTCGGCTCGAACTTGAAGACCGTCATGGAATACATCTGGATCAGTGTGGGCGCATAGCCTGTTGCAAGAACGCCGGTAAAGATGCCGAGCGCCAAGAACTGGAGACCGTAGTGCTTCGTGATGCGACCGTCTTTCAATGCCATCTTCTGGGGCTTCAATACTCTCAGTGGGCCAAAGAAGCCTGCGAGTCCCTTCGTCTTTGTGTCTCCGGACAATGTATTCGGATCGACGTACGGCACAGCGAGGAGAGTAAAAGCGCAGCACAGCAGGAACGAGACCCCAGCCATCTCGAACGGTGTCTTTATTCCGATCCGTTCCGCCGCAAGACCGCCCACGAAAAACCCCATTGCGCTGCCAAACATGAGGATACCCTGCAATCTTCCAAACATCGGGGTTCGCTCCTCGGGCTCCGTGATCTCAGCGATGATGGTATTCAAGATGAGGATATAACCAGCGGGGCCTCCCCAGACGCCAGTCAGTTGACTCAGTTGCATGATGATGACGCCGTAACGAGCTCCGACAACCAGCGCCAGTGTCTGAATGCAAACTCGGACCGCGGGGAAGAAAGTCTGGACGGCTAGTGCAAACTTGGGACCGTACTTTCGCATCTCCCATCCGGCAAAAAATAAGTTCGTAATACCTACAATGACGGTCGCGGATCCCATGATGGCGATCTGGACGGCGGCACCAGCATCGATCTCATTGCGCGCGCACCTGTCACCTTCACCCTCGTACGGCGGATGATGGTTGTAGTAGTCCTCGCATACCATAAGACGAAATGTGTATATCAAGCTGCATTACGAGTAAGTCCGACTATAGAATAATGTATGCGGTAGATGGACAAAGGAGTCGACGTACGGTACCTGGGTGTAACTGAAGGAAATGCAAATGATGAACGCCGCGAACAGAGTTCGCGCAATCGGGGAGAAGTACGAGGGTTTCTCCTTGACTTCTCCATTGCCGTTCTGCCCCTCACCTAAGAGGGGCGTCGTCTCTTCGAGATCGCGAGACATTGCCAATTGACTGACTTCCCGTCTATCGACAAGAAAGTTTTTTGGATTGAACCTCGCAACATGCAAGGCTGATATCCTCCTCCTGCTCTGATTTATCAGCGGGAGCGATAACCGCTCGAGTTTGACCGGGCCCCGTAAATGATAGCAACAGCGAGGGCATCCATGGACTCGGCTTCGGGTGCCTGACGTTCGCCCGTTATCGCGGATTGATCTCCTCGCTGACATTGTTGGGGTTCGCTGTTATCGGCGTCCGCATCTAGTCAAATGTTACTTCGCTATGCCTATTATAGTAGCTGGTAATACCGCTGTCGAGGCGGTGAGCCAATGGTCGTGTGCTAGGACTTGGATTTGCGGGTATAACGTGAGACCCTGCATGTGGCCGGTCAGATCGGCTTGTAGCTTACGTTTCGGCTCTGCAGCAGTACAAAGGCTTTGTTTTTGATTCAGCTCGAAACACGAACTCTACGTGATGGCATTGGGGAAAGCCAGCTTCATGGTTTGCTGAGCTGGCTCATCAATCGAGCTCATGAGGGATATGTGTAGAGTCATTATCATAGGTCATATTGGCTTGTCACGCTTGCTATGTGATATATATCGGCCAGGGATGATTCATCATGATTCATCCCCGCACTCTGGTTACAGGTCTCACTCAATCGTGTCTGAACCATTTGTGAGCCAGCACCTCGTCAATCCCAATGCGCTCCTTTGGGTCGTTTTTCAACATCTTGCTCAAAAGATCTGCTAGAGCACCAACTTCCTTGGGTTGAAGACAGTATGAGAATCGCGTCATGCCGTCTTTCTGCTCAACGCACTCAACGCGGTCGCGGAATGTCTGCTTGGCGACAAACGGTTTCACGCGCTTTGGTTGGGGAAGCTCCTCGTCGGTAGTCTCTAATGCTCTTTTCTTTGAGGCTTCCGGGCGTCCTTTGATAGCTTCAGAGGGAGTGAGCTTGACTCCACCCGAGTTCTGAGCTTCTGTTGTCTTTTCTGCTTCCTTCTCCGAGATTGATCCATTCTTCCACGCCGGGTTCATACGCTCGAGAATCTCGTCATCAATGAAGACGGATGACCTTTCGGGCTCATATCCCGCCTCGCCATTCAAGACATCAGTCTCCTGATACCATGTGCGCTCCTTGCTGAGGTCTTCATGAAGTAAGGACGCGAACCCCGTAAGTTTTCGCCGAGCATCCTGGCACTTCTTCCACGATGCCTGATTTGTGGGAAGCTTGACGCGTAGGTAATGACTCCGGTCTCCCTCCTTTCGAAGGTCCTGACGATATTCAACATCCCGTGGGCATTCTTCATTGTTCAATAGAGTATCCACCACTCTCCTTCTGTGGCGTCCCCATTCCAAGGGATAGCCTTTGGCATCGGCCCTGATGCGTATTGTGCTTGGGTTAATCCAATTTGGTGTTTCCTGGGATGGCACATTGGCAGTGAAGACCGGCACAGCGCCGTCTAGATCCAGGTAATGCCCGACTGGCTTCCACATCTCTTTCGAAAAGGGCCCAAGACACCACGAAATCCAAGAGACCATACTCGACTTTGAATCTAAATTTGCGAGGAGCTGCCTATCAGTCCTGATAAGATGAATAGCACAGCCCAATGCCCAGATATCACTGAAGAAGCCAATGTTATTTAGGAATCTGATTTCTGGTGGCGTTTCCTTGGCTTTGGCTTGACTGGCGAATTTTAAGGGGCATGTCGGATCGGATGTATGGCGCGACGACGAAAATGAGTCGATACCTATAACTCCCGTTCGAAACTCATATTCCGCTTTGTGGGTATTTGCAGGTTCAACTAAATATTTGGGTTGTCCGCTGGTACCCTCCGCGGTGTCTGGCTGGTCCTCTAGATGTCGGACTCTGGGCTTTCCAAAGATTTCATATATCGACTTGTCTTTCATGGCGTCCAGGTTGAACTGCAACCTCATGTTATCAGCGCAAAAGTTACCATGGCATATCCTTTGACTGTGCAAGTACTTGAGACATTGGGCCGCCTGCAAAGAGAAGCTCTTCAGGGTCTCAGGGGTGTCCAGTCCAATTCCTTTGAGGGCGTAGCTTATTGACGGGCCAAGTATCTGCGCTACCAGACATAAATGACGACCATTTGGTCCGCTTATCCAAAAGGACTCCTCAATTGGGAACAAACGCTTTGAGTAAATGTCCTGACGATCGTGATTGTCGAACAGGCGCATTCCACAGATATCTGGATGCGACTCAGTAGATTTTGCAGCCTGCAGGATTTTGACTGCGACGTGCCGCTCATTGACACGATCTAGGCATAGCCATGCTGTTGAGCTGTCGCTGAATCCAAGCTTGTGCTGTACTTCGAATCGACCCTCCGAGCCAATTTGGTCGCCGAGGTGAACAGGGTGGAAACCTCCGATGGTGTACTTTTTGATGTCTTCGACACGAACATAGTCAAGCTGGGAATCTTCCTCGTGATGAAGGTCCATATTGGAAGATAGATTACGGTCGGATACTGTCGCTGGAACAGGACGGAGGTCAGAAACACAATTTATCCGGGTCTAGATGCGATGAGTGGAATATGGCTTTCATCCGAACAAAGAAGCAGTACCCCGCAGCAGAGACATTGCTTTTCAGTTCTTTGTTCCCAGCCCTGGTGCTCGAGGTCGACTAGCTAGACTAAGAATTATCACTTAATACTGAGGTACCACTCGCAGCTGAAAGTGATTGTACGTTTCATTCAATATCGGCGTCCAGAATTCTGGACTCCACGCCGAGTATTAGCGCAATAGGGCATCAAGTCAGAGCCATCGCGACGCCCATAGATTCAAAGTCCTGTCAAAGAAAAGTATTATACTCATGACGCCAGGAGTACAATGTATGGATGGTAACAAAGAGACTGCTTTATGTCATCCAAACCAAGGAAATACAATAAGGACATATATAAGTCACTTTCTTGACCATTTCATTAGGTAGTTGAGATGATTACATATCATCAGCGTAAAAAATCAATTCATTCGTTTCACTTCGTTATATATATTCACCGTAATCTCTTTACCATGCGGTGGCACCAATCAGATCCAATTCCGGAAGCATGCGACCCTTGCCAGAATGCCAGAGAAGAGAGGGAGTATGACTATGCTCTAGGTAAACCCAACCTTGTCTATGGTCTAGGAACCGTCGAAGATCCCATGGTAATCTGGTTAAACGGGCTTCCTACTCTAAACAGAAATATGATTTGGGCGCATAATAACTTCGCCAAAGCGGCTGCCAAGATCCTCGGCTTCACCCACACCTGGATTGCTAAAGGAGCACACGACGAAGAGTACGCACGAACGTGGGCCGGCAGAAAGATATGGTGTCCTGAGACAAACTCTTGGCTGACGCGAGACGCTGACATGCACATAACGATGCGCCTCGGTATAGGTCTATACGATTGTAGATTATCTGCCCACGCCTATGTAGTACTGAGTGACGCAGGTTGTCCTGAAAAGTACATGGGCGGTGATTTCGCGCGCAAGCTCATGAAGAAAGACAGCGATTCGCAAATTGAGTTCTGGCCTTGGAGACACTCCCACATCCGCGAATTACCCCGGGGCGAAATCCGTCTGGGACGGAACTGGGAACTTCATGCTAATGTTGGGCCATACCTAGATACCTACCGGCCGGACGAGCGACGATCGGGCGATACGTATACCCCACGAGAAACGGCCGAACACGAGTGGAATGGAGAAGACAGAAGGGTTGTGGGACGGATGACTCCAGAGCTGGCTGCTCTGAGAGATAAATGCGATGCTGCTTATGGAGTGTATAAAGCGCTGCATTTCGAGCTTGCAGCTATGGAGCGCCCCTGCCAGAAGAAGATGAGAGACTTACACGCCATGAGAGAACAGATCGTCACGATGAAACGGGAGGCTTATAGAGAAGCAGGTGCCGTTATTGGGCCATAGGTAAGTAAGTGTTGGGGTGTGGAAGGTTCTGCTGCCGGATTCGGAGACCATGTTGAATATTATCTGTTTGTCACTCCAAGCAATTTTCATTTGTTGTTCCCTACTTGCCATATTTGACTCGTGTGACATAAAATCCAGTCATGCCATGAGTGTCATCTTCTAGTATGCAAACTTCCTTGCATTGCTGCAATCAGGCTAAAAGCCATTTTACTAAATATATTTATTCTACATTCATTCCTTACAAAGTAGCCTACTTGTTCAGGTTCGCTATTGGAAATATTTTGGTATGCTCAATGATATGCTATATAGGTAGGTAAGTATCTACGTATACTCATTTCTCATAGATGAGTATTATCTGGTATCATATTCAGTACGAAGTTGGTAAAGGGTCGTCCTGCTCTTGCTTTTATATTAGTGCTTACTGCACATTACATACTGAACATTACAAGTTTCTTCAATGAGACGTCTTCTACTCTCTTAACAAATTCAATTAAACATGGCATTTGTTATTGCTGCGTTGTAGTGAAGTCGTTCCCTCCAATAGCTCGACTTAACTTGCTTTCCGTCTCAACTTCTCATCTAGTCAAGATGAGGCAACTGGTCATTCTCACTGACCAACCTGTTCATCGAAGTCACCCTCTTGTTAATCCACAGTCATGTCGCTCCTTCTATAGGGTCTGCTCTTATTGCTCCATCCCCTCTCTTTGTAGATGCCATAGTGCTCTTAGTACCTAGCCCTTCATAAGCCCCCAGCAATAACCAGGTTGTCTCAGACTGTTTAACTGTTCACAAATTTTGGTAAACTAAGGAAGGGGCGACACTACCTAGGTACTCAATGTTGATCGTGCTTGCTGCCCTCCCTTGTCCGTCGTCTTAAGTACTGTCCTTCATCTCACCCCCGTCAGTCCAGTAGCTCAGATGGTTGGCAAATTGCTTGATTGGATGGCCGTGATTCGATTGAGCCTGCAGCGCATTCTTGATTCAATGTTGCTGTTCAATATCCCTATTCAATGTCACTACCTAGGGTACTTGTCCACATTAAATCGTCAATGGCTCCGACCTCTTCGCCGAACCATTCCATCTATCTCTCCTCCAAAACCATCGTCCTCCAACTGTGAACTTGGTTTCGCCACCAAAACTTTCCACTCTCTCACGCATGTTACATCTTACCCTCGCCGACCTCTCCAATACTTAACAAGATCACCTGCACTCTGCGACGCTCGTCTTCGCGCCGCTTCTCTTCTCAACGCCTTCCTCGACGACGCCTTTTGCATGCGCCAAAACGCACCTTCTTCTCGCGACTTATTCCTCGACGACGCACATTGCACACACCAACACGCACCTACTCCTCGCCGACCATTGCCCACTCGCCCCACGGTCGTCACAATGGCAACTTTAATTCATACTTCGATTCACCTTCGCTACGAGACCTCCGTCGCCAAGATCAAAGACGGCGAGGTGAAGATCGAGATTGGGACCCGGGACAGGTAAGTCCTATCTCCCATGTGTCATGCAGAGTCCGAAACTGACAAACTATCTTTGCAGTAGCCCTTCGCTTGCCAACTACAGCCCCGACGATGTCCAACAACGCGATGCCTCCGACAACGATGACTCCTGCCGCCATGTGGATTGCGACGATGTCCTGACGCATTTTCACGGAGTGCAGCCTCTTGGAGGTCTGTTCTTTGTAGATGATGAAGATGATGAATGGGCCGGCTACATGACCTGCTCATTCCTGAGCCGCAAGCATATCGGTCATGATATCAAGAAGTACACTAGCTATCACGCCATTGCAGATCAGCTGGAGGACATGGAAGAAGAATATTATCCAACATATGTTGGCACAGCCATGTTGCTTAAGGTGCTGTTTGAAGAAGACGGCCGTGTCAAGACGGCCATTCAGGATACCGAGAAGGGGAGCGGAACCTGGGGCGAGGAGTTGAGCACATGCAACATCCTCTTCTTTGAGCGAATTCTCACGAGCCCCAAACATCTCCGCCGGGGAGTCGCGAGGGCAGCCGTCCAAGCTGCGATTGAGACAGCCAAAGCAATGTCGGATGGCCAGCATTTACTCGTCTTCGCACAGCCCTCTATGCTCTTATCAGAGGTAAAGGATTGGACGGAGACTCTGAACAAATTCAAGCACAAGTCTCAGAAGGAGAAGTCTGAGTTTATTGCTGCGGCTGCCAAATGGCCGTCAAAGTTCTGGCGCTCAATGGGATTCCGTCGTGTATGGAAAGACAACGAAGAGTTGATGGGATACTCGACAGATCCGAGCCACCCATGCCATACCACCCCTGAAGAGCCCCAGGATAACGGACACAATGACAGGCACGAAGACGGGCACAATGCCAAGAGCAACAACAAGAGCGATGACAAGAACGATGACAAGAACGGAGAGAATGATCATGAGGATACCTAAGGATAGCGATGAGAACTCGCAGTGGCTGGAGAGAGGTTGTAACTATAATACCTCAGGCTACAGGCACCTTATCCCATATGTCCAGCTATATGGAGTTAGCACTGGGACAACAGGAGCAACAGGAGCGGTGTACAATGTAAAATCAATATTCCCACATCATGGGTATAGAGATCTCAATCGGAGGACTTCGAGGCAATCAAGTAACTAGCTGAATGCTTTACTATTAGCATAGAGACAAATCACACATTCTTTGAGATCTCAGGAGCTGTTGCTCACCGGGTAAATGCAGAGTGGTCATGATGTCGGTGCAACTTGATGATCTGTTTGTTCACTCTGTGTACCGTGCCTAATTTGGAACTTGGCATTGGCCTTGTCCGTAGGTACCTTACCTTTTGCCGCCCGCGCACCAAAGACTCTAAAGGCCAGGTTTGAATATCATTACGATGGTCACCTGAGCAGTTTTCATTTGTTGTCCTCCACCCGCCACATCTGACTCATGAGCCATCAAATATAGTCATGCTGTAAGTGTTTTCTGCTTGATATATTGGATTCTACGTGTTACTGAAACCAGTGCCAAAAGTCATCCGACATAGGAATGCCATGTGTCATGCAATGAGCAATGATCTCGCTGCCATTCTCGCTTCTTCTAGTATCCACGGCTATGTATGTACACATTGTCACGATCCTCATGATATGTTCATACATACTTGATCTTGTGTATAGTATTGCTCTGAGTTCAAATCCGCCCCTTTTGTTGACCCTTCTTTGACAATGGTTAACACTATTCACGGCCCTGTTGTTCCTAGTCTTGCTAGTAGTCTTTCATCAATGCAGAGGTTCAGATAATGTTCAAGTTTTGGCTCTTCAGATGTTCCATTGTGATCACATGTTTTGTCAGGGCCAAGTCCTCGCAACCGTGACTCAGTGATCATTCGCTAGGTGGAGGCAGGAGCGAACCTGTGAATCACTATTGCTCCCTCACGTGTCCATTCCTTCCCCTTCTCCCTTCAAAGGAATCCTGTCTTCATTGAATGAGATCATGATTGAATTACTTGCTGGTAGATGGGGTAAGGCAGGCAGTTCAGATGCTGGGTAAGCCACCAAGATGTGGGAACTTGATCACAGGGCCGGTCTTGTTGGCGCTCTTTCCATTCAACGTTAATAACGACCATTCCATCATTCAATATTGGTATCGATCTTGCTACAGTTCAATGACACTGGCGTTTCATTATTAGCGCCTGCCTCTCGCCAATTTTCTCAATCCAATTTACCTACCTCTTTGTTTTTGCAAATGCAGGCAGCTCTCGCCAACACAACTTTCTTCTACATTCTACCACCACACCTCCTTCTCACCGATGTTTCTCATCCACGCCACATTCTTTGAATTCCCTCACATCCCTTGCGATCACCAACATCCTACGCACTTGCCGCCACGCCTTCTGCCCACGAGATATAGCATTCGGAGGACTTTGATCACCGAGTGAATCATATTCACAATGCCCGCCTTTACTCATCTTATCTACACGGATACACGCAAAGAGATCAAGAACGGCCACGTCTACATCCGCGTCGGAACAAGATACTGGTGGGTTAGAGTGCTCTGCCACTGCAGCTGATTATGAGCTGACAACATGCTGCTGTGACACAGGCGTACGTTCTCCAATGAGGCAGCTGAACGTGATGGCGGCCGCACCGACGAGAACCGCAACGGTGACTGTGGCCATCCATGCTGCGACGACGGCTTGAGAGCCTTCCAGGGTCTGCAGCCTATCGAGGCCAATTTCTATCTACCTGATGGTCAATGGGTGGGCTACATGGTCTGCTCTATCCTAAGCCGCCAGCACATCGACCGAGACCTCAAGGACAAGAACAAGACATTCCGCCACCTTGGCGACGAGCTGAATGAACTGTCAGAGCGTGTGCCAGCGTACTGTGACACCAGCCTAGTACAGGCGGAAATCTTCGACGAAGATGGTCGCATTGAAACAGAACTTCTGAACGACCCTGAGGCAATGGGAAGCGGCATATGGGGCGAGGAGCTTAACACCTACAACAGGCTCGTGTTCGAACGCCTCATTATCGACCCACGTCACCAGCGTCGCGGAATCGCCAAGGCAGCTGTCAAGGCCGCCATTGATGCAGCACGAGGCATCACAGATGGGAAGCCCTTGGTTGCATTTGCTAACCCTGAACCCTTGACTGAAGAAGTGGGTGAATGGGCGGAGAAGGCAGGATTGTTCGAGCATGCGACGAAAGAGCAACGCATTCAGTATTTCGATGAAGCTGAGAAAGTGCCGCCTAAGTTTTGGCGTGCTCTGGGGTTCCGCAAGGTGGGCTATACTAGTTTCGTGGCATATGCGACGGATCCTAACCATTTGTGCCATGTCACGGAGGAGGATTCCGATGAGGATGAGTGAACATGACGAGGACAATGAGCATGAGGAGGGGGGACGCTGAGAGGAGCATGTGGTCGCAGCCAGAAATAAATCATGGGATTGCTATGGGAGTAATAGGCGACTCCTTCTCCTAGCCGGGGAATCAGGTGTCCAGCATCTCATCGAGAGATTTCATTATCGGAGGCCTTGAGGCAATGGATTACATAGAGTAATGCAGCATTATTGTCTGGCAATCGATCTGCATATCTTTTTCGACAAAACAACAGTCGTTTGTCAAAACACCAACTTCTATGACGTGGTATGGACACGTAGATACATCATGATTGACGCCGTGAGATTGTCGGCACCTTGGAAATCGTGCTGCAGGCAAGCAAGACCAAATGACAGATTCATACTGAGTGGACGCCTCCCCGTGAAGGATACCTAGGTGCCTAGTAGTGTCGGCGTGCATATATCGTCGTCTACTGTGTATGTCTTCCACCTCGGAATGTTCTTATCCGGATCAGCCAAATCAGAACAATCCAGGTAACAAACAAAGACATCGACAAATTCCATATATTAGGTACGGTATCGATTATTCCCCGCCAGATGGTATTTCAGCTGCTGCCCAGAACTTGGGGGCAATCCCCGCTCCCCGCCGCCCTGAGGTCCACTACCTAGCGCCCTAGCGCCCTACGCCCAAGTGGCCTATTTCCACTGTGACGGCCCCCTATACGCTAAACCTCGGCCTGCTGCCGATGGCCACTTCAAATTCAATTGACTTCCGGTTGACTGTTGCTGATGGACGTCCATCTTCCTCAGGAAGCCATCACGACCTTACCTCGCCACGGCCACTGATGACTTGCGTCTGATAGTTTGCACGACGTTCATGAGACTTGATTGCGCCTGGAATCGTATTTATCCCTGCAGCCGAATACCATGCTTTCCACTGGAGACGATGGACATATTTGACAACCCCACACGATGTCAACCTTCAAAGGATACTGCGCAGAGTTTCCTAATATTCGAAGTATTAGCCCCCTTGGTACTACCGAGTCTCTGTCTTTCTGACGGTCTGGAAAACAGTTGATTTCTTCCGTCACCAACCTGACCTCCCGCCGGCATTCGCCTGTTTCCTGAGCCATGTGCACAGTGATCACCTAGCGGGGCTCGAGTCCTTCCGTGGGCCATTGTATGAACACTGGCCTCTCCTTGCGGGCAAGGCTGACATGCATCAGCATATACTGCTCTGCAGCGACGAGAGAAATCTTGTTGCAGTTGAAAAAGGCCGCAGTCCGGCTCAACTACGCCAGAGGCATTCTCGAAGATCCTAACATGCAGACGTACAAGCACTTGGACAAACTCCTGAAACCCCTCCCCCTAGACACGCCGACGACTCTCGAACTGCAGCCTGGCCACACGATCCAGGTCACGCTTCTGGATGCCAATCACTGTGTGGGAGCCGTCATGTTCTGTAAGTGGCAACCAAGAAGTCCAGAACACGTTACTGATCAATCCTCTAGTACTAGAAGGTAGTGGGAAAGCCGCACTGTACACCGGCGACATCAGATGCGAGCCTCGATTTGTGACTGCCATCACCCAGAACCCCAACATGGTGGCATATGCTTCAGGCTGGAAGACCCTTGACCGGATGTACCTTGACACCTCCGTCGTCAGCGACTATCCCATGCAGTCGAAAGCCGAAGGGCTAAAGGAACTCTTCGACAAGGTACAACGATACCCAAGTGACACAATATTTCACTTCCAAGCATGGACATACGGGTATGTAGAGGTTACTGGATCTAGTCCAACATTGTTGACACTGTCTATAGATACGAAGAGGTTTGGATTGCGCTGTCGAAAGCACTCAACTCCAAGGTATTTCTCTGCGGATCAGTTTCGCTTTGACTGTTCTAAACTCTCTCAGATCCACGTGGACAACTACAAAATGCGAGTGTTCAGATCTCTCGTTACCAAGTCCAAGGACCACAGATGGGCGACGCAAACCCACTTGTCTAAAGAGGCGGCTGCTCTCCTGGGGTTCACTTGCGGAAATAGTTTCCATGAGGGTTGCTTGACTCTTGATGAAAACGTCAGAATCCATAGCTGCGAAAAAGGAATGGGATGCAAAGTAATGGAGAGCGAGAACGTCGTCTGGATCCGTCCGATCGTGACGCATCTTCGGGATGGACAAGATGTCACTGAGGTCGGGATAGGCGGTGGCGGTGACGACCTGACGCAAGCAATGACACTCACGTCTAAAGACCTGGCAGAGCTTCTTCAAATGTTAGTATCGCACCCTGAAGGACTGTCGCATATGTTCAACTGACACATTGAAGATTGTCAGCTAGCAAAGAACTGCCCGTTGAGCTACAGCGCTGCATGAGTCTGATCAAGTCAACTTTGATCAGCGGCAGAGACATGACAATCATGGTCGACGAGGAAAGGCCTGGGAATACTACAGAAAGTATGGCTGCACTTCTGAAACCCATGGTGCGTAAAGTCGAAGCGATGCGTAACCCCGCTAAGATATCAACAAACGAAAATTACGACGGAGGCCTTCCCAGTGTCATTACCTTTCCATATGCGCGGCACTCTTCTCTACCCGAACTTCGACGGTTCGTCGCAGCTTTCAAGCCCAAGGATGTCGTACCGTGCACGTTCGATGCTGACAACTGGATCGAGAAAGGATGGTCGATAGGACAACTATTTGGTGATTGCTGTTCAAGCAACGATTTTTCATATGACGTGATCATTGACCAGAGAAAGCTTGAAATCGCAACAGAACTGGCGGAAGAACAGAGTAGGCAAACTGATACGCAACAATCGAGAAGCTCGGTCCCCCGCGAGTCAAGTCCGATTGACTTGCCCCATGAGGAACACAAAGAGACCCAGCAACCTGAACTCGTCACCACCAGAACCGATGGGCTAGAAAGCAACAATGTATCTGTCGTTGACCTCACATCATCAACTGACCTCGAGGCACCGACCCAAAGTCCCCATAAACGTGACTCCGCCTCTTTTACAGACGATGCGCCTGAGCTGCAGTATAACTCGCAGGAATCAGCTATATCAGATCATGCCTATGCGACAAGGCTTCGAGCCTTTGAGATCGCAAGCGCCAATATCGCCGGGGATCCTTGGCAGACCATCGGGCTTATCTCTACGACTGACCACCATACTGATAACGAGCCCGAGTTAGGAAGCTCATAGTAGGTATGCAAACGGGATCTCACAATAGGGTTCATAGAATATCAAGTTGAGAGAAGAGCACTTTTTATCGAGTGGCGGACATCTGGCTATTTAACTACTATACAATAACTCCCGCGAGGCATATTTGCCCCCCGAACCAGCCCATCTGGCACGTCGAACATCCAAAGACGCCGGGCAGCTCTAGTCTATTATACCCCAATGCCACCGGCAGGCATGTCCTATTCCATGCGTGCCTCATGGCCCTCAGGCTTCCACTTTCCTACTATGTTGCGTAAAAATCTCAGTCAGGCGTTGCACGCCATCTGCAGCATAAAAGACCTCAGCCAGCTTTAGACTATCGAGGACATGCTCCCGAGCGCGGGGGCGCATGTCTTCCTCGTATGCTACCAGAGCACGCTCGACTGCCGCCGCATCACCTTCCTCGTCATACGGCTGTGCCTGTCCTCCGCTCTTCTCAAACTCTGCAGCCAGACACTGGTAAAGCTTGAGCGCGTCGAACATGGCTTCGTTCACACCACCACCATTCGGAATGGTAACGTGCGCAGCGTCTCCGAGCAGCGTCACACCGGGAGTGCGGAACCAAGACTTTCCAAGCTGCTCGTCGGTGAAGAGGTCGGCATCCACGCGATAAAGCGGCCACGGGCGCCATGGCCCCTCGGCATGCTCGATGAAAGCTCGCAGTTCTGGTGACCAGTGTGAGAAGAGTCCGAGGAGCGCCTCCCGTACCTTCTTCGTGTCGCCATTTGTCATGTCAAGAGGACCGCCTGCCTGTAGGAGACTCTCGGGCTCTTGGATACCTGCGTACACGCGATATGAACCATCGCTTACTTGTTGAACTACCAACATCCGCTTCGCGCCCATTGCGCAGTTGCCGCCGCGTCCGGCCATTTTCAGGGCCGCGTCGTATTGCGGGTTCCCCTTGCTGATGCGGCCTTCGATGTACGAGTAGCCCGAGTAGAATGGCTTCTGCGGTGTGATCTACTCTCTAGTTAGTATACTCTCAAAGAACTAACCAAGAGCTGTAACTGAAATAGGCGGAACCCCGATTCATAACTCACCAGCGGTCTAACCCTACTCCACGCCCCATCAGCACCAACAATCAACCGAAACCCACTCTCAACACTCCCATCAGCAAACCGCAGCGTAAAACCTTTGGCCCCTCCCTTCCTCCCGTCCTTCTCAACTTCAACCAGTTTCCTCCCCCAGCGCACGTGATCCGCCGGTATAGAATCTAACAGCATACCCCGTAACTGCGCCCGATCAATCTCGGGCGCGTCCCGTGCACCCTCAGTACCAAACTTGACGAATCCTTCCCCCCGGGGGCCCTGGAACGACATGACCATGGCGTCGCGGCGCGCGAGCTTCTCGAACTCGGGGGTTAGGCCCGCTACGCGGAGGGCTTCTTGCCCGGTTGGCGCGTGGAGGTCGAGGGTGCCGCCTTGGAAGGGGCTTGTCGCCGTTCGGGAGGCGTCGCGGTCGAAGATCAGGTACGGGATCTTGGCGTTGGAGAGGAGACGCGCGAGTGTTAGGCCGCTGGGGCCGGCGCCTAGGACTGCTATTGGGGACGGGGTTGAGGGGGACATGGCGTGGATGGAGGGGGTGAGAGAAGGGTTGTGGGTGAGATTCGAGGGATGGGGAGTAATGAAAGGCTCGTTTATGAGGCGTGAGTAGTGAGCTGTGTCTTGTTACGATGAACAGTCGTGGGATTGTGCTTCATGTAGATATCTTGTGAACCTGAGCGACCCGACCGGCGACCTTTTATGCATCTTCTCATCCACCACGCCGCATCGAGAATCTCGGTGCCTGGACATATTCGGAGTCTGTGTAAGCTATGAGATGCCCCTGCGCTAGTATTCGAGTTGGTCGTGATTGATGTGAGCGAGTGAGTCAGTGGAAGGAGATTGTCGTCGTCGGACTTTTCTAATGTGCGGGATAGCGCCAAGAGCGCGGGACTTGGAAAGTCCCGAACGCGCTGCGCCAAGCATTGGCTTTTGGTTTTTCGATTTTGATGGGTTGAGATTCTGACCTGTGTCTGAGTCATCACGTCCTATTCATTGATGCCTAGTTGGAACCCAGTAGATGGCAATATTTGAATGCAGTGGAATGTATGTGTATTCGGTCCTATGCAGACATCATTCATATCGCGTATACGTCATCTCTCCCCCTCCCTATCTCTCCTTCTCTCTCTATCTCCCCTAGATCTATGAGAATCTACCATCCAAATCTACAACACTCCCTCATGTCAAACTCTTCTCAATCCTAACCAACAGCACCCCAGCACTCACACCACCCCGTTTATCCATCAAATGCACAAACCGATACCCAGAGCGCAGCCGATCCAGCCGAATACAAGCCCAAGCCGCCAGATCATCCCGCCCAATCTCGTCGTCCTTAACCAAGAACCGCACAAACGCCAGCTCCGGGACAACGCCCTGCACCCCCTCGAACGCCAGCACGTCGCTCTTGAAGTCCGGGTTGATGCCCTTCTGCGTCTTGCTCTTCGCTTTGTACTCGCCTTCCTTCGCATGCCCGTCTTCTTTTCCACTGAGGAGCGTGTGTGGGGGCGAGGTGTGTAATTCGATCTTTAGGTAGGGCTTGAAACCTCGCGCGCTGTCTTCTTTGTCTGGCAGTGGCAGGTCTTGGGCTGCGAGGGCGGTGATGCGCAGGGTGAGGGTTTGGTGGAGGATTGACGGGGTGGAGAGAGGTGCTATGATGGGTGTTTCCTTTGTGCTGTTTTCAGGTGTTATGGTTATGACTTTTTGACCGCGGTAGCCGTCTGGTTTTAGCACGTAGCCGCCTGTTCCTGCGAACATGGCTTCGTTTAGCATCATGCCTTCGTCCCATTTCTGCCAGTTGAGGGCGACGATTTGGACGCCTTTGCGCCACTTTCCGAGCTTGTCAGTGTGGTTTTCTTGGGGCTGGTCGTGGGAGGAGAGCTTACGAATACTGGGGGATCAAGATTCGACGACCCGATTCGCATGCCAGATGGGTAAGTCCGCATCATATACTTCCGATTGTGGTCGAACAGCAGCTGTGCGTTCTTCTCATGCACCTCGGTTACGCCGTTCTCCGACACGGAGAAGACGTGCGTCGGCATACTTGCCTCGGGCTGGTCCAGCGACTTGAACGAGATGCCATTCGTATAGATCCCAAACGCCGACAAGGCCTGGATGATCTTGCTCGGCTTCTTCGCCTTCTTCCCGGCACCTGACTTGGCTGCCTCGGCTGGGAGCTTCTCTTTGATTTCCGACTTATCTGCCCTCGCGACTGACTGGTCGGGCGGCACGTATTTGACTTTGACGAGGATCTTGCGGCGCATGTCGCCTGGGGGTGGGAGGATCGTGCATTCGCCGCTTGGCTTCTCGAGGAGGTAGCCGGCCCATGTCTCGTTCATTATCTGTACCATTGACTCTTGTTGCTGGTGGTTGCAGTGCACCTCCAGACTGACGATTACTGGCAGGTCCGATACCACGAAAGCGTAGTCTTTGATAGCTTGGCAGACTTCGCGGAACGAGACCTCCTTCGTGAGCGTGTATCCGTGTAACACTCTTGGCTCCACGGCCACGGCCTGGGGAACTGATGTGGTCTTCTCGACAGGTGCCCCTCCCGCCGGCTTCTCTTGAGCAGTCGTTGGAGTGTCCTTTGCAGTCGTTGAAATGTCTTTCGCTTTGGTGTCTGGCTTCTTGACGGTCAACTTCCTACCTAAAGACGTCTTCTCTAGGCGACTGGAAATGGAGTCCGGGATTTTCGATTTGAGGCGGTCTGATGTATTCGCCTTTCTGATGCTCTTCTTCTCCTTCACTTCCTCCTCATCACTACTAGATTCAGACGACTCGGAGTCAGAGTCATCACCATCCCAGACGTCAATCTCAACACAGCGGCAACCCCGCAGCAGGACATTCTTGTAAGCATCCGCATCCGAGTCGCTGTTAAGCTGATTGCCAGTGAGATACGTGTTATGACTAGAGCTAATGTAGTAGCTCGACAGCGGGTAGGAGAAATCAGATTCGAGCGGTGGTGCGAGAGCATTCGCCGCTTCAGAGGTCATGTATTGCAGGAACCCACTGAAATCGAGCGCATCCTTTGTCGCGATGTCGCCTGAGGAGTCGCTGACCTTGTCCGCTTGGCGGTGGTGCAGAAACGTGATGATATCGTCTTTGTGCCACCGCTTGTCTTTGCTTGCGTGCTTCTCGAATATCTGCTCGAGGTAGGGCAGCGTTGAGGCGTTGATGTCGTGTATCACACGGTCTTGGAGCCCTTGTTGACCGCCGCCGGCTTGGTGGATCGACTCATTTGGCGGGAGGGGTGCTGTCTCCGCCATAATAATAATAGTGGTGTCGAGACCTGCTCGCGTGCTTCTACTGTTCTATGCAAGAGGAACGAAATTTAGAGCAAACGGAGAGATAAATAGATATGGGAGCTATTTGAGGATATTCCATATTCAGAAAAGCATCTAGTCATGATAAGTGATCTATCCAAGGCATCGTCACGGGGACTAAAACTTGTCTGAATGACAGTGGCCAGGAATGTTGCCAAGATCCAGCTGCCCAGCGTTTGTGACGTCGCTCAGCTGGCCGAAGTGTTTCACTATGGGGGAGATCTTGGCTTAGCAGACATGGGTCCGTGCCGGTCGGTCGAATGGACACTGTCTGTTTGTTGACTCTCTCGGTCTCAGCTCAACTGAAACTCATCAGCATTCAATGCCATCCACGATGTTCATTGCATCGCACGGTGATAGCGAAAGAGACGTGAGGAGGATTTGGATTACCGTTTAAGATCACATGATACTTGCATCACATATTGTCAAGACGCTGGGAGACGCTGGGAGCCTAGCTGCCGGGAATGGCATCCTCAATGACCCCCGCCCGACAGGCGTCTAGGCAGTAATGCGTCTCTCACGAACCGCATTCATCGCCCGATAATCCCATTCTTTGCTTCGGAAAATTAAAAGAAGATGCAGTTCGAGCTTCGAGACGTCGACTTTGAAGATGGGCCAGCCATTTCACATCTTCACGTTAGCGCGTTCTATGACGACATCTTCAACCAGACTCTGTTTCCCGGGGTCTCATTCGATGGCTTGTTAGCCAATACAATATCGCGCTGGCCTCAGAACTATGCCGACAGAGGCTGCCGATTCAAAAAGGTCGTCGACACTGCCACCGGTGAAATCGTCAGCTACTCTAAGTGGTCGTTCTTTAACACGCCCTCTAGCATTGAGCTCCCTGGACATCATGGTAGACACTTCGGACTGACCCCAACGGTATGTAAAGGTGTAACTGACCACATGGCCAGATGTGTTGATGAGCTCCCCAAATACGCCCTCACTGCAAACAACCGATGAAGGCCGCGATATTTCATTCAGCGACAAGTTCTCGGAGAAGTGTAAAGCCGCCAAAGCTGTAGCTGTCGGAGACCGTCCTAGAATGGGTATACTATGACCCTTACCCTTTTCTTCATATGGGGATCAAGTGCATACCGAGTAATCGTGACAACATAGTCTTGGATGTCCTTGCAACATCGCCGGCCCATCAGCGACGTGGCGCTGCGAGCTTGATGCTGGAGTGGGCGACGGGGTTTGCCGACCAGAATGAGCTTGTCTGCGTAACCATCGCGTCGACCAAAGGCTTGCCACTTTATCAGAAGTTCGGCTTCGAGGTTGTCGACAACATTGCGATGCTAATGATTGATGGGAGCACGTACATCTCTACATGTATAGTGCGCGAATATCAGAGTCGATTGCCGTCTTCCAAATGATTGGTGAAACAGAGCCGAAAGGAGTATGCGATTGCTCACAATTGTATCCTTCAAACTGACGTGTTAGCCCGAACTAGACAAGGTACTCAGCTCAAATGGCACTTTTCTTCTCACCAATGAATTGTGACCCGTCATACCATGTGTTCTGTAGCAAGGTGGTTTAACATGGAATATTCTGTGGGCAAGTCGGCGGTCTTCCACTTAATGCGCCGATCGCTCAAGCTGTCGAGGCAATTAAGAAAGCTTAAGGACCTAATCACCGTCTCCGCACGTGGATACTCAACGCTCTCGAGCAATCTCATGTACACAATTCTGGTCTTACGCGATGTCTATTCTTTTCCGTGGAAGCCTTCGTGTAGAGCACATAATACTACAAGCCACCGACTGTTGTCTAGCTTGACATTACAGACTTGCTAAAGTGTCTCACTAAACCTGAATGTGTCCTGCGCGAGGTTGAAATTCAAGTCCCATAATTACGGACGCGCACTGTTGCTGCGAATCTCATCACCGTCCCGCCTTACTGCACCTCGACCATGGAAACGTGAACGCCAACGCAAGTGGGATTCGTTGGAACCCTCTCATGACCTTCCAGCCAAACCAAGAAAGGCGAATAAAGCCTCTGCACATACATCCAGCACACAAGCCAGTCGTAATACGCAATTTCCAAATTTGGAGGAGAAGCGCCGGTGGATGGCTGCCCTTGCGTATATTGTGACTCATCTCCACCGACTCTGTACATCATATGAGCTTGATCGAACCCGACGATGAGCCTGTACGTGCTGCCACCGGCCACGTTGAGGGTTGCGATGTTGGACCCGGCAGTGGCTGCGGATAAGGACATGACGAACGGACCGGTGCCGGGTATCGGAACGTAAGGCGCGGGGTACGACGAAGAGATCTCGCCGGATGTGAGATCGCCGCTTGTGGTGGTGTTGTAGTAGAAGTAATTTGGTGATCCGTGCCCGCCATCGTTTGTTGGGAGGCAGTCTTCGACGAAGCAGAGACCTGCTGTGCCTGGGACGCCTGTGAAGCAGGCTTTGATATACCCTGGGCGATGTTAGTGACTTCGAGCTACGTAGTCCGTGAGAGAGAGAATTCGGTCCAAGATAACGGCGACTACTAAGACTGAATGGCTACTCACCTGAGAATGAGCTATTCGTGGGACTCGTGACTTGAAGGTACAGAGGGCCGACTTGGTAAGGCGAGTAGCAATGTGCAGCATTCCATCCTAGAGAGGAGAAAGCGAAAAGTGTCAGAATTTTTCGTAACATGGCGTTGTGGAAGATGTAGAGTGTCGAATGCCGTAGTCCTTATTTAGCATAAAACTTAACGACGAGTCGCTAAAGGAGCTGCAGGTGCTCCTTTTATGTATTCCGCCCTTGGTTATTTGTTTCTACGAACCCGATCGATTCGTTCATCGTATACAGTTAGAAGTATCACCTTGTGTGACGCAATAAGTTCGAGAATCTCAGACAGGCCGTGTGTCTATTGAATATGGCGCTAAGTAGGGATAACTTGTGAGACGTACCATTGTACAGGCTACTCGACATTGGTAGCACACATGGCCGAAACACCTATGGCTGATGCAAAGCACTAATTAAGGGTGTGACTGTGACCGCGCTGGTAGTCAAGTATCACACGTCTCACTTCAATGGAAACCCTATCGTTTATTTGAACTTTATACTATTGACATAACGTTAGTCATACCTGATGCTTATAGGTCAGCCAAGCGTTTTACGCACCCGTAGCCGTCTGCCGCATACGTCCGCCTATGACCGGCACCCCACCAACTACAATGACGTCGTTCGCCGTGCGATAGCCGGCTTGGGCAACGTCCTCCGCATCTGCCTCCGAAGCATCGCAAATCTTGACGACGTATATCAATTTATCATACATTCCCACGAGCTCTTTATCTCATCCTCTTCGCATTGAACAACATGGTTCTCGTAAAGAAGTACCAACTCCCTTCCACTCCTCTCATACCCAACTCTCCCCAGCCGTTACTACATTATCCCGGAGTCTTCCGGTACGATGATGCAGCCATAGTCACCAAAGCACACGACAGGTTCTCGGGATACGGCTGGGAAGTGCAATGGATATTTCGATATGGTCCTACTCAACCATCACACTTTCATTCCAGGGCACATGAATGTATGGCAGTACTATCAGGCAACGCCACTATCCGCTTCGGAGTCGCCGACGCGGACGAACAAAACGGAGGTCTCGAGGTCGAAGCTCATGCGGGAGACGTATTTGTGATACCGGCCGGAGTGGCTCACAAAACTTTCAATGCGAGGCCGGTAGACGAGTTCGAGCTTTTGACCCCCGGGGACGGCCATGGGGTAGCGGCTGACGATGTACGGGTCGCGCTGGCGGAGACCAAACTCTCTGGATTTACGATGCTCGGTGCGTATCCAAAGGGATGCATGGAATGGGACTTTGTCGAGTGTGAGAAGGACACAGATAAGCATAGGGTATCTTGGAATGTTGGGAAGCCACCTTGCGATCCGGTGGTAGGAAAGGAGGTGGAGGGACTCTGTGGGGTGTGGAAATAATATGTAGTTGTGCTGTCTTGACTCTAGTCGTCATGAGACTTGGAGTTTACGTGTCGATCAAAGGAAATCGCATAATCTGCGAACCCGGTTGCAACGAACTTTCGGTAAATTTCCGACAGACGGTGATATAAAATAGATAGTTTCAGACATGGTCTCGAAAATGTCATGCAGGATGTATACGTGGTAACAAACAAAGAACAAAAAGACATTTGGGATTGTATGAGAATGAAAGAGTGAATTAATTCTGTCAAGATAGCCAAGGCACGTGTTTTGCTGAGCCCCATAGCAGCACGGTCAACATCAAACTCAACGATACGACTTGAACGTCATTTGCATCAGCTCAATCTATTAATATCAAGAATTAGGACAGTCCATACTAACCTATGAACGTTGAATGAATTGCGCTCCGATGCCCATCAAGTGGTTTTCTTGAGGTTCTTTCATGTCCATTCTGCTTTTTTTTCTCCTTGCAAGGCTCGTTTTCAAGCTCATTACCATCTGTTCTAGTGGAAGAGTGGTCGAGATCGGATGGGGTGTAGTCACCACCCATAAAGACACAGGAGCCACCATGGGTTGCAGTAGTTGACCACGTGGGCTGCGCAGATCTAGGAGACAAGCAGCATCAGAAACGCAAGAGATGGAGCGTTTATCGGCAACTCGCTGATAGTCTCGATAGATGGGGCTTGGAGTATCCTACTGGCTAGAGCTCGTCATGGTAATAAAAGAGCAGTTCAGAGCGTATGGGTAAACTCTGACCAACGTGATGACAGGCGGAAAAGCCCAACCTTCCAGCCGCGTCCGGCCGTGGCACTGCCATGTCTGCGAGACTTCCCGCGGATAGAAGGGCGGGGGCGACTGCCCCCCAGAAAATAGACTGTTAGATTTTAATAAAGAGAAGATAGCACTTTAAACACCCGCTATTCGAATCGATATTGGCGAATATAGTCGAATGTGTTGGCTATAGATGGCTACGGCGATAAAAGGTATTTTTAAATAGTTAGCGACACGGTAATAGAAGTTTCTTTAAAGCAGCAAAAACTTCCGTAATCTACCTTTATTGCTTTCTTCCGGAGCAAGTATTTAGTAGTCATTTTCTCTTTATACCGAAACAGCATGTACCGAATCTACAAAACGTAATCGACCGAAAAGTAATAATTACTCGCTAAAATCAAACAAGCCCTAGAAATTAAAGTACAGATTTCGAAGCCTAGCTTATTACCTTTACTGTATTTAAAATAGGTAGAGTTAGGTATTACGGACGACTTTCCGCGTTTTATGCTTTAAGGGAGGCTTGGGAACTGCTACGCAGCCTCTTCCTGACGGTAAACACTATCAATCAATCAATCAATCAATCAATGGGTAAACTCTGAGCGTCTGGGGAGAACAAGTCTTGATTTAGACGGGTGTGTCAGGATCATGTCTGACGAGTTTACCGTGAAATCAGAGGAGAGATGCAGAGTTTATATATTTCATTCAATGTTTCCATCTATCAGGGAACCTTGCCATCATCTCTGGGGACGACCACTGGACTTGCTTTCCGACTGCTACAATTGGGCTGTTTAAAACCCACGTCAATGCCATCCTCGTAGTCATACGTACACACCGAACTCGCCCATGTGGCAACGGCGTCGGGACTGAGTGGCAATCGGACTCACGTCAAGTGGCAATCAGGTTGATGTTGCGTGGCAAGCATTCTGCTGTTGCGTGGCGACCGACCGTATTACTGCACCCCTGTCACCAGGTGAATGGCGTTCTTGGCGACGGTATTGTAACCTTGGTAGTCGAGCATGCCGACAAAGTGGCCGAATAGATGCAGAGGTCCCGTTCATCTGGTTTACCCCCCGCAAGCGCTATCCTCATCTGCACCAGGCCGTCCGCCAAGAGGGCTGGTGCCAGGTCACTCGCGTCTGACGCCACGACGAGACCAAAACCACCACCTTAGCAGCGATTCAAGATGATGCTGATGAATTTGGTTGTCAGCTATGCGCTCTCGAGCACATTCTGTATATGCGTTCTTTTCATAACGAGCAGTGTAAGCATCGCAGGCCTAGTTCATCTACCTACAGAACCACAAATACTTGTGCTTATGTAACAACTGCAATCAATCACGGAGCTGTTATTGATTGTGGATTGAGCAACTATACTTGGTATGGCGACAATATGACTACAGGTCAGCACGATGGTAAAAGGCAAAACTGGAGTCTGTGGGGCTGTACAGGCAACGGGTTACGGGCAGGGCCTTTATAGAGCGCGATGCTTCGGCGATGCTTCATTTTTCTATGGCAAGGGGCACTTGGTCAGTGCATTCTGTTGTCCCTGCCGCTTCGCCAGCAAAAAGATGAAGTCGCAGACCCCGGAAACCACATATCGTGAGCCCTTGCCAGTACAACCCCACTGCCCCGATTTTGCCTTTTACCATCCTGCTGACCTGTACATGCATCTGCGGTACTTCCTTGCTCCAGCCCGCTTACACCATTGTCAGGTTGTCAAGCTTCAGGTTTGGAATGGACACACACCACCCGCTCGCGACACCCATGCATAGTCTCACTTGTGCCACTTGAGCATCGATTGGTTGACAGCTTCTCAATGCTTACTTGTTCCCCGTCCATTGGTATTGCCAGCCATTGACATTGCTAGTCGCCGCTGTATCCTGCCGCGTAATGAGCTACCAACAGACCAGTGGCAGAGAAATATCCTGCAAATAACCCGGTGGTCACCCTCGCAGCCGAGTGTCTGTCTAGAAAACATCGGCTTTAGATTGGATTTCCCGTAAGCATGCATCCGCCTAACAAACCCTTGTCATTCCATATTCGTGCAGCGTGGTAAATCCAGGCGGCAACCTGCACCGCCATTGTGCGAACTTGTTCGCGTCACAAGTGACATCTTGTGGAACGATGTGGAGATAAGGTATTACCCCATATTGCACATGTTAAATGCGAATACATCCGTTTAGTCTTTCACCTCTAAATTGACCAAGCTCGATTGCCTTAAATCGAAAGCCAACTCGGTTTTTACCTGTAGTTAGAAGCTATTATTTGTGGAATATAGACGTAGGCATTGAAAGGAGATTGTAAGTGTAATTGAAACTCTGCGGAGGTAGAACATCGCATGCCTATTGTCATTCTTTTTCCTACCTTCCTAACACTTGTTCAGTTGCTGCACAGTGAAATGATACTCTTACCTCGGTAATAGTCATAATACATCGTTCCGTCAGCGACTGCCCTTTTGCGGACCGTTGACTTTGCGCATATGATTGTTTAAAAGGCATTTATTCTTTTGTTCCTATCGATACCTTAGAAGTGTGTTTGCCACGAGATCTTTTGATAGGAGGAGCCTGACTTCGGGACTTTAATCGCATGCTAGAGTTGTCGTAACTCGGTTACTAGTGTACAGAAATAGATTTGGAATGTAAGGTGCTGACGAGAAGTTTACCTACCGCACCGAACGCCCTGTTTTATGAGTAGGAATGGCCCAGATCCGCGTCAAAATAGGGCGGACTGAGTGGCACGACGCAACTTGATCTTGTCTTGGTCGAGCACCCTACTTGGGTGACATCTTCGTGCTACCACCTGGATTTAAACGTTTCCCGAAGTCTTGTCGCTTCTCCTTGCCAGCACCAAGCAGTGCGAGGGGTTGGCAGACTGGCCATGATTCAATTAGGGTTTTTTTTGCTTAGGTTCCCCTTGAGACCGATGTGCATAACAATGACACCAGGGGGAGACATAGTAAATTCGAGGTTATTATTGTCATTATCGTGAGCAATTATCGTGAGCAATTATCGTGAGCATATGGAGGTCGTTAATGTCGTTATCATAAGTGTGCCAAAGCAACTCCTTCTCGTCCCTGCGAGTACGGTCCACCCCTTTCCCCGTATAACTAATAAGAACCATTGACATTGGAAATAACCTTTCTTCCACGTGATCGAGTCTCTCAACAGACACGAGACGACCATTAACCATATCTATCCTTCCTTCTACGGGGCGCCACCAAGGGCCTTGTATTCAGCCAGTCTCAGTTCTTAGTTTTCATTTCCACCTATAATTGAATGGCGTCTTCGAACGTGAGTTTGATAATTATCCCGGCGGGTAAAAGTCTTACCACATCGGGGACATGAGTGTGTCGTTTTATGTTCATCATGTGTTCTGTTGTGTTTCCTCATGTATGCAGGGAAGTTCTTCGCCTTGCCTTGGGGCTCGAAACCGCAGATTGAGCATTTGAAAACTGGTTCTCGAGCCATTGGATCTGGAGATGGGCTGGTGCTGGACGCGGGCGTGGTGTGCGGAGCACTGGGGAGTGGCGGAGAGGAAACAGAATCGTCTTCTGATGTACTAGAGTTCCGAGTTGTGACTGGTGTATTTCGTGGAGTTTGTGGGATTTGTTGCGGCAAGGCTGCTTGGAATGATGTGGCCGACCGAGATCGATTGCTCCGATCTGGCGTCGTGGGCATGTTTGGAGGAGCCCAGTGATCATTTTCAGTGATACCATCCACCTCAGCTGGATTCTGGGGGGAGCCAAATGTATTTGGAGTATCCTCGTGCCAATGTCCGAACTGGTTGTTATGAAAAGTCCTGGATGATGGCGACATCGTCGTGTTGCCGAATGCTCCGTGAGTTGCGACGTCAGCATCGAGTGACTGAGGTGAGTAGCAAAAATTCGCAAACGTATTGTAGAGACCGTCGTGTTGATTGATGTAGATTGGCTGTACGTTGCCTGTCTGAAGTTGTTGAGTTCCTGCGGGATAATCATTGGTCATTGCCATGGCACTCTGCCCCATGGGGTGCCCGGTAGTGTACAATGTCCTTGATTGGTCAGACGTTGTAGGCGAAACATCCATTGACAAATACCCGTTTTGATTTGTACAGGTTGACGATAGACTTGAACTTGGTGTTGGCTGCTGGGAATACGTGCCGCTAACCGCCCACTGCTGAGTCTGCTGATACGAAGGCTCTCCATGAGCTGGGCCCGTAGGAGACCAAAGCTCTGAAGGTTCAGCACAAACCGCCGAAGGGTCAACATAAAGCTCCGAACGCTCTGCAACCGCTGGCAGCTCGGCATAGGTCTCGTTGTGAGTGACCTGGCCCAGGTCATCCGGAGTGTACCAGCGGGAAGTCATTGGACGCTGCCAATTCTCGATGCCTTCGTGATTGCCTTTGAAGTTGTTAATAGGGGCGGCGCACTGCACACAAAGCAGATCGCGGCCGCATATACGACGCCAGAGAGTCTTCGTCTTCTTGCACATCCTGGCTCTTAGCCCTGGATGGCTCGAAGACGCATTTCTCGTCTTTGTCGCGTTGTGCATTCCACGATCATCAGACCCGCGGCGTATAAACTTGTTCCCATCGAGCAACTCGAACGACTTAGGGTACAGGATAATGGTTTCGATCCTTTGGAGAGACTGTCTCGGGCAGGGCATCATGGAGCACGACCACTCACCTTGTAGTGGTCCGTATCGGAGCTGTTGAAGCTCCAATGCCCTGGGACAGAGATCATTGCAGCCAAAAACGTGCAAGGAGTTGGCAGGAAAGCTACATGGGCAGATTAGCATGCAAGAATTTGTTATGTATCTTGGCAGCTTACCTGAACGGGTTGCAGTTTGTTGGAGCTTTGGGCTGAGACTCTGGTAGATGACAGGGCTCGTCGAAAGATCGGGGTGAAAACTGAGACTCTGACGGGCTGAATTGAGAATAGGGCGGAGGTGGCATCGAAAATCTCCGATGCAGCTGAGATTCGTCAGGGGAGTACAGACTGTTGCAGAGGCAACACATATTGAAGGAGTTATTTATTGATGCGCTGATCGTATAGAGGAGATTCGTTGAACTTTATGAATCGGCTGAAGATATTCCTGGACGGTAATATGAGTCGGAGCTGCGAGTGGATTATTCACAACGAACGACAACCGCTTGATTGTTTTATATCTTGGAAAAAGCCCGTGCAGTCCGGACAGCTCATCATGCTACCCACAACCATTGCAAAAGAAGGGACCCGAACAAATTGGTAGACGCGCGTCATAGTACAGCTTTCCACTCGAGCCATGTCTGGTAGATCCTTCATGCCAGCTTTCTTGCCGACGACGAGTACTACATTCCCTCTCCTAGCCCTCATACTGCAACAGATGCTTCTATCACTGTCGCACAACGCAATCGCCAGTGTTGAGTAGGGCCCATGGACAGGGGAGGTTGAGCTTTCGGTGACTGATTCGAGGTCCAATCAGCATGCGACAGCTTGCCGAACGGCCCCGTAAGCAATTAAAGGGACCAGAAGGGGTTGAGAGGAAGGGCACTGCCAAGTAATTATAGCTTGGTCATCCTGGATAGTTGGGCTTCGAGAAGGGCTTTGGTGACGACGAAGGTGGTCTGGCCTGGCAGCTCGTGTTGGTCCATTGCCAGTATGCGTCGGCCCAGGGGATATGTTCGGGAGAGCATAAGCCGGAGAGCTATTCGCAGGCGACAGTAGTCTCGAAACAGCATGGTGGGTGCCGGGTGGTTGCTGGATGGAAGCATTGGTAAGATTCGAGCTCCATCATCGTCGATTGGTGCTGCTGGAAGGGACCTGTAGAGATAGAGAAGTAGACGTCAATACTGATCGCTCAAAACCTAAAGAGGTGTGAATAAGTGCCGGGTAGAGTTTAAACGTGTGAATGCGGATATCACAGGTAGCGGAATGGGAAAGCAGGAAAGAGTTCAATAACACGCTCAAGAAGTTCAAGAGCGGCTAAAGTCACTTATGAGGACATTTAGCATCTCACTTGGCTCAGCACTGCCATGTAGAATTATGGACGCCATCTATTCACATGTCTTCTTGCAACCTCTACCACAACATCCTCTAACCAATGACCAACCCTCGTTGTACAGTTCTGCACTGGGCTATGCAAAGCAGCAGCCATCAACCAATGCTAGATCTCCATGCTAACCAAATATGCCTTGCAGTTCGACCCCAATGCATCAGCCCAAGGCATACTTGAACTCATCTGAGGGAAGGTGCGAATTACTTTTGGCAGATGGCTGCGTCGACCTTGAAGCAGGCTGGGAATAGACCACGATCGTCAGCTCTGGCCGGAAAGCGAGGAGGGGAAGGAAGATCATAGCATGTGCCACTCGGCGACATGATGGAGCATGGAAGAGCTCGCCATTGCATTCCCCGAGAACGAATAGAAATCTCCTCTCTTCTGTTATGATTGATTCAATGACTTCAAGCGTTTCCCTCCTTTTAATACAGAGATTGACTGACGAGAATACAGCAAGCGTTGTCAAGACTCAATTGATGAGAGCTAACCGCTCAATTATGTCTGGAAACTAAGTGAGCCTCAGGTCTTGGGGTTACATCCGCCCTCCACCCTTTTACTTCCAGCCTGCTTCCCATCTTTGTTGACTTGCCTTCCCAGGAATGGGCTGAATCCTGACCTGCACGCCACACCTGCAGGCGGGCGTTTTTGTGCTCAGCGCTGCGATAGATACGTGACCTCGTCAGATAAATCCCTCCACTCAAATATACAAAACGAGGACATCTGTATCGCACCATAATTTAGCTGTTCGTGTCCTGAGCCAATTGAAGAAAGTCAGTAAATGTAGTGCCTGTCGGAAGCAGTTTCTGGTTGCCGCAACATGTCGCGAAGGGACGTCAGCACGGGCCATGGCTAAAAGTCGGTCAAGTTAGCGAATGTCACTGTTCCCGCCATGTGCTGTCGTAATGTACGTCGATTGGGATCTCGATACATCTCTGAATGCCTTTCCATCTCGGATGCATGATGACGAAGGGAATACGGTGACGATCTCCACTTCCAACACCCCGTCCAAACATATGCCGCAGTCTACATGAATGGTCAGTTGTTCATCAGCTCTTGTGCGAAAAAGGTCATCGATCACCGATGACCCTTGCTGCGTTGCACTAGCCATTACCAAGATTCAGAGACCATGAAGAACAATGTACAGCCAGGACCAGCACGGAGGGAGGTAATCGCAGTGCTAGTGACTCGAACACAATCACCTGTTCCGATGTGACAAGCTTCTAAAAGTAGGTATACGTGGAATACGTTCATCTATCGCTCCTATGTATTTCTCCAGACTCTACCTCTGTGAACCAGGCGCTGGTGTATTTAGAACCGAGGAGTAGCGCTGAGATCTATTGGCGATGGGCAAGCAAGTGCGGACTTTGGCAGCAATAATAACACGGAAAGAGAAAACAAAACGACAAAAATTCATGACCTCAACATGTCTTTTGAACGTGTGTTTGTGCAACGATTGCTTACAAGTCACTCCCTGACGATCGATGCCTGTTGTGGATTGCCCAGAGCACTGGTACCTGAGGTATCCGTCAAGATCCCTGATAGGCGACGTGCTGTACCCCATCTTGCCTATTCATTGTAGACCCCTGGGCGCAGAGTTATAGTGAGCATGGCACGCGTCGGGCCCATCGGATCTTGATCGGCAGATCTAACATCTTTACCCCAGTCGGGTGGATGATCGAGAAGATGAACAACGTTTTATTTCATACAATTATACTAGCTAATATTCTATCAGCATGCTAGCCCAGGGCCTAGGCTGCTGGTTTGAAGGGAGATTTGAAGGCGGATCCCGCTGTGCCATTGCAGTTCTTCAGCCCAAAACATACCTACCTACATCCTGGCGAGCTAGGGAAGATTGACTGACAGACTCGATAGGAGAGCATTGGTTATCTGCGAGTGAAGTTTAATGCCAGGTTAGAAATGACGATCAGTTCATCATCATTGCATACCGTTCTCTAACTTGGATGTCCAAGACCTAGTCTTGACGTAGAAGTCTATTTGGGGCTGCAACAAGAATAGCTCATTAGGCGTATACAGTCTTCGCAATCCTTTCAAGTGCCGATTATTTGCGTATGTCACACTGTCAGAAAGAAGGCATCGCCATTGGACTCTGAGTTGACAATGGAGCTGCGACGCAAACCATGTCGACCTCGCTGTTCCTGACAACAGTGTGTTTTGCATGCCTGCCGGGCTTTTGACCGGGCTGGCAGCTGGTGTCACCTGCCGCCATGGTAAAGTCCAAAACACGTGCAGTTGGAACGGAAGCAGACTCACCCATCACATTTCAATACGTCTGGATTCCCCTGTCACCAGCATTTCGGTCTGCGCAATGGCCGCCGATCCAATCAACGCCGGCTTCATCGCCCGCCACCTCACACTCATCGCCGTCGCCGTATTGACCTGGCGCCCTCTCCGGCGGCTATGGAAGCACCCTGGTGGAGTGCTCTTCGGCCCTAACTTCTGCATCAAAACTGGTTACTTCACGACTTTGGCCGAGGCCCACGTGATGCAGTATGTCGCCGCCCGCACTTCTATCCCTGTGCCGCGCATCTTCTGCGCCTTCACCCACCGAGGACAATCCTACATTGTCATGGAGAGACTGGATGGCGACTGTGTAGGACGTGGCTGGGTGTTCCGCACAGAGGAGTCCAAGGCCCGGATATTAGGCCAATTGCGAAGCATGGTCGAACAGCTCAGGAGTATCCAGCCCCCAAATAAGCACGGAGTATCAAACATTGTTGGCGGCCCAATTTATGACCCGCGGCTACCGTCGCCACAAACTACGGGGCCTTTCAGTTGCATAGATGACTTTCATCGACAACTCCGACTAAACAATCCGCTCGACATAGACCCGGAGCGTTCGCCTGCCGATCTGCTTGAGCTCTTTGCTTTCTATAGACAGCCTTTTGCCGACCCGGTGTTGACCCATGGTGATCTCAGCAGTATGAACGTATTGGTGAAGGGCGATGATGTGGTCGGCATTGTTGATTGGGAGACTGCCGGATGGTTCCCATCGTACTGGGAATATGCTTGTGCTTGGAACGTGAATCCACAGAACGAGTTTTGGCAGCAGGAGGTGGACAAATTCGTGACGCCGATGCCATATGAACTAAAGATGGAGTCTATAAGGAGAAAATACTTTGGCGATTTCTAAAACTATCGTGCGGCACTAGTCAGTGTGTATATATACTTTAGTTATCCCTACATCTATTCGGTAGATAATTGGAATCTCATCCCTTTATCTCACTATTTATACGCGTCTACAGCTCTTCCTAAAGTTTGCACGATTATTGCGCTGTTACCTCCATATGAAATGCGGCTTGGTGAGATTCTAATGGTTCTTGGCCCATTTAACGCTGAGTGACATTCTTGATCGATTAGAAGCTGGACCCCACGCTCCAGTTACTTTAGAATATCTATAGTTAGATCTCAAATAGAATGACGATGCGTATCGCTGTTATTGGAAGTGCTTTGAGCAGATGCACCATCCTAACAATATGAATTCTAATACTAAGGTATGTATATGACGAGTATTACCCCTATCCGCTGATCGATTCCTCATCGGCGAACAAAGTTCAGCCAACTCCAAGCCGCACGTAATCAAGCCTGCCCGAAGGACATTTAGACTAATAAGTTTTAACACCGCAGCATACATACATTATTCTGAAACGGCATTATTTGGTGGTCAGGAATCCTGTTCTCTATTTCTTTTCTATATTTTCATCCTACTATACAGACATGGTTGCGGCGTTTGATCGGCACAACGAATGGCAAGTACGCGCCGGGCGCCTAATCTAAGCGCGACAGCTGTACCCGCGCAATTTGACTACCGCGATGCCCTGTCGAATCAGTTGCCTCGGCTGGACACGGCACTAAGAAGATGAAACTCTGTTAGCTGCAGTCTGCTTTTCGTGTGCAGTATGACCACCAACATTCTTCTGCTTCAAAGTTCAGCGGTAAGCAGCCATATCTTGAACCATCTAATGTGTTCGGTAGTTCTGTATATAAGTAGGTGGTTTTCTCGTTGATAAGACGTTGATGGAAAGGCTCAACTACGTTGGAAAAGCTGGGTCTGAAGCCACTAGCAAGTTAATTCGCGCTGCAAAATAAGTGATCTCTTTACTGAATCCTTCTTCCTTCTCCTGTTCCATTTTCATTTTCTTCATATATCCACACCATGCCATCCGACAAAGACCGTTTATACATTGCGTTGTATGCGAGAGGCGGATCAGCTAAAATGCCGGGGCTTGAGGATACGTGTGGCGCCGCTGATATCTCATCTGTTATGGATTCTGGACGCTAACAGCGAGCTAGATACCATTGGGGTTTTATACTTGGCCCCAAAGACGAAGACGGCGGTAAAGCGATGGGAGCTCGGTTCCATGCCATGGAAAGGGCCGTTATTTCGGGTACGCCACCTGAGGCGCACTCGGTTTGGAATTTTGAGGAACGACCCATCGCCATGCGTCCAACTGCCATGCTGTTGGTTCGAGTCGTCGTCGCTAAGGTTGTGGACAAGAACCGGCTCGTGACCATACTTCGCGGTATCCCCATCCGATCGGATGTTGCTGGATGGAACTGTGTTGGATGGGTGCGGGAAGCTTTGGAGGTACTTGTAAAAGATGGTAGAGCTCTAGGGACGAGTGCCAAGAGTTGGGAAACAGTGAGAGACGTTGCCATGTCATATGTGGCTCGCAAAAAGGCAGAGCATAGGTTTGACGGCAAAGGGGTGTATAACACCAAACTTGCATCGACATGGGACATGCTCGAGGACAAGGAGTTAATTCCATAAGCATCTGGCCCTTTCTATGGAGCCTGGCAGACTCGAGCATATAGGAAGCCGAATAAGCGGGTCTATTTCCTGACATCATTAATTGCAGCGCGACTCCTTTGTTTAAAAGCTAGCTTGGCGACAGAAATAATGCGAGCGGTGACGCCGCAACCCTCACAGTGTCGCATACAATTGACATTCCTTGACCTAGCAAGCTGGATGCGACTGAAGTCGCTAGTAGCCGGGAATTTATGGTTCCATCGGATCTGAAAACAATGTCTATCAAGAATGCTGGGTGGGAAAAGGACTTATTTCTGCTGGCTGCTTTCTGTTCGTCACGTTTCATGCTTTCCACGGCTTTCCCTGATCGCTCGGAACTATACGTAAAGAGTGGGATAATCATTTCAACAAGTTTATGGCCCCCCGCAGAAGATATGGCGTGTCAAAGAAGCTCGACTGCAATTAAAACGGAAAACCTCCTCACCTATGCCTCTCGTCGCCGCCGATATAGGACAATAGCCAGAATGAGCGGGAAAAGCACACACTGGACGGCACACACTGGACGGAGTATATAATGTGTCCCCTATTCCTAGGTCCTATGTTTCACCTTATATATGCTAAAGATTGGGGTGATCTGCAAGACTACCCCTGTTTTGCGGGGTAATGTGGTTTGAATAATATGGCAATTGGGCCCATTGGCAACCTCGAAAAGCTCAGACACAGACAGCTCAGACCGGCGATAAGACATCAATTACTTAAGTCCACGACTCTATGTGTAGGTGTCGAGTTGACAACTTACTCAGATAGATATATAGTATTTCAAAGAGGAGAGCAAGGCGTGCGATATGAAGACACGCTAACCGGCGATAGACTATCGCCGTTATCTAGGACTACGCCATCGAGAGGGAGGGATGGCTTCTATGCTCGATTTTGACGCATGTCAGATTCGGCAGATAAGGACGCCCCATGTTGCCGACTGAGATGCCTTCGGGATGAAATGAGATAAAACGACATTCAAGCACCGTATGACTGAGGTTCTATTCTGTCCAACTTGATTCCTCGCCCGTGATCCTTCATAAACACCCTCATTCTGGTAACCCTATGACTTGCTGATAATATTCTACAGAGGAAATCGCAGCAAGTATCATCTAGTTCTGACATCCAATACAATCAAGATTACTACCCCTCGCGTGTGGCTTATCACTGGCGCTTCTGCTGGCATCGGTCTTGAACTGGGCAACATTGCCGCAAGTCATGGAGACCGTGTCATCACAACCAGCCGCTCACCACACAAGCTTGCTGGTATCGAAGGCATAATTGCTGCGCATCTTGACCATAATCAGCCCTTGGAAGATGTCAAGGCGGACATGCAAAAGATCATCGAAATCTATGGCACCGTCGACATCGTGGTGAATAATGCGGCCTACGTTCAGACTGGCACCGTCGAGGAAACCACTCCAGAGGAGACACAAAGACAGTCCCAAGCGGTGAGTGCAACGATTCTCCCAGATATTTCCAAATTGAGAATTTTTGGATTGTTCTGCTAACACGTAGTATAGTGAGTAAGCTTTCATTTTGAACGATGATATTAGGCACCTCTCATGACTTTCTCAAGCAGTATGTGTTAAGCTAACTATGCGCAATAGTAACACATTCGGACCCATCAACGTGTACCGCGCAATCTTACCACACTTACGATCAAAACGCGCCGGTAGCCTCATTACAATCGGGACAATGGCAGCATGGCACCCGATGAACAGTTGCAACCTATACAACGCGTCCAAAGCAGCACTCCGATGGCTACTTATCGGCCTAGCTGAAGAAGGAAAAGGCTTCGGTATCAAACACTGCCTAGTCGAGCCGGGTTTCTTCCGAACCGATCTACTGAAGCCCGGTAGTAACATCGGCCAGACAACAACCGAGACCCGTATTGCCGACTACGCACAGCTCAACAGGGATGCCGACGAGGCCTTTGCCAACTTTCACGGCTCACCGCTTGGTGATCCTGTCAAAGGTGCTCAGATCATGTACGATGTTATTACAACGTCTGGCGTCGCTACGGGACGGCAACCATCCAGTTTCTTGCCGCTTGGCAGTGACGCGAGCAAGCAGCTCACAGAAGCAGCTCAGCTGATCGTTGACCAAGTTGAGGCGTGGGCTGAGGTTGCAGCGCAAAGCGATTATCCTCAGGTGACATAATGGAGCATTAAGAAAGTCGAAACACGTTTATATTTTTACTACGGAAAAAATTTTGACAGCAAATCGATATTAGATGTTTAACTATTTATCGCTATTGAAACTTTGCAAAACCGTATGTATCTTTATTATAAAAAAAAACTTTCTATAGTAAGATTGTATTAAATTTCCGACTCTCTTATAGGTAGTAAACATTGGAAAAGCGTATATATGTTTACTACTGAAAAATTTCTAACAGTAGAATTATATGAGTATAACCGGATTTAAAGTGCTTGGCGTAAAAAAAAAGCCAGCAAAAGCAAAGAACGATCATTGAAATGTGGTCGTTTGCTTCGCGTCTTAAACCCATTTGACGATATTGTCTAGGTGGAAACAATCATGACTCAATTCTGTTATTAAAAAGCGTCCGAAATCGGGTTACAGAAACGATGTAGACGTTAGCTAGCTGATTGCACGCACTATTATCACCTCTAAAGATCGCCATGGGTGTTGATGTCCAAACATTCAACTACACCCCCAAATCCAATATCTTCAGCTCTTCTCGGAATACCAAGTCACTATGGATTTTTGGCGGCGAACTGAGCAGATATCTTCGCTTCTTGCTGCAGATCATTGCAGAAGCTTTCGATGACACCTGTCTCAGCCCGTCGATCGCCCCAATTAGTCGTCCAGTCCATTTCTTTCATAACACCGTGGAGTCTTAACAGAGCCGCTTGCAGTCTATCATCGTCTTCATTCTCCTTGTCCTCCTCTTCGGCTTCCTCAATTTCGCCCTCGTCTGCATTATTCGATTGCTTCTCTGCCGACTCTGGAGAGCCTAAAATACCAAATCCAATGGGTTGGTGGGTAAGCGGCGAGCTCACGTAGCTATGAGTGCTGAGCTGGCGGGACGTAGAGATTGGACTTATCGGGGACATCGCTTGATTTATCGACGCAGCAGACCCTGGGCGAGATAGCGCTGAGATGGTCGGAATCTTGATAGTCGACTGCCTTCGTGAAACTGGTCGAGCGTATCCACGTCCGCTTTTGACGAATTTGAGGTAGCCAGACTCGAGCAGGGCCCTCATCTCCTTACCTGCGAGAGGACCATCTTGGTCGGCTACACTTCGAGCAAGGCCGTCAAATAAAGCCTTGTGCTTAGTCTCACCATTGACTTGACACTGGATAGCTCGCATCCAATGTCGTAGTAGAGCGTCAATGTTCTCGACGGAGAGACACTGACGACTATCGAACATGTCGTACGCAAGCAGGGTAGCAGTACTGAGCACGAGCTTATTGGAAGGGTTATTGAAGCGACGAAATCTCTGCAGAAGGTGAGGAAAATCGCAGTTTGGGCACTTACACGAGAAATGAACTGCGTCTTCTTGCGTTGGGCTCCACTTCTCCTTCGGCACAGGGGTAAAAGCTTCGTGACCGCAGGAGTATACCTTGGTCAAAATATTGTAGGTATCCATGTTTGGAAACAGATCAACTGTCTTTCCAAACAAGGCGTTGCGTAAGTTGGGGTTCTGAAATGAAACGGGTTATCTAATAGTTAGGATGCTTATGTTCTCTCCCGAAAATATATGATACTCGCAGTACCCTGCATGATATATAGCTTCACGTTCCCTCCCTTGTCCATGGTCTAGACCGTAGACCCGGTGCGGAGAGTTGAAACGTCCTTTGTGCGCGTGGCGATGTGCCTATTGTAATCATGACAAGGTGTTTGTTTACTCAATAATGGCAAGTTTAGCTCGAGTTTGAAAACAATGCTCTTTGTATACTTTAACAACAGCTCCTTGATGGTGCTAGGATATCCTTGTATGAGTTCTCTATTTGAACTGCGGATGCCTCGCTCTTATTGAATCACACATCATAGTCGAATAATTCACCAAGAGCCCACGCTAAACCAACACAGATCTCTACACAATCAACAAATAATATCAATCATGATTGACCAAACCAGTTTTGCGGCGCGACGTCCCGCTGCCCCGACCATTCTGTACCGCGATGACACCTGGCAGGAGTCCATCGAGCGCCCAAAAATATGGATACCAGACTCTAGGAGCTACAGGATGGAGTTCCCTACGGAGGTCACGTGGTACTTTGAAAACATCGAAGACTTCACGGCCGCACCCTACGTTGCAGAGATCCCCACCGTGGACTTTTTGGGTTTCGAGGATCGAAAATCCAAAGCCCTGCTATTCGAAGGTTTTTACATCTACGGGATCCAGTTGAAGAAATGTGATCTCGAGTACATGGAAACTGAACGATGGTCAATCATGAAATTCGTGGATACCCTCATCAAATCGGAAACCAACGACGCCGAGAACATATTCACTCGCATTTTTGACCGCAAGAGGCAATTCAAGAATGCTGGGTTGATGTGGCTGCCCTTTCTAGACGGCACGGGCATCACTGCGAAGATTGGGTATACGCCTCCTCAGCCGTTCGAGCCCCTTCCTGTTTACACGTGCCTGCTGACAAGCCCTCCTCCGTACTGCGAAGTCGAACTCAAGCATACGGCGACCGATGTGGTCAAGAGCGACCTGTGTTTGTGGCCTGATGCACCTCCCTCGTACGAGGACGCTATTAAGGCTATGGTCCCCACTATGGTTAAGGAGGAAGAGGTAAGTCTTACTGTTGCGCCTACTGTTCCTACTACTCTCGTCAAGGACATCCCTGACGTCTCTATCAATGTTGCCGCTGAGAATGAACCTGAAATCCAAAATGAGGCTGAAGCCCAAAGCGAGATCGAGGCTGAAGATTCCATTGAGTCTCCTTCTGTGGTTGAAACTCCTACCGCAGTCGACGAGAATGAAGTTGAGAATGTGCCAAAGGCCGAGCCTATTCCCGAAACTTGGTCGACGGCCTTTTCGAGCCCCAGAAGGTGGCTTGAATCTGCGCGGTCCTTTTTCGCATATTGGTAAAGCGATCGTATCAGGTAGGTCGGTCACGGCGACATTTCCTTTGTACTACTCTATGCTATTGCACGCTTAATGTTTAATACCCAGGTCTAGTGAGGGATGGATCCAGGGAAATATGCTATTGTTTATATCAGATATGGTTTGTTTAATTCAAAATTCGATCAAAAATTCTTCGTTCCTGTTTCTTTATGCCCATCTTTTCCACGTTCGTACAGCAATCTCTCTGTAGTGACAGTCGTAATATGTGCATGCTATCCCCCCGAGTGCTGTTTCAGCTGCAGTATATGCCCGGTGGGTCTCAGGGTTGACTTATCGATATATCGGACTAATCAATCACTTATCCGGATTTAACATATAGTTTTTATTGGACAGCCGTCTTATTGAGAAGTCGCCTATAGAATCGCCTAGAGTAGCTTAGCAGTGATTAATTGGTCCGATATATCGATAAGTCAACCCTGAGACCCACCGGGCATATACTGCAGCTGAAACAGCACTCGGGGGGATAAGTTTGTGCTTAAATAATAATAGTGAAGAGGATCTGTTTTAGCATCCTTTACTTGACATCATGAACGAGTTTATCGCCAAGAGTGTGATAAAGTGTTGTGGTGTTTTTGTTACGTCTGGAAACGCAACTACTCAATCGAACAAGCTATTAGATCAGTATCCTAAACTGTCTACATTACTTTTTCTGTCTTGTGTTATGACCATACCGCTTGTTGCATAAATGCAAAGAAGGCGGCCTGTACGTACAGGTCGGCGCATTTCCTACATTCGGCGCTATGCACAGGCTTAACCTCCAAGGCGTGTATAAGGCAGATCGTGGGCTTGACAACGTCGTCTTTCTCGATTACAAAACAAAAGCTTGAGAGTGAGAACAGAGCGTGGTGAGGAGAAACAGTCCATCTTACTCAAGTATCCATGAAAGAGTTCAGACCCTCTCATGGGTCGACAGTCCACTCCATTTCATCCGAGATATCGGCCACCTCATAACATCGATAAAACTTCGGACTAAGAACAGAGTTTAGTCTGGTCTTCCAATTGGGCCGTTTCCGAGAACCGTCGGCTTGGCACACCGAAAAGTTTCACATCCGACAAATCGGCTGAATACCCTTCATACCGCTAGCCATGCCAAGCACTCAGCTGTTCAGCTGGTCCACTGCGCTTTCATAGACCCTCCAAGACTGTGATTTTGCAACGAACCACGGGAACACACTGACGTCTGGCCATCTTCGAGTGGAACTGTTAGGCGCACCTAGGGTCTTCGCTGTCCGGTTTCTTGTAGGGCTGATAGAAAGGTCAATGTGCTTCTAGAAACTAAGCAAAGGTGCAGCTAGGACTGACTTCACATATCTTAACCCGTGTAGGTCTCGCTAAACATTTCTGCTTTGAGACTATCGGTCTCTTCTTTCGGTCTATTACACATGCACCGCAACGGCCGGAAGAGTTTCGGAGCCAGAAGACTAATCATCGGAGCCAAGCTTGCCCTTGTTCCTTCCTCGCCGTAAATCTGTATTCGAATACATCACAATGCCATTGGCCACAAATCAGTGTTGTCAATCCAATTAATCAAATTTGTCGAACGTAGGACTCTCGATAGTCTCGTACCAGAGATTGTCAGCCGGGACGCATTGGGAAGTTCACGATGCTCGCATCACAACTTGCCTCAATGTCTCGCAACCATGCTTCAGAGTGCGCAACATATCATGCTTTTGCGGAATTAGGTGCGGAATCTCGCGCGGAGGAATCGTCTTGGGATGTGGATGTCCTGAGTTCAAGATCATTTGGAGTCACGGGGAAAATCACATATAAGAAGGGCTGAGGTCCAGGAAAACAGAAAAGAAACATGCAGAGCACCTCACTTTCTCATCTGTCTATCAGCAATCTCAACAACCAACTCACCCACCATGAAGCAATCGATCTTCGCAGTCGTCGCTGCGCTGCTGGCATCAGCCATTGCCGCACCGCTCGAGGACGCCGATGTTCCCCATCTATTTGCCACACGCGACATGTCCTTCAACGTATCCAACCACGCCACTCTGGCCGAGCTCGAGAAACGCCAGGACACCTACTGTTGGTACACCGGCTTCAGCGACCACGGCTGCCAAGGCACCATGGGCGACATCATCGGCTACGACGAGCGGTGCATCTACGCTCGTGGCAGCACATCTTTCTACATCAGCACCGCCTGTCCCTCTATGTATGTCGGCCTCTACGAGCACAAGAAGTGCGAGCATGGCCACGACACATATCTGACTGCTGCGCCCGGGTCGTGCCACGATGTCAATACTGGGTACGCATGGCTCAGCACCTCTTGGACAGCTCAGCTTGCTAGCTGAGAGCCAGGTTTGTTTCTGAGGGGCAAAAGAACAAGATGCCAGGTTATCGTACTACTGCAAAGGGACTGTTGCAGCTCGGTCGAAATGCTTGATCCTGCACTTCGTCCGTTCGGGCTGCGATATTTGCGCGGAATGACAGAGATGGCCAGATTATGATGTATCTAGCCAATATCGTACTCAAGCTAAGCTGAAGGTCTATACGTACTTGAAAATGTCTGCTGCCGAGTTGTCGAACTTGCCTCCCGGTGAACATCCAATCTATAACAATCCCGATAGTGTATTATGCTTTGCGACTCTCTTTATTTTAAATCTCGGTATTAAATCTTATCCCCATAGAATTTCCAAGAAGCCTGAAAGTCCTCATCTAACTCCTCACCCGTTAACAGCGCCCTTAGCATCTCGATAGGCATAACATTAGCCTTAAGCACTCTATCATGGAACTCCTGCTCGCCCATCTTCCCTTCGCTCAGCACCTCCTCTCTCAACTTCATCAGCTGCAACGCCCCAAGCATATACCCAGCCTGATACAACGGCCCATAACTCCCATTCAGACTCCTCCTCACCTCGCCCTCGGCAGTCGACCTCTCATGACCCACTTTGTTGACAAGCAGCTCAACACATTCCTGTGCGCTCATCTTGCCCAAATGGAAGTTTAGCGAGAAGGTGATCCGCGCGCATCTATGCATGCGCCAAAACAACGTCCCGATCTTATCCTCGGGCGTGACGAAAAAATCGCCCCGGTTCCAGAGGACCATCTCCCAGTAGAGCGCCCAGCCCTCGACGTAGAACGGCGTGCTGAATAACGCCGCGCGGTACGGCCGCGATCGCGCGCCCATGTACAGTTGAAGCCGGTGTCCGGGTATCATCTCGTGGAAGGCCGTGGCTCGGCTGAACGATCGGTTGTTGCCGCGGAGCGTCATCATCTTGTCCTCGTGCTTCATGTCTTCTCGCGGGTACGCGACTTGCAGTCTCGGGCCGCCGAGGAAGAATGGCGAGACGAGCTGTTTTGAGGGCGGGATGCGCGTTATTCTTATTGTCTCCTCTGCTAGTGATGGGACAGTGACGAGGTCGTGTTTTTTGACGTATGAGGAGCCTTCTGCGACTAGACTTCTGACGTATGGTATGTGCGTTTCGGGTGGTTCGTATTGATTCTTGACGTGCTCCAGTGCGTCACGCCAGGATGAGTACTTGAGAAAGGATGCTGCTTCTTTCATTTCCTGTTCGCACCATGCGTATTCTGACTCGGCGATTTTGAGGAGCTCCTCCGGAGTGTAGGGTATCATCTCAGCATTTAGCTCTGCCAGCAGTCCCTTCCGGCCGATTGGCTCCCCGACAATCTGTTTGTCGTCGGTACTCCGGATGATGACTTGCCGTACGCGAGTCTCGATGTCTTCGAGTGCGGCGTCAAGGTCTGACCAGGGACTGCTGACCCAGTAATGGAATGACGGCACGTAGCCTTCGTAGAATTTGAAGGTCTCTTTCAGATGCTCTCGCAACTCGCCAATACGCCGTGCGGCTCGGCTTCCTGTAGCTTGAGAGTATTTGGCCCCCTTTTGTGTGACATGTTTAGCGCAGTTTGCTACAGTATCGCGTATTGCGGATAGACTCTGTGCGAAAGTCTGCGGGTCGATGATCTCGTCTTCTTCCTGGCGCTGTCTTATTTCACACCACTCCGCAATCGAATTTGCGAAGGGCTCGACGAAGAGAGCGTACTCCTTTTCCCGCGCAAACTCCAGTCCGATGTTTCTGTGTGAGCGAGCGAAGAAGTTCTTCAAAAGGAGGAAATCCACTTTCTCCTCTTGGGTGTATGACGCAAAGTCGACGCGAAAGAGTGCTTGAAGCTCTAAGAAGTAGAACTCGGACAGCTTACTATAGCGTGTTGGTGAGCCCTCGATGTTGTAGAACTGTTGGATTTCCTTGAGATCTTCGGATACGCGGATAATGCGCTCTTGGATTGATTCTGTCAAATCAGAAAGGTAGTATTGGTCAGGTTCACAAGGGGCGATCTCTTCTTCGTCGTCTCCAACTTCCTCTTCTTCGTCGTCTCCCACTTTCGACCAGTCACCGACATCACTGTTTTCGTGATCGCCCTGCTCTGTCTCATTGACCTCTGTCTCCTCGTCTACTTGTTGAGCTTCGCTGTCCAGTGGCTTTAGGCTACATATCAGGTTGTAGAGCTGCAGCGGCCGTTCGATCTCAAACGTGGGATCTGACATCATGCGTCGGGCCTCCTCGGCATACCTTTCAGCAATCATGTCTTCCGAGAGAGATGCCATGATGAAATTGCGGACAGCACTGCATTCTTTCCGGTACCGTCTTGCAGATTTTCTAGATGGCCGTTCTTGGTGTTCTTCTAATTGGTATTGGAGGCCCTCTGAGGCCAGTGTGGAGAGAATACATGATCTCCATTCATTTGTTTCTGCGTCCGAGCTTGCGAGAGAGAGTTTCTTGTCCGCGGGAACAGCTGCAGTCGAAGCTAAGCAGCGATATCCCGTTGGAGTTGGGTTAGTGTGACAATACGTTTGGTCGTCCTCCATTTTGCCCTTGGGACTGCCGAAGATGTTGACGGTGGGAACTTGATATGAAGGTTCACCGTACGGATTAGTTGTCACCAGGAGCGGGGGGGCAACCCCACACGGGGTTCGGCATGTCCCGTAACCCGCCCCTCCATTTAGGTCTCCAACCGATTAACGCCGAAGAGTGTTCGAGAGCCACCCAGTGATCAGAGCTGTTACGCTCCAGTGAGAAACACAGATCGATTGTTCTATAGCTGTACCTCTATCTACCGTTAATTAAACTTACGATCTACTCACACTTGCCTAGGTCAATGTATGCGCCGACTGAATGTATGCATGTCACCGTAGACAGTACCTATATACGAGGAGTACGAGGTATCAATTTATACTATTTGTTCATACTAGCCAGAGACAGCTAATGAAAAGTCGCTAGTCAAAAAACCCAGCGTAGATTTACTGAACTGACTGATGGCTTGCACGATAATGGTCAAGTGCAAGGGAAATCTTTAATGTATTGTTGGCTGCGGTAAATCAATTTAACCATCAACCTAACATATATAGACATAAGCCGTATCGAATGGTCGGGAAAGAAATTTGCCAAATGCTGCAATACCAGGCCAATTCACATTCTCGAGGCCAACAGGAGTCGATCTGCTACAGTAAATACGTGTAGCTATATTCCGCGGTTTCTCGGTGTGGAGACAGGTTGAAGGTTACAATGAAAGGCATATATGCAGATTTTCCTATGTTCGCAGATGGAGAATAGATATCCCAACCTTTAGACGGATACCTCATCGTATCAACATCCAGACACGAAGAAAATTGTATCGTGCTTGAAACGTCGGATTTGTACTCTGCAAATTCGGATCTGAAAGTTCAAACTGTGACCCGCCAGTGAAGCAGGCAAGGTCTGGCATCAAGTGGCGCTACCCTACCCTTCGACCACGTAGCTTTTTTGCTCGACCTTGCTAACAAATAAACGATCTCATTAATAATTACTCTGCAAGCGCTGAATCACTTATAATGAGACCAAGCTGCGATAGATATCACCGATTCATAAGGACTACCGGCGCACTTGTTGCCAACTTGACGGCATGTGAGATGAGGGGCATAAATGGACATCAAGGTGAAGAAGGGCAAACCGAGAGACCATAAATCCGCGCATCAATCAGTGTTGCAGACATCAAAATTTACATCGAAACTATAAGACTAATTGAAAATATTTCATGTCACCTCATCCGTAACTTAGGCAAATTCACGAGACTCAGCTCACTCACTCACTACCTCATGAACATGAGATGAAGCACGAATAAGGAAGGACGTGCACCCAGTAGGTATCAGCGCCCGAACCAACCCCACCTCTCCATGCAACAACGTACGAAAGCTTATCGGCAACTGAATACAACCTCACCTCCAACGGCATCCGACTCTTCCCTTTCTCATGAACAAGCTTGCTGGCAACCCGTCGCTAGATCTAACTACACATAAACAGCCATCTAACAAAGCCCTGCACCTTCCAAGATAGACCGCTATAAATCCCCTCCATTCCACTTTCGCTATCTACAACCGGCCACGTCTTGCGACCCTTATCACCGATAAGCCAAGCCTCATCCAAGATGACATCCCACCCCAAACTCAAGCCCCGGATCATAATCCACGGCGGCGCAGGAAACATCAAGCGCGAAAACTACAGACAAGCTCTAACAAGCATCGTACGTCTTCAAGTTGCACCACCCTGTTACCATCCCAACATACCTCACTCACAACTCCCAACAGGTAACAAAAACACAAACCTACATGACAACCCCCAGGCCCTCCTCCTCCTCTCCATCCATCACCCACCAGCCCTACAAATACCCAACAGCCCTAGAAAGCGCAGTCCACGCCGTAACCCAACTAGAAGATAACCCACTCTTCAACTCCGGGCACGGCGCAGTCTTCACCCGCGACGGCTCCAACGAGCTCGAAGCCTCCGTCATGGTATCGCGGGGCGCCGCCAAGCGCGGCGTGGGCGTAGCCGGGTTGCGCCACGTCAAGAATCCTATCCTCCTCGCCCAGGCCATGCTACAGCACGGGAGGGAAGATCTGGGCGGTGAATATGTTCCCCCGCCTCCATTATGCATCGGGGATGAATATGAAGGCTCAGAGCCAGATGGGGGATTAAACGTCCCCTCCGCACAGGGACATACCCTAATCCACGGCCCCGCAGCCGAGCAATTAGCTGTCCAGTATGGTCTAGAGACCGTGGATCCATCGTATTTCTTCACGCAACGACGATGGGACGAGCATATCCGCGGACTCGAGAAGGAGAAATCGGGAAAGGGCGTAGCGACGTGGTGTCCCGAGTCTTATTTTCCCCAAGGTACTTGTGGGGCGGTCGCTATGGATGAAAACGGTGTTGTCTGCGTCGCGACCAGTACGGGTGGCATTACGAACAAACTCACGGGTCGTATTGGCGATACGCCTGTTGTTGGGGCCGGGTTCTGGGCGGATGAGTGGACGGAGAGAGGCGAACCGAGTAGGGCGAGGGATGCCTTGAGTTTCTCGGGTGCCGTTGTGCAGATTACGGGTTCGCTAAGGGGTTGGTTGGCTGATTGCTTGCCGACGCCGTTTCTGTACAGTGCAGTCGACACACTGAGCGAGCAACAGAAACAGATATTCGTGACTCGGTCGGCTGCTGTTTCGGGGACGGGCAATGGAGACTCGTTCATGCGATTGGCTGCGGCGAGGTCGGTGGGAGCTATGGCACAGTGGGCTTGTATCTCAACAGCATCGGCCGTGGAAGCGATTGCAGGGCGTGGGGGCAAGCTGCAGCAGAGCGCTGGACATCGCTGGGGCATGACTGGAGAGGGCGAGGGAGGTATGATTGGGATCGAGTCTGTCATTGCGAGAAATAGGCGAGGCGATGTGTTGTATACAAGGTCGGAGATTGTGCATGATCACAATTGTGCTGGTATGTTTCGAGCTTGGATCGACGATGATGGACTGCCGGCGATGCAGATATGGCATGATGACGACGAGATGCTTTCGAAAAGAGCGTAGATGTGCTGTCCGATGACGAGTTTGGGAGTTTGCTTCGTTGACGGGTTTAGATTCTAAAGACCTTGTCAGTAGCAAGAGTACACAGAAAGTGGATTTTGTGAAAAGAGCACAGATGATAATAGTTCGTCTAGTTTGGGAGATTATTAGAATATATTCAGTTGTGCGATTTGTTGGTGACTCCTCGGCCGGCGGATTCTGTCTCGTGACGAAATTGCGAAGTCGTCGTAGTGACAGCAGCCGTCTATCTTATTTTACACGTGAAACTCCATCCAGATATGCAAGGACCGCCAAAAACCATATAAAGTACAGAAGCCGTGAGCCGTGTCGCCGTCGGCATGAAGGAGTTGGGTGTGACACCGTTTCGTTGTTGGTGTATTGTAATCAGTCGTCTGTATCTCGATCGTTAAGCGAGGGCTTTCTCGGCGGGCGGAGGAGGCATCTGGCAACTCGAGTCAGCATTATCATCAAGGCAGAGGTAAAAGAATCTCTTCCGAGGCTAGACTCACTTCGAGCTTGGTTCCTCCAGCCATCATTCTCTGGAAGCCGATGCCAACACCTTCGATGACGGCCAGCAAAACGGCACAGCCGATGGCACCGTTCCTGGCAGCCTTGTAGCCACCTCGGATGGCCAAGGCACCACCTGTGAAGAAACCGGCACTGTTCGGACTGTTAGTGTGCATGTCACTGGCTAGGCTGCTGGGATGAATCTCTTACGTGATGGCGTTCCATGGGTCTTCCTTCTTTCGGATGCCCTTGACGGCGCAGTCGAATGTGGAAAACAGACCTCCCCAGACACCGAAGTTGCCGCCCAATACGGGCGCTCTAGCCTTGATGGCTGTGATGGCGCCTATCCGTCTCTCGCCCAGAGGGCTGTTTCTGAAACCTTTGATACCGTGCCATATCGTGCCACCGATAGCCTGTGTCGCATGTTAGCGGTCGAGTTGGTGGGCAAAAACGTGACAAGTGATGCGGATAGGCGGTCTTTAATGACAGCGAGGAGATGCGACATACACCCATAGCGAAAGCGCCACCAAAGTCATTGAGGATGACATATGGGCAAGGGTCGCGTGTGTGATCCATTTTGAATGTGAAGAGTTTGAGAGATTAGGAGGATGGAGGGAAAGTCGAGATGTTGGTAATCGGACGGCGTTGGTCGGAGCGGTTGTTGTTGTCGCAGGGAGGAGGATAGGATGGGATTAGTCGGAGGCGGGAGATGAGAAAGGAGATGGATAGGAGAGGTAGGCGATTGGGGTAGAATCGCGACGAAGGGGTGGACGGATGGTAAATGATGAATGATTGTAGAATGGATTGTCGCGATGATAGCGGCGCCGACGATTGACTCGCTCGACTTGAAAAGTCTAGCAAGAAAATTAATCCTGGGTGACGCACGGGCCCCTGCAATTGCCTTCGACGGGTGGAGACGACCAGACTCGATATGTCATAGTCAGCTGCCCCACTCATCTTGTACTCAAGATTCGCACATTATCGATTACATAACGCCAGCAACAAGCAGTCCAGATGTATTCGAAACCAACGAAGCTGTTCAACTCTCTCACCTCCCTTTACTGCGCCGATTCAGGTAGTAAAGACTGGATATGATGGCAGATACTTACGCTTCTCAGATGGGGCTCTAACACTGATGAGGTAGGACCGTGGTCAATCACAGCGCAAGCTGCACCGCAATGCTCCTAGCCTCCGCCAACCATCGCGACAACATCCATAGATGCCTCCGTGACACTGACCAAGTATATAGCTACCTAGGTAGCTATTCATGCTTCTCGTTCGGATATATACACAGCGAACTTGTAACTTAGAGGCCCTGGACACTAATTTCACTAAACCGTATGAATACTCTGGTCTCTGATCTCGGTGGCGTCTGCTCTTTTTTCCGTGCCACCCGACTCACCACGACAGAAGTCCATACTACCTAGTATTTCGAGAGCATTCTGGGTCCAGAGGCGTTGATTTCGGTCTGACAAAGTGAAGGCAATTTCAATGTTATGTACCGTACGAAGGTACCTAGCTATGTACCGATGGAGGTACACCAGAGGAGAATAGACAGATTCAGCACTGTAAAGACGGACATACTACTATCTTCCAAGCCCGAGTCAAACCCCTTCAAGGGCGCGCTTAAGATACGCGCGACGGCGCTTGGTCGCTTGACGCTTAAGGTCAGCCGCGGCATTAAACCCTTGCTGTCCGGGCTCAGAGCAGGACAGCACATCAACCCGCTCACCGGCACTCGACCTCCATCGGGTTAAGGACGCTTGATTAACGAGCTGACGACATCTCTTCCGTCAATTTTGTGATACATGCTTCCATTTGCTGCTTGTCTCATAATTTGAAGTCCAACTGTTCCACATCTGGACCAATCATCGACCTCAATTCTTGGTGTTGCCTGAACCTGTCTCCGAGCTTGGTGGCACAGATGGGTGTCGTGGACATCGTATCGGATCGCTTTGCGACACCGCACCGACACCCTGGGATGGCTCTCCTATGCAGACTATGCCGTCTGCATCCTCAAATTAAACATGTATCCACGAACTCGTGAGTTGGGAAAGTATACGTGTTTCCTCCATATCTACGCCACGCTGCAGCTGTTCCGAGATCCGCAGAACTGACTCCCCGTAATCACCTCACCTTCCAGGTTCATTTCGTTCGAGTACTAATATAAGACTGGAACAACACCATTCTCCCGCTCCAGCAATTCCGATGAGACTTTTCCTTCCTTTCTTCTCCCATTTTGATCCTCCCATTGCCCTTTAATTCCAAACTGCAATAGCGGTCTGTCTTGCAGGCGGTATTACATCCAAGACACCACTTTCATGCTCAGCTTACCACCGGGCTGCAGGGGTCTCACCTATGCCACGGATGATCCATTGGTGTACGACCTGCGCGAGAGGGGTTTACTTTTGCTTTCAGGAAACGAGTCATTGAAAATTTCCGAATCTCTTTCTGCTTTCAATTTTGCCCGGTTCCATATGCACGGTGCCCAGTACATGCGCCCGAGCGTGTTTTGGTTGAGCTTTGAACGCAAAGATTCCTCCACAATTGACCAATGGCAAGCCAAGCAGGCCGCGAGCCGGACCCGGGCCATGACGGCAACGCGCCCATATATGTGTGAGTTGGTAGCAGTATATAAGGGCAAATACTCTCGTGTCTTTCTCGATTGTTTATTTTCCGGCTGTTTTATACAAGAACTGTCAGGAACAGTGAATGCAGTCATCAGATCTGACCTCTATCTCAGCTCCAAGATGCCGATCGCGTGCGTGGCAACCGAGATGGCGGCACGGGCGTCCATCAGCTGCGAGGGCTGTCTAAAGATCGAAGAGAACAAGCCTAAAGAAGAACCGCAACAGATGCCATTTCAATATCAGTATCAGCAAGAATACGGAGAGAGTGAATCTGACGAGGATTCTGATTCGGACTTCGGTATGTCGGCAGTTCTTCTCTCAGAGTGGTCTTCCTACTTTACCGCCGCATACCCCTTCAAAATTCCTCGAATTGGACATTCCCTCACGAACAATTGGGACATATGCCACATGTCGCCATTAGCGAATGCCACGACATATTGGGATGCGAGCACCGCATGTACACGGCTAATGCGAGAGGCGGTTGTTGCAATCAGTTCAGAGGTCTGCTATGGCAATGTGGCCAGTGTCGATTGAACAGATTCATGTCATCCCACCTACAAGTGTAAACCCCATGTGGCACGTGAGAGCAAAACCCTTATCATGCTTCCGTTAGGATTTCTCATGCACTCAATTGTCCAATCTGAAGCGAGAGCCAGTGGTATGAAGATTGAAACGGCGTTGGGCAGCTCGACGGATAGCACACCGTTACGACGCCAAGGCCCGCTAATCGTCTAGGGAAGGGGAAGTCCCGTCCCCAATCGCAGCCGGCGTGAATCGGCTCGAGATGACTTAGCTGATGCAAGGAGACGAGATTCTTGCGTCTTGAAACCATTCTTCCAGATAATTGCCATCTGGTGTTTCTGTTTCTTCATCTGCTTTTTCCTCTTCTTCTCGATCTGTCTACTTATATCGCCTACTGGGAGCCTAAAGCAAGTACAACAGCATGTTCAATCTGGCCGTCAACAATCAATTATGCGCATTGTAATTCTCGTTGTCTCATCCATGGGGAAGTGCCTGCAGTGTGCCTAGATTGATTTCAGGGGTCTGGCAAGCGCAAAACAGCCCTGGAGGAAATCGGAGAGTGGTGGGTGTCACTGCAGCTGCAGCCGCCCCCCCATGCGACCCAACGTCACTGTATCCAGTGAACCCTGGCTGTCATCTACGCCCAACTCCATGCACAATTCACCACGCTGCTCAATTGTTTCACATACAGACAACGAATTGAACATTGACTAACATACGATATTCCTATCTATCTAGGCACCATGCCGCCCACGCCACCGGCTTCGGTTGTGGCCCCGTCTCCAATCCTCGAGCTCCCTCCTCACACGACGCCCGAGCTCTCACACACACTGAAGCACAGCAGCTCCGTTCTCGCTTTGGCCGTGAGCAACGACAACATCTTTGCCGGCACCCAGGATGGCGAGATTGTCGTCTGGTCGCTGGCCAGCTTCCAGCCCATTGGCCGTGTCCAAGCCCACAAGCGCAGCGTCATGTGCCTCTTCCTCTCCGACGACCAGTCGCTCCTCTTCTCTAGCGCCAGCACCCCCATTGTTAATGTCTGGTGCCCCAAGACCATGACCCGCCTCTATGAAATCTACAGCACCATGGACTCCTTTGGCGACATCTTCTCGGTCGCCTACTCCTCCCAGTACGACACTGTCTACTACGGCACCCAGAATACCTCCATCCAATGGGTGAGCCTCAACGACCCCGAACGACGCTCCTCCCATGAGTCTCCATACCACCCCGACCAACGAAACCATCATTTCTTCGACTCTAGGGCCGTCGGCGGCGTTAGTACACCGCGACCTACTGATGAGCGGTACAACCTCATCCCCCAGCCTCGCACCGTGCTCGAGACTAGCAAACGGGCCAACAAGATGTATGCCCACTTCGGATACGTCTACTGCATGCTCATCGCCAAGGGTGTGACGGCTTATGCCAACCCAAATGATGACATTTTAATATCAGGTGGCGGTGATGGCACTATCAAGGCCTGGAAGCTAGGCGGCAAGGAAATCGGATCGGACGGCTATGAAACTGGCATCGAGGAGATCATGGTCCTCGGCGAGGATGATGCCAACTCAGTCATGTCCCTTGCTGTTGACGGATCTTTTCTCTATTCCGGAAAACTAGAGGGCGTCATCGAGCTGTGGGATCTAGACACGAAACAAAAGCTCAGAGTGATTAAGGCACACAGAGGAGATGTCATGTCCGTCCAGATGCGCTGGGGTTTCTTGTGGAGTGTAGCTCGATCTGGTACTGCAAGCGTAAGCACACACCTCGGGGGTTTAGCACTGCTTGCCACTTTTCATCACTAACCAACCTCTGTTGCAGAAACACAGCACTGTGCACTCCGAGAAATACCAATTGGAGGCTTCGCAAGTCGTTAGCCAGAAATATCAGTGTCTGACACAGTGGAAAGCTCATAACGGCAAGATCTTGTCATCAGTTGTCACTACCCATCAAGGCAAGGACCTCTACATCACTGGAGCCAATGATGACAACGTCGCGGTCTGGCTGTTGGACATTCCATCTACTCCCGAGCAGCCTGTTCTGGATCAGGATGATGACGCCATGGTTGCATCTCTTCGCGAGTTCGTCTCGTACAAGACTGTCTCGTCTCGAGCCGAATATGCCGAAGACTGTAGGCTTGGTGCCTCTTTCTTACTCAGCTTGTTTCGGGAGCTAGGTGCCGAGACGGAGATGCTGAGCGCAGAGGAGACCCTTCATCATCCCGTCGTTTACGCCAGGTTCAGAGGCAAGGCTTTGCCAGCAGAGCATCGGAAGAAGATATTGTTCTATGGACACTACGATGTTGTGGCTGCCGACTCGAAGAAGGGAAATTGGAATCATGATCCTTTCCAGTTGACCGGAAAAGATGGGTATTTATACGGTCGCGGAGTGAGCGACAATAAAGGTCCGATCATGGCTGCACTATATGCGGTCACCGATCTCATGCAGGCAAAGTCATTGGACTCGGACATCGTGTTCCTCATCGAGGGCCAGGAAGAATCCAGTTCCCGTGGGTTTCAGGAGACGATCCGCAAGCATAAAGAACGAATCGGTCCCATCGACTACATCCTCCTGGCCAATAGTTATTGGCTTGATGACGAAACACCATGTCTGACCTACGGTCTGAGGGGCGTAATGCACGCCACCGTGTGCGTCGAGTCTAGAGGCCCCGACCTGCACTCTGGCATCAATGGGTCTTCCCTGGTCAACGAACCAGCATCGGACCTGATGGCTCTCCTCGCGAAGCTAAAGGGTCCGCGCAATCGAGTCAACCTTCCTGGATTTTATGATGATATCTTACCACTGACACCCGAGGAAGACGCTCGTTACGAAGACATCGTGTCCGTGTTGATGGCACAGGGCAAGACTAACGGCCACGTATCTGCAAAGCCGCTCAAAGCGAGTCTTTTGGCAAGATGGCGTGAACCAAATCTGACGCATCACGGGATGAAGGTGTCCAGTCCGGAGGGTAGTCTGATCAGTAGCCATGCGAGCGCAAAGGTCAGTATACGGCTCGTCCCGTCTCAGCAAATTGAGGATATCACCGCCTCGCTTACTGCTCTCCTTGAGCAAGAGTTCGAAGATCTCGAATCGGTGAACAAACTCACGATTCAAATCGACGACCAAGCTGAACCATGGATCGGATACCCCGGGAGCTACATCTTTCGCACGCTCGAAGACGCCGTTATCAATGCTTGGGGCCCGCTGTTCACGGAGGGCAAGCTGGATCGCCCTCTGTACATTAGAGAAGGCGGATCGATCCCTGCGATTCGTTTCTTGGAAAAGGAGTTCGACGCGCCCGCTGCTCACCTGCCCTGTGGCCAGGCGTCGGACTCGGCGCATCTGGATAATGAGCGTCTGAGGGTATTGAATTTGTTCAAGAGTCGGGAGATTTTTAGGAGTGCGTTCAAGAAGTTGTGAGGTGTCCTGGATTGTCTTGCTTTTGTTGCGTGTGTCTTTCTAGTTTATGTTTGTGGGTTGTATGAGTATGGATAAGGGAAAATGGTGGGGGCAGGTTGACATCGAGGCGTTTGGGAATAGCAAAAAAAATAGTCTGCATAGCTTGAGGGAGTTGTGGGATACCCTTGTTTATTGCGATGAAAAAGACTTCGTATGGTTTGTAAGCATTCTCTGAATGAGGGATTGAATTGGTGTTATCGTGGTAGTTTGGCTAGGTACGTATGCGCTTTGCAATTGACTTGTCGATAGTTCGTCGGAAGAGTAGAATGATAACCATTCTGGAAGCACATCGATTTACTATGTATCATCAGCTAATGGTTGCTTAACAGTGATAGTCTATCCTGGCATGTAAGATTGCTGTATGTAAGATTTCTTCGTGGTAGATGCCGTTTGTTGCGGGCATTGATATGTGGTTCTAGGACTTTATCCTCTGCTGTTTGCTGCAGACGCTAATGGTAGGCTAGAAAGCGGTAGGGCTTGATACATATGCCTTTCCCCATTTATCAATCCAACGAATTTGAAGCCTGCCCAGGTGCATCAACAGTGCACAGGCCGTATCGCCCCGCAGCGTTTGGAGTAACACGCGTTGCGTCGATGCATGAAGATTACATTGCTCACTGAGTCATCGTAAACGTTAGCTGAGTTTGATAAGGCCATGAAATATCACGCCGCTAACCCAGCGCATGTAACAAAACTCTGGCAGGCCATCTCTTCTGGGCCCTACAAGGCATGACGTTTGGCGCTCGGTCTGGATACAAAGGCGCTCTGGGCAACATGACTACATGTAGATGCATGCCATGTGGGATCTTGCGGGCATCGGATCGATCCCCGCACGCTACTGCGAGATCGATCATGCGCCTCAGTGATGCAATCACCAACAACCAACCTCTACAGGTCTGCAGGATGGTAGTTCAAACTTGCCACCACTAAGCCTAGTAGAGTTAGCATGTACTTCACCACCTTATTTTCCCTGGAGATACAGAATCGGGAGCCCCTGTAGCTTAGGTAAGAGCCTATTCTGAGGCCCGGAAGATCTTAAAAGGGGCTTTCTCTCATGTGAATCCAGGGAAAATAAGGTGGTGAAGTACATGCTAACTCTACTAGGCTTAGTGGTGGCAAGTTTGAACTACCATCCTGCAGACCTGTAGCGAACTTTCACCGGTTTCCACGCTAGGTGGCCTCGAATCAATTATCCGGTAACCGCAATCTTCGGCCGGTGACTCTCAAGGAATTAGATATCTCAGTTGAGATGAGCTCGGGGGCTTCACAAGCAAAGACGGCGGCTAGGGTATGACAGCGGTGCCCTACGCAAGAGCCTCGGGCTTGCAGATGCTCTAATTTTAATCGATCAGGGCAGCATCGGCCAGCTAATCAACTCGCTCTGTTAACACTAGATGAAATATCAAAACCTAGCATTGGAGGCCAAAACTATGCATTGTTAATATTAAGCTACCACCACATAATCATCGTTACCTGTCCGCTGGTTTGAAAGCACTGGCTAGCTTCCTTGATTCTTAGTGGTGATAGCCTCGCGAAAGATGTAATTCGGCGGGCCGGGAGGGGGAGCGTGATGTCCGCGCAGGTAAGAATGGAGCACATTTGTAGGACCGACAAGTGCTGAGCCTCACAGATATCGTACCGCGGTCCATGGGAAGTCCGTCGGATAAGCTCCCTGGCCAACGATGGTGCGCAGCTTCAGCCTCGTGCGTTTGGACTGTGGGTTCTCGTCCAATTCAGACAGTTAGAAGACTAAACCGCGTTGGGAGTTTGGCTGCTGCAAAAAATGTGGTAGCTCTAGTTACAAGCTCGTCATATAGGTCAACATTGGAGCAACCTGTTTTCCGGATATAAACAGAAGTGTTTTGCGGCTCTCTCGGAAAGCGTAGCTTAACACATTTTTTGACCATCTTTTACAGTATCGAACTTTAGTAATGACGCACGTTGCTTGCTGCTCCCCCTGACTTACCACTGTCATCAATATATAGCTTCTCCGCAGGGTGATCTTATAAAGAGCTGGTACCGTGATCCCTGTCCTCGCCAACATGCCTTAATTGTTGGTTAAGATACGAAAATCTGCGTGGCTTAGACCTCAACATCAGGGAAATCTACCCATTGTCAGGGAATAGACCCATTTATTCGGCTTCCCATATGAGGGAATCGGCCGTGCTCTCTGGAGCACATGGCAGGGGCCCAGATGTGTATATATCCCTTTGGGCGCTGTTTCAGCATCAGTACATACAGGGTTGACTTATCGATATTTCTCACCAATAAATTCATAGACCGTGCTCGCCGTAATCAAGTCCCCCAGGCGGCCTACCAGTATCCCTAACGTTTTATTGGACAGCTGCTATACGTGGGGAAGGGCGCCTTTGAGTTTATTGGTGAGAAATATCGATAAGTCAACCCTGTATGCATGTACTGATGCTGAAACAGCGCCCAAAGGGATACAGTAGCTATCCTTACTTCGATTCGGTAGATAGTTTGAATCTCATCCCTTTATTATTCCGTATTCATGAGCGTCTACAGCACTACCCAGAAGCTCCCCCGATCACTACGCTCTTACCTCCGCGAGACCCATCATCCTGGCAGACTGCGCGGCAAGAGGTTGGGCCTTTTATCCTGTCCGGTGAGCACGTTGAATACCTCGATATTCCACTTATCGCACTGCATTAGGATCGCAGAAAGGGTCGCTAATATTTGTGTTGGCGTCTTGGGCTGTGACCGACCCGAACATCACAACCAACAACCCATCATCCACACCATGACCGACATACCAAAGGAACTGGCCCACAGGCCAAAAGGTTCGCCGTGCCGGCGGTGATGTTGGGGGACGGCCTCAGCAGTCAAAGAGGGCCGCCTGGGTGTCTGGTAAAACCACCACAGATTCCCGCTCGAACTCACAAACGCGACAGCATCATACCGTCACACGAACAGGACCAACACACCCGCAGCAATATAATTATTCCATGGTGTGAGTGGGTATAGGCCCAAAAGCGGCGATAGCCACGGCAACGCATGCCAGGACTGGTATGTACGCGTACACCAAATACACCACGAATGTATGGTGTTGGGGGCCATCTCTGTATATAAAATGAAGCAACGATCCCAGCAACAGCGAAGAGAAACATGGCCCTTAAGAACCATTGGGAATTATTATTAAATTCGAAGTTATTCCAAGCCCTCGAATACAAGCCCTTGTTACACATACCAGCATCCAATTACCGTACCAACATATCAGATGCTACATATTTCCAGTGCTTGCCTCATCCCATCTTCAACCATCGATACTGCACCACTTGACATCGTAAGCACTTCATCCCTTACCCTCAATCTATCCTATATCCGTGCTCAGACGAGTTAAATCTTGGCAAGATGTGCGACAGATACACCGTCCTTTGTATCAACTGCAATACAAGTGTTGGATCGACCGAGCGGCCGTGCGCCCGGAAAAATAATGGTTGTACCGGCGCGGTTGACTGTGGTACCACCCAAAACGGGTCCAAGTGCGCTGGTTGTGAAAGTGGTTCTAATTAGACGTGACATCAGCCATAGTCCGGATGCAGCGGTGAGGGCCAGGAAGGGACGACAGAAGATCTGAGCATGAATCCGTTGGGGATAGATGATGTTCAAGGGGTAGGGCGCTTGAATCTGTTTGTAGACAGTCTTTACCGATAATGGTGTTCAAGGGGCAGGGCGCTTGAATCTGTTTGTAGACAGTCTTTACCGATAATGGTGTTCAAGGGGCAGGGCGCTTGAATTTGCTTGTAGACAGTCTTTACCGATCATTATCTGGATCCATTGAGAACACCATTGCGACCATCTCACTAGATTGCTCCACTGCCGTTATGTAATGTCGTGATCGCTTGAATCTTTTGAAAATCCCTTTGGGGGTTAGGCGGTACCTCTGGCATGATCCTCGGAAATAGAGCCGCACGGGCGGCTAAGAATGACCACTATCTGGGTAGCCGCGGCTCACTGGGATGTCCAAAGGGAATTAAAAGGAGGGCAACGCACTCGACTTGCAAGCTTCCATCTTCCTACATACATGATCCTTTAGCAGCCAATATTCCGTACACTGCACAGCGTGTAGCGACTAAGGAACGACTCCAGGATACCGCTATTGACAACAATACTTGGACACCAAGAGTTCTTGAATTGGATCACTCCCAAAAGTTCGTGTAGGAACCCAGCCAAATAATCTAGAGAGCGCGCCCAAAGAAATATGGCTCAACAGAGTTCCAGTAACTCTAACGAATCCCTTGTCCAGTACATGTGGCGCAACAAGTTGATTACTCACTCGATCGTCCGCTCAGCCTTTCTCAAGGTGGACCGTGGCCAATACGCCCCAAGAGACGCGTACCAAGATAGCCCACAGGTCCTTGGCCACCACGCCACCATCAGTGCTCCGCATATGCATGCCAAAGCGGTCGAGTCTCTCCTGCCGTACCTGCTCCCCTACACCGAGAACCAGCAGGCAGCCAATGGCGTCGAAGAAGACGTGGTTGGCGTGCGAGGACGACCGCGAAGAATATTGGACATTGGCAGCGGCAGCGGCTTCTTGGTGCACATGCTCGCCGAGCTCGCTGGTGAGACCGCCGTGGTTTTCGGTATCGACCATATTGACGACCTGAGAAAGCTTGGGGAGGCCAACATGCGCAAATCGCCAGAAGGCGCCGCGCTGCTCGCCACGGGGCGCGTGCGTTTTTGCCTTGGTGATGGGCGTAAGGGCTGGTCTGAAGCAAGTCTCGCAAATGGGGATGATGGTGAAGGCTGGGATGCCATACACGTCGGCGCTGCAGCTGTCAAACTGCACGACGAGCTTGTGCGGCAGCTCAGAAGCCCGGGCCGCCTATTCATTCCTGTTGCCGAAGAAGAGAACGACTGGTCTTCCGACAAACATATCTGGACGGTGGATAAGGACGAGAAGGGTAACATCATCAAGACGAAGCACTACCAAGTCAAGTATGTGTCGCTTATGGATGCGCCAGGTAAGGTATGCCCACCCTACCCAGAACGTGACCCAGCCGGATGGGTTGTAGGTAGGTGTCCACTAGTAGTTGAGTGGAGGAGACCCCTGCAGCTCAGTCGCCTTACATAAGCATGTTAAGAGATGCCATCCATTGGCTGGCAGACCAAGGGGAATAGTGGAGACTGTCACATAGCCAAACATAGGCCACCTTTTTCCCCTTCACTTTCTTCTTCTGTCTCTTCTCTCTTCGTTAGAATCACCTTAAAATTCATCCTGGCCTATCCCAATCACCTATATGCTGCTATCTTCCTAATATGACTTCTAGTATGATCATTTCTAGCTCATGTCAAGACTGAAATGAGACTAACAACTGATACTGCAGCGCCTCTCCGAGATCTACGACCCGTTGTCATCTCTGGGCCTTCAGGTGTGGGCAAAGGGACTCTGATTGACATGATCTCTAATGCACACCCGGGTACATTCGGATCAACTGTCTCGCACACGACACGCGAGCGTCGGAATGGCGAAGTTGAGGGCGTAAACTATTACTATGTCTCACCTTCCGACTTTTCGCTTCTCGTCTCTCAGAACGCCTTCGCGGAGCACACTTCTTACAGTGGCCACTTCTATGGAACTAGCAAGCAGACTATTGCAGACCAGGCTGCAAAAGGTTTGGTGGCCATACTAGATATCGAGATGCACGGTGTCAAGCAGATGAAGGCCAGCCTCGCTGTCAATGCGCGCTACGTTTTCATCAAGCCACCGAGTTTTGAGGCGCTCGAGTCGCGGCTCCGTAGCCGCGGCACCGAGAACGAAGAGCAAATTCAGAAGAGACTGGCTCGGGCCAGAGTCGAGCTTGAGTACGCCAACACGCCGGGCGTTCATGATCTCGTCATTGTCAACGATGACCTAGACAAGGCTTACCGGGAGCTTGATGGGTTTATATTCGGGCAGGCAGTTTGATTGAGTACTAGATACTCTGTCCCGGTTTTTCAGCCCCTTCTCAAGTTCATAGAGTTGGGTACCCAATGTTAATTAAGTCCTCGCCTGAAAGCCAAGCGATGTGCAAAGAGCCAGTTGGATGGAAAGCTTAGGTGAATGTCACAAGCAATGCAAACTCCGCGGATTCAGCACGACGTCAAGCCCGTGGTCGCGTAGGTAGTCCAGTTGTCCAGTGGGGCAAACGTACAATACCCGGCGTGGGTCTTGGTAGCTCGCGGCATAAGGTGTCACGGAGCAAATCGTAGGCTCGACGCTGAAGTGAACTTGGTTTGAAGAAGAGTTGCCGCATCGCTTGAGAGGCGGCTTAGTAATGCTATACTACTTGCGATGTTATCAAGGCTATGGCGGAGTCCGTAACTGGCATTGCGCACAACGAAGTGATACTGATAAGATAACCACCCCCCTCACGGGCCACCCCCTCGTGGGCCACCTTGTAAGCTAAAGTAAATAAGCCGTAACTAGCCCCACACTAGTCCAAATTGGACCGGATTGAAAGTTCTAGATAATTTATAACGCATTAATAGTAATAAAAAAACAAAAAAAACAAATTTATATATTAACTAATTTAATATAATTAAATTTATAATTTCATGAAAATTAACAATAATATAAATAAATCAGCGGGGAAAAATGATAAAAAAGTGGGTCCATATTACTATTTAATATTAACGTTATTAAAAACATAGATTAAATTAAAAAAATTTATATATTAAATATTATAAATTATATTAATGTTTAAAGTCTTATAATTTTTTAACGTTGTATTTATATGTATTTTCCATATAAATATCGGTTTATAACATATTATATAAAAATAATTATATTAAATTAATTAAAAATCGTAAAATTAAAAATTAAACTGTTTTATATACTGTTTTTATTTTAAAACAATCTCGCTTAAAAGAATTAATAAAATATAAACTCTATTAAATAGAAAAAATTACGTAAACTAAGTAGTACTTTTGTAACCGGTTTTTTAACTAATATAATATATAAAATAATATTTTAAAATTTGAAATAAATTATAATTAATTAGTTTAAAATATGAAACTTAAAGTTTAATACTTAATATAATTAAAAACATAATCATGTTATAAAAATCTTAAAAACGGGGCTATTTACATATTATATAAAATATTATACCGTAGTTATAAAACGCGTAATTATATATAATAGTATATTTAATAAGCCCCGCTTTTAATATATTATAAATATAAATATAATTTATTATGAATTATTAAATAAATACTATAAAAAGAATTTTTTACTATTTTATTTATAGTATAATAATATATTAAAAAATACTTTTTAATATTACGTACTTTTATAACCATATTTTTACATACAAAATGATCTATAAAAAAGGGGCGTTATTTAATTATAAATAAATAAATATAAATATTAAAATTAAACTAAAAACTTTAACAAATAGTTTAAAATAAAACGTTTTTAATATAAAAGGTTTTAGTTTAATAGCTCCACTTTAACGTTAATAAAAAGTAGACTAAACCTAAAATTTTACCGAAAACCTTACCCGGGAACTAGATTTACATATAAATTAGTTGTTTTTAATGTATAATAATTTAATTTAATAATATAATATTTCTTACTATTTATTTTCTAGTTCATACTACTATTACGTAAATAAAAAACCTTGCCCCACTTTTTTATGTTTTATTTCAATTAAGTTTTATACTTTATAACTAGTATAAAAATCGATTATCTATAGAAATTTTATTAATTTAATAAATAATAACTATATTTTTTACTATTTATTTTTATACTCAGATATATATAATTCAACTAAATAAAAAAACCCGACCTAATTAGGACTAGTGTGGGGCTAACTACGGCTAGTCGCAAAGTGGCCCGCGAGGGGGTGGCCCGTGAGGGGGGTGGTCATCTTATACCTGGAGCAAACATCCAGAACGAATGACAGACTCCGGGGTAAACCTCCAACTTCACCACCCCTCGTGGTCTTGAAGTACATATGCCAGGATGAGCCCGTCATCACGGAAGAGATCATGACCAGCGACTTGCAGGGAGACCTGAGGCATATATATATCTATATATGCCTGATTGGCGCAGCAAGAGGATTGCACAATGGAGATGTGATCATAGGATTACAGTACTCCCACATCTTTGCTGCCTTCGCCTCGTCGATCACAAGAGCATCTCGATGTTGCTCATGACTTGCAAGGAACTGTTGATATTCAGGAGGCACCGCAGTCGTCTCACTCAGTCCCATGAACATTGGAGCCCATACTCCCGCCAGATGGTTCAAATTCGCGCTCCACAGCTCGCCGAGTCGTAACTGCGAATAGCACCGCCGAGATACCGGCACGAGAAACACTTAGTAACACCAGCACCGGTGCTCACTGCGTTCTTTGGGACGTCTCCCAGCATCCTCCACGCCTTGGAAACGCATTCTCAGGTGCAAACCTGTACGAGGGGCATAGAAGGACGTACGTATACGTGAGCTTGCGGGACTACCGAGAAGAGGCTTCTGAATGGAACAACACGATGAGCGGTCCTTTATTGGAACCAGCTTCTAGTGATATCACCAATGCGGTAGACATTCTATACTCTTTGGGGGGAATGCCGTAGATCTTTTCCTGTAAGCCCGTCGGGAAGGCTCCGAGTGCTTTGGTGAGGAGTTTGGCAGAGCCCGAGACGTCTCGACAATGTGATATATCTTCGAAGGCCGGATCTGGCCACGTTATCTTCTTTGCTAGTAGCTATGGACTGGCAAGTTCTATAACAATCAAAATAGTGTAGATAAATAGTATCGTACTTCTTGTAGCTCATGATCTCTTGGACTCTGGGTATGGGAGTCTAGAGTTATGAGTCCTTGGTGCTGCAACTTAGAGTCCATGTCTAATGAAACCGTGTGTATGTTTGGAGAAATAGAGGAGTAGGGGCTGAAGACAAAAAGAACAAAAGGGAATAAATGGATGATTCTATATTTCTTTGTTTGTTTGGATGGCCCGGAGCCTGCGTAGCAGATGCACACCGTCGACAGTAAGGAATTTCCACAATAAGATTGCAACAGCAATGACCTCACCGACAATTAATACACAAGGCAAAGAGAGTCAACACGCTAGTAAAACCTAGGAAGAGATATTAGAGCTCATTTTGCTCAGCCCAAATACTACCTAGTCTAATCCACATGATACACGATTTTGCCTTTTGCCTTACTTGGTGTTAGTCCTTCGATTCTATTCCATTTGTGCTTTCGGCTTTCTCCTCCCCTTGATTTACTGCGAGGTCTGTATTTGCACCTTTGGAAGCATCATGATACCGAAACCAGGGCATGAAAAGGCTAACTAACAGTGCGACACCAGCAAAAGGGACGGCGATCGCAAATGTATATCGCAGTGCAGTATGGTAGCTTTGAACAATACCTCCTCGGGTTTCTTGTGGAAATCCTGAAATTGCATCACTGTTTGCACCTGCAGACAAGACTGATAGTGGTTCTGTAGTGGGCACAAGATCCCGAAGGGCCTTTATCAGCTCGCTCTGGAAGACTGCCTGCGAAGTGGGCAGTAGGAAGGCGCTGCCCATTGATTGCGCAACTGGTTTACAGAGTCAGTACTCAATTGTCAGGATAATCAAATCGGACTTACAGATTATGAAGGGTGTGGCTGTTGATACGTCTTTTGTTTTCACAACCACTTGGGACAGCAAAATGGGAATTGTAAGACAGCAGCCGATACCCACTCCAAGAATCACCTGGAATCCTATCCATCGACCCGAGCTCGAAGCTTCATCGAGGAGGACTAGCAAGCCTGATCCAACAGCCGCGATGGCAGGGCCAAGAATGAGGAACGGGTTGTGAATTCCAGTAGCCGTGATAAACACACCAACAGCAATTTGAGTAATGGTCAACCCAAGTATAGCAGGTATAAGTCGGACGCCGGACGAAATCGCAGATACCCCTCGCACGGCCTGGAAGTATACGGGAAGCCAGAAGATAGCCAAGTTGAAACAGCCGGCGATACTGTGGCCCGAAGTTAGCTTCCTCTGATTGTCTGCGTGAAACCTTAAGATAGCAAAAGCCTACAAGAACTCGAAAATCGCACCGACGAGCAAAACTCTATTGTTCAAAAAGCTCGGCATGATTAGTGCTCGATCGCCCTGTAGCCACTGATCGACGCCGAATAGTGTGAGAAACACAGGCGCACCGGCCAAAGTGCCCACAATGTCCGGATCTGACCATTCCTTCTCTACACCGCCCCATCGCAAGGCTAGCGTAAAGGAGATAATAGTCGCAGAAATGAGGACGACACCAGGAATATCCATTTGCAACAATTTCTCTTTGAGAGTTGCCGGAATCGGTGCAGCCGCTTTGGGAGTTCGGAATCCTAGCAGGATAGCTAGAGCCGCAACACCGCCGAAGGGTAGGTTGATGTAAAAGCTGATCGTCATCAGCACCTTATGTAGTTGTTGTTTCGCGATGCTACTCACCACCAACGCCAGGTCACGTTTTGCGTGAAGGCGCCTCCGATCAACGGTCCTACAACCGAGGCAACGGCAAATGTGGCCGTGAGGGAGCTTGTCATTGCCGGTCTTATCCGTGGTCTTGAGGTCAGGGAGATAATGATGAAGCTACCAGCGAATATACTCGCGCATCCCGTACCTGTGACTGCTCTTCCTGCGATGAAAGTGTTGCTGTTGGGGGCGAGCGCTTCCTGTTCTTAGTATGCTGCGTAGATAGATTTTGATTCATGCGTGTTTAGACACTTACCACAGATCAGACTTCCGACTTCGAAGATGAGAATACCGACCAGAAAGACAACTTTTACTGGGAAGTACTTGAATGCTTTCCCCCAGACGGACTGGGTGGCAGCCAAAGGAAAGAACATTGCTGAGCCATACCATCCCACATCCTGCAAGCTGTGAAACTCGTTGGTGATGGACGGAATGGCAGTGGTAATGATTGTCTGACGAAACTCAGTGAGATTGGAATATGGCATAGTGCTGGATGACGAACCGTATCTAGGGATGCAAGGAAGATGCTTAGAATGAGGGCTACGACGATGGCAGCTAGACGCAAGCCTCCTGGGTACTCTTCTTCGCTGATAGCATCAGGCGTATTGGCCTTGTCACCGTCTGCGCCTTCTTTATCGTTCATTATAAGTATCTGAGATGGCTGGGCTCTTGCTCGGTAACATATGGAGAAAGAGAAAAACCCGTGGGGGAACAGACGCAAACAGTTTGGTCCCAAACAATTGAAACTCGAAGTGGTGTAGATGAATGTTATGTGTCTCCTTTGAAAATTGCTGCGAAGTGCACGGGTAGCGCGGACTGGGGAGCGGCAAGCCGATCATGCATGTTGGTTCTCGGGTCAAGTTCGGGCATGGCGAAAGCTGCGCCAAGAGTGAACACACCTACATTAGATATGACGTTGAGGCACAGGTACAAAAGACGGCTAATCACTGGGTTACATGCATAAGCAAGAGATAACTGACCGTGTCAAACCCTGCATGTAACTACAATAGTGTTGTTGGCCTCACAGTCTAGGGTATACTTCCTCAACTTGCTATTTCCGCACGCCATTGTTGCCTCGTCTTTCTTCGAATGAGTTGCACTTGTCCCCTCTGTAGAATGTCTGTATCTGACGATTATACATCGAACTTCGACGTCATCGTCGTGGGCGCAGGTGTGTTTCGGGTCTTTATCTACGTGCTGAGCGCTAATAGCTGATTTACCAGGTCTCACCGGCATTATTGCAGCACAGCGACTTCTTGTAGCGCATCCGAACACGCGGCTTGCCATAGTTGAGCGTGACGGCTGCGTAGGGGGAGTGTGGAGCCAACGTAAGTCCAAACAAGCATTCTTCAGCCCCTTCTTTGACAATCGGCAGGAAGAAACTATCCCAGCTTTTGGACCCAGTGGACACATGGCATTGCCGAGTTCTCCGATATGCCCATGGAACGCCCGCCTGAAGAGGATTGTATGCATGATCTTTTCAGAGCCAAGTACACTACCAAATACCTTGAAGACTATGTCGATAAGATGAGCCACTCGGGACAGACATTGCGGGACAGGATTCAATTCAACACTGATGTCCAGTCTATCAAGAAAGTGAATGGCCGATGGAAGCTTTTATGTGTCGACACAAATAGCAAGGCCCAGCGAACATTGTGTGCTTCAAGACTTATGGTCGCGAACGGCCAATCGTCAGTTCCCAACATGCCCAACTTGCCAGGAAGGGAGAAATTCCGCGGCAAAATTATCCACTCTCTCGACTTTGGACAGTCGGACGTGATCCGGGATCCGACAGTCCAGCATGTAGCCGTGCTCGGCGCAGGCAAGTCAGCGGCAGATATGGTTTATGAGTCAGTTAAGGCTGGCAAAACGGTTTCGTGGATCATACGCAAAACAGGCAATGGCTCGCTCGGAGCTGCGGCTTTTGCACCTATTGACCTCCCCACTCCGTACAGAAACGGGGTGGAGGCATCACAGGCGAGGATAATGGCATCGCTACAGCCATCCTATCTGATTCCATATCAGTCGTGGTGGACATGGCTTCTCCATACCACAAGTCTCGGCTCGAAGGTCGTTGGGAGTATCTTTTCACTCCTCGATAAGTCTGTTCGTGGCTATGCTGGCTACCGAGAGAGAAAAAGCGACAAGGGTTTTGAGAAATTAGAGTACGACGCGGAGTGAGTCAATCAAGCCCCCATTCATATTATACTCATTCACATTACACAACTCCAACACGTGCTAACCATCTCCAGCATTATCTGGCAGAATGGAACTGCAGGAGGTTGTCATTTCGCAGATTTCTGGCCCCTTGTCGCTGAGAAGGTCAATGTTTATCGCGGTGATGTAAAGCTTCTCGATGAGAACGAAATATACATCAACGGCCAGGAAGATGCGCGTTTTCCGTGCGATGCTGTCTTGTGCGGGACAGGCTGGAAACGCGGACTTGACATGTTTGAAGACAGTACGTTAATGGATCTGGGACTACCATTTCCCAAAGACATGGAATCACAGGAAGATACCTCCAAATGGGAGAAGCTCGTGAACGAGGCGGACGAGAAAATTCTAAAGCGGTTCGTCATGCTTCGAAACCCGCCCAAGCACTACCACAAGCAGGAGACGAGGACGCCATACCGACTCTACCACACCATGGCGCCTTTGACTGACGACTCTATTCTGTTCATGAATCACATAGTTGCGGGCGCCAAACTGTTCGCCGCTGAAGCGCAGGCTATCTGGGCAGTCGCATACTGGGATAAGGCGTTTAGCCTCCCTTCCAAGACAGCGATGGAGAATGATATCGCTCTTATGATTGCATGGAACAGACGACGCTATCTGTCGAATGGTGAGCTTGGCAACTTTGCTGCGTTCGATAGTGTGCCGTATGTAGATAGTCTTTTTGATGAGATAGGGATGACATCACATCGAAAGAAGGGCTGGCTAGGTAATATGTTTGCTCCTATCATGCCGGCTGATCTCGGCAGGGTTTGGAATGAGTATCTCGCAAAACGTGCAGCGCGATAACCATAGTTAGGCCATAGACTCGATTTAGGAGAAATTCTTCATTGTTTCCTTAGTGATGTTCCATTTTAAGTACTTCGCACAGCGACGCTTACATTGCCATTGACACTCTCTTTATTCAACAGGCATGCTTCGTGATATCGAGTGGAAGTTGATAGTGTCGTTCTTGTTGACACCATCGTCTCAATCTAGAATAAACATCGATGCGCACGACACTGGCAGAATTGCCTTAGTTTCTCATACAACTTGTAGTTAGCATCCATTTCCTGGGAAAGTGTCAGGAAGCTGTAGCAAGAACAAGCCTACTTCCCGTCTGTGGCGACATGCACGCAGAATCTGTAAGGCGAATATACACACGTCAAGTTGCGTTGAAAGTCGTCAGGAAAGGGCTGCTAATGTACCTGCTTTGTAACCTCATTTGATGTGATTTATTGTTTCAACAGGGCCAGAATCTTGTTGCACGAATAACTCAAGATTTACGGCGAGTGTGACAGAACTAGAGTAGGCGCAATCAACATATGCCCTTATAAACACTCGAAATCGATTTATTGTCAGCCTAACTTCTACAAACAACGGTTTATTGATCCTGGGACGAACAGTTTCTAGAGTGGACACAGATCTGTCTTCAGTGCTAAGAGTATTATCGGACCAGACCTCTTACAGGGAATACCATGACTCCCCGGCTTCACTAGCAGGGGAGTCATAGATAGACCCACAGACTCTTGCAAGCAACGAATGATGTCGCGGAATAATTGCACAATAAGAGAGTAGGATTGGCGGGCCTGGTCGTAGCCCTGAATCAACGAAACGTGGGGGATATGTAAGCCGGCCCGCGCAAGAGACCGCTGACGTGTTCGAGCTAGACTGCAACGAGCAGGCGTTAACTTGGACATATGAAATCTACATCTTCACTTACCTACTAAGTGGTAAACATAGTAGATATCCTTCTGTGAGACGAACGTTAAATGTAAGAGCAAGCGTGGCATCGAAACGTTGACCGTGGACCGTGGGCATCGTATGTCCAAGATACACTTTCAGAGCACGCGTTGAATACTCAAAGGAGTCAAAAGCCGCACCCTCAGGTCTCACTCTCATACTGGCAATACACTCGAGTCTCTGCATTCCGTGAAAATGGACACAACCCGCCGTCAATACGGAACCTCCGGACAAAACACAGCCAAGCCCCCAGAGTCGCAGCACCCAGAAACATTCATCGCAAAAGATGGCTTCCGAATGCACAAACGCGATCAAATGTATCGCATGATCGAGACCATGCCAGGTCGCCGTGAAGCAGAATACCCCCACTTCAACAACCTAGGTCTCAACGTCCTCTCGCGCGCACTACACCCCCCTCCCATCACAGAAGAAATACACCAGCGACGAGAAAAGCTATGGGAAGACGTGGCTCAGGCAACTAAGCAAGCACTCTCAACCATTCCGCCGGGTACCCATGTAGCCGTTACAGCAAATAGCGGACCTTACGCTGAAAAACTCGAGATTCATCCACCGAGCAAGTCAATACCAGGAGCCAGCGTCGGTATACTCTACGTCGCCGAGTTCAGGACGGGAGATCAGCCCATCCACGAAGACTGGATACAAATCGCCGTTCCCGTGCGCCCAGACGAAGGACGACTCTTCGCGGGAATCCGCCTAGTGCCCACTATCCTCGACTGCGAGCAGCTCACATTCACCGTCTTCAATCTGACCAATATGTCGGTACCCCTAGACTTCAGAAACTATGTCAGAGACCACCCTGACCTCCCATACGGTTCAATCTCCAACTCCTGGGTTCCGGTAAATCTGGGGTGTTATTTCCACCGAGGCGGTCTGTTCCGCTCAGAATACGACGTCGTCAAGACGAGTTTCGCTTGGGATGGCGACTTGTATAGTTGGGATGAAGCCATCATTTTTACTCGGAAGCCAATCGCGGTTATTACTTATAGTAAACCGGAGCGCAGATTTGAGAAACTGGCTGACGATACGGTGTTCGAGGGTGTGAACTGGTTCCATGTCGTTGATGGACAGTTGCGGGGTGGGTATCAGAAGGAGACGAGGCGTACGGATGTGATTACTTGGGATAGGGATGGGATCCCTCAGGGTCATGTACAGACTTACTCGAGGCCGTAAATATTGAGGCTTCATTCGGCCTTCATTCGGCGACGTTGCTTTTCATAGATTACGACTTAAAACACACCTTGGAACTGGCATATGAAGAATGCAGACAGCAAAACAACGAAGCGGTGCTATTTCGACCCAGAGTACCGGTAGTCCTAGTACATACATGTACATCATTCACTTTGTCACCTCGTACATCCACCAACCTGACACCGGCTGCAAAGTGTCCTGCCCCGTCGCATCGCCAACCTCAGGCTCCACAGTCGCGGGTTGCATTTGGCCCCCCAAGAAATGATATCCTCGTGCATGAGTCCGACTAGTGTCCAGTTTATCACCGCTACTCGAGGCCGCGATGCCTACCGAGCCTGCCACCATCCTCGTCTTGATTTTGCAGCCGTTGTCGTTCACGGTAACCGGCACAGACACGTAGCCAACGGGAATAGCGTCCATGTTCAGCTTGTCATACCCCGTGCCATTCACCTGGCAGCCGCTCGCTTGGCTGTTGTTATCGTACATCTGCTTGCCGTCTTCGTTCCAGAAGCAGAGAGCCGTGAGCCACCCCGAGAGGTACGAGGGGCCAGAGCCGCCGCGCCGCACGTCCGCGATCCTGGACCAGAAATCCACCACCTCGGCGTCGTCCGGTGTCTCGAATGTGCGAGTGAAAAAGTCCAGAATTGGAACAAGTTGGCGGGAGAACTGCTCGGCTTGCTTTCCGAAGTGTGGCAGCTTGTCGAGACGCCGGCGTATGGATTCCCAGTCCGCTTTGTCACCCACGAGAGTGACGGAAGGGATGCCGCAGAGGAGGGACATTCAGCAGCTGAAGTATTTCTGCATTGATCCCATCATCAGGACTGCGGCCGTGATGGTATCCGTGTGAGTCGTGATGGTAAAGCTCGGCATGATCCAGTCGCGGAGCTCCGCGTCGACGACATTCTTGGATGGGGGTGATGGCTGCCGCTTCCGTCAGGTCGCCAAATGAGGACTGAATGATTGCTTTGCATTGTTTGGCTTCACTGCCACAAGAGGCTTCGAATAGCGTTCTTGCCGACGTTGCGACGCTACCTTCCCATTGTCGTGGTGGATGGCCGGGCGCACAGTCGCCGGCATGATGTCTCGTGGTCTGCCATGAAAGAAGATGCAGCGGGAGTTGATGAATGTATTATCTCACGGAATATGCAGCGTAGGTACATATAACATATATTACGTAGGCGCAATTAACATAGCATTCATTGGCTTCCATGAGAACAATTGTTTGAAATTGAGGCGGCGTAAAGTGGCTGCCTATCGCGTCTCCAGCCGTCTTCATGTGGTACCTTAACCCATTGCCAAGCATCACGGAACGTCGCGTCTTTGCGACAAACATCACCACCGAGGCGTCTTAACGAGGGGAATTCTCTCCAGGTTGTCTGGCTGGCACCGCCACTTCATCCTGCGGCAAACGGATCCGGGCGAACGCCATCCCCATTGCGCGTTTCTGGTGTCAACAAGAAACTTCCATTTTCTATCCATCTCTGACCAGTCCTGCGCCTCGAGTACGTATTTGATTCGCCATTTGGGGTTATCGCCGGGCTCGCAATACCCAACCTGATAGCTCCATTGCCCCCAGGCTTCCTGATTGTGCGCGTTGCGATACGCCTCCGACCAGAGACAAAAGTCAGTCCACAGCTCTCTGACAAGCTTATCCACAGCCTTTGCCCGGTAGAATATGTCAAGGAACATGCTGTGAGACCGCTTGGTGAATGCTGCCTTCCAAATCGCTTGGGCGAGAGGGTGCAGTGGCCTAGGCCCGTGTCCATTCGGCTTTTGACCGTTCGTCATCTTGAGCGAGGTGACGTTATTGCGTCACGAGGTTTCTCTTTCTTGTAAAAGGTGTAAGAAGATCAGCAGACGTAAACTAAGCTGTCCCGGGAGCTGTTTCTGTGAGTAGCGTTTGAGTTGGGTAGCACATATGCTGGTTGGGGCGACTTCTTGCTTGGAAAAAAAATGGGAAAGCAACAATGGTGGAGGATAGTGATTGTTTTTTATCTTGCGAGAAGGAGTTCCGGTTTCCGGTTTCAACTTTACGCAGCTGTAGCTAGTAGAGAACCAAGACATTCATTAGTGCGGTGGTGATCATTCCACGAGCTGATTTAACAAACTACGGAGAAAGGGAGAAAAAAGCGGGGAAAATAATAATAAGAAGAAAACGGCGAAGACTTAAGCTAAATTGGAATGAAAACTTTGACTCCATTGTGCGCGACGCTTTCTCTTAAGACCAAAGTCAATTTAGATAGGATGCGCTAATTGTTCAGGCGCACCCACGCCGCGAGTTACACGCACACCACCAGCTAAAGAATTATTTGCAACTAGTTGTAATATTGGTGAGCACGATTACCTGGAGGGGTGTAGTATCGTCGAGACAGTTCTCTTTGTAAAAAGTTGCTCTCAAGACAATAAAGAATCAAGATTTCTTAGTTTACATCTTCTTTTTGGCGCTTGAGGAGTACCCTTCTGTCGGGGTATCGCAGAACTCTTTTCACGACCCTTATTGTTGAAAAAACCTTGATGTCGACGGTGTGCATCTGCTACGCAGATACAGGGCCATCCAAACTCATTTCACGATTCAAGTACGTCATGCTAGATGGATTGCATAGCGGTAGACGTCAAGTATAGTGGGTAGTACTATTTGGGAATTTGAACTACCCGGAGAGAACAATCATAACACAAATGACTGAACAATAGCCTTGTTGTGGTGGCTCTATTCGTATTGTGAAACATCGAACTCAACAAAGAAACATAGCCTTTGCTTGAGCCCATGAACAAGGCTACTTGCGCGACAACAAAAAGTTTGTTTTGCGAACAATGGCCCATGTTTGAGAATCAAGACTGGCTCCCGTAGTTTCAGCTGGTTATAGCGACTTTGGCGAGTCTGTTATAACTGCGCTCTGCACTTCTTCCGCAGCAAGCAGTTTACACTCCAGATCTTGGCGGACCAACTGGACGAATCATCGTCAGAATGGACAAAATCAGACGAGATATTTTTTATTTGCGCCTATGGGCCGATCGGATTGGAGCTAGACGTAAATTCATCGCCGCATCGGTGCTGGGTGAGCAGCTCGTATTCTTTATGACTCTGCAACGGAGAATTTCTCACTACAATGAAGGCTTCGAGCGTGGCGATGAAGATCTTCGATCGCAATTCCAGTATATCAGGGCATGGTACCAACGGTTTCTCTTTGCCAACAAGCCCAAACTCAAGCCCGAATTTCTGGACGACGTCGACCTTTGGGATCTTGAGGGATACACCCTATTGCCCATTTCAAGAATCACCAGGAAAACGAAAATTGACAATGCATCCCGCATCAGGAGACAGACAGAGAGGCGTCAGAGGGCCAAGGTGATTGCCGCTCAGAAAAGGGCAGAAGCACGTGCCCGGAATCAGACTGCACTATCGAAGACCAAACAGATGTGTTTAGACACTGTGAAGCAACTGATTGCGGTACCTCCATCACGGGATGAGCAGCATCATATTATGCCACCCGAACTGCGAAACTTACTCAATAAGCTTCGCTTTCCCATCCCAACAGTAAAGCCTAACTATGCCGTTGTCCTGTCAAACAGCGAGTACGAGGAGGCAAAGGTAATCACAGCGCATTCAATGAATTGTCTCCCCCTCAAAACTCAACCCTTTTCTGACGGCGAAGAGGAATGGCTAGATGACACGAGTAGAGAGTATCCGTACTACACCAACTGGCAAGTCCAGGGGCTGAAACTTGGGCGTTTGACTGAGTGTGCGCTTCTTGAAGAGTTTGAGGAGGCGAGCGAGTTGTGCGTTGCCATGCAGCGGAAAATGGTGAAATGGGCAGATGAGGATGAAAGTTCTACGGAGGCAGAAGGGGAACTAATTGAGAGGCGACCTAGAAGGAAGCTGCCTAGCCCTCTGCGGAATGTTTGGAATGCTGAGTGATTATATAGGTAGTTGGCAGTGCATATGAGATTCGTAGGTATTGAGGACTTACGTTGCAGTTTCTTCATAAAGTGATTCAACTGCCGTTTCAATGTCGGAGTTCTAATAAAGACGGGAATTTTAATTCAAAGAACAAGAGAAATATCTATTAAAAAATGTTTTAAAATCGAGCGCTATAAGCCATTCAGTTGTCTATCTATCGTCTTGTAGGAGATCACATATCATAGAAGCATAGTCAAATGGAATGGAGACGTCCACGGTACCGATGCACTATGATTAAGTCCAACCGCTATATGGCCAATACCGGTGCGGGCGTTTTTCTAGCTAAAACCCCGGTCCGCCTACGTTATACCGGCAGGACAATCAAGTCAACATAAGTTTCTGCACGGTTGATACTCCCAAACTAGCGTTTTCATGACCTACAACCGGGCACGTCAATGATCTAAACTTGCCAACTTTCAGCTTAGTGACTAACACCTTACCCATTGAAACCATGCTACACCACACCTCCTCACAAGGCAGTCACCATAGCCTCTAACCCTTTGAACCTCAGGCTAGGCATCGAAACATGGTAATCATGCACAAACGCCACATCGCTCGCCTCCGTCTTCCACAACCTCATATCAAAGCCCCGTACCAGCGCCGCAGTCACCAGATACATCTCGGCACGCGCCAGCTCGATGCCCAGGCACTTTCTGCTGCCTTTACCAAACGCCATCTGGTATTTCTGTCGCTTGCGGCCCTCGTCGCCGAGCCAGCGCTCCGGATCGAAGACGAATGGGTTGGGGAAAATACTCGGTGCCGTGTGGGCGCTCAAGGTCGTTGTGCTCATGGGCGTACCGGCGGGGATCTTGAAGGATTTTCCGCTGTTCGGAGAGTGAGCTGCGTGAGGCGTGGGGGTGTATGTAAGTGTTTCCCGAGCAATTCGTGCTGTTCTGGCCGTGACGCCGAAGGAGAGACGGTGAGCTTCCTCGATGACCGCGGTGAGATATGGCAGGCGCTCAAGTTGGGTCCACGACGCTGGTTGTGCGACGGTGCTGAGTTCTTCCCGTAGCTTTCTCATGATCGGTGGATTTGCTAGTAGGTGGTAGAACATCGTGGTGAGGGACTTGGCTGGGGATTCAGTTCCTGCGAGGACTAGAAGTGCACCTTCTTGCTCAAGGCGGAGTAAAGCCTTCTCTGGGGCGGGCAAGATAGGATTGTCGAGCACGGTATAATATACAGATTCTGCACTCGACGAATCGCTACCGGTCCCAGAAGCTTTCGCTTTGATGATGCCTACTAGTTCGGCTCGGACGCGCTGCGTCTTCGGTATTAGAATATCATGCTAATATTTTTCAGGGTAACGCGTACATCAAAGAGGTCTAGCATATCAAGCAATCCAGGCGGCATGATAGGCCTGCTGATGGAGTTCGGGAGAGATTCTAGGAAGTCGGGAATAAACGGGAAGTGCTTGTTGAGATTGATTCCCATGATGAGTTCGTAGCTGTTATGGCGTAGTGTGGCGGCTTTTTGTTCATCCGAAAGGGTGTCTGTCCTCTCAGAGAACAAGAAGTTATTGACAACACTAGCCTCTGTTAGGATCATTCTTTGTACAAATTTGAAGAGATCTTACTCATTGGAGAATGCAAAGAAAAAATCCGAAAGATTGATTGGCGTCTGTTCGGAGGCATGTTTTGAAAGCAATTGATAAAGCTGTTGAACTTTGTCTGTAATCGTTGGCTCAAGGAAGACAACATTGCGTTTGCTGAAGAATGGAGACAGCGCTTCGCGTCGTTTGCGATGGACATCAGCACTGGGAGTCGTGCCAACTCCACCGGGAACCCGCAAAGATCTCAGTTGGTACTCATACTTGTCTCTCGGGGACGAAGAAGGGGCATAAATGCTGTCGAGGAATCCAACATCAGAGATGTGAATCTCGTCCGGTGTGATCCGGATAATCGGTCCTGCGTGGTAGATCAGTGATGCTGCGCTGTGAACTACACGTGCCCACGCGTTAGGCTTACCGTATCGTTTGTGCAATTTCTGGATTTTGAAGACGTATTGGCCGGGTTGAATGGCATCGAAATAGAACTCATACCACCAAGTGAGAGCCGCAAGTCTCGGGCCAGGAATATGAGCCAAGGGATGAAGGAACAAACGGCGTATAGCACCTCCGATCGTCAGGAGGGCGGCCAAAAGCACTATCGTTAGAAGGGTAGGAAGGATAGCCATAGCAAGTTCTACGCCACGCGGATAAGACGAGAGAAAGAAGAAGTGGGGGTAGTTTATCATCGGAGATATCCACTATATATAAGTCGTTAATTCTTACGGATTTAACAGCGTCGTTTTTTCCTGACAGTTATAAGCCCGGAGACTTTTCCGGTTAGTTGGCCCACTTGCTAGTTCAACCGACTATATATCTTCGGGAATAACGCCGTACCTCCTATTTCCGTAAGATGTATGTTCGGAACGATTCGTCGCCGATAAAGCTAAGAAAGCTTGTCGGGCCCGGCCTAGGTTCGTATATAGATCTAGCTCGACGGCGTAGTACGTAAAAAAGTGCAGAAGCTTCCGTATACAGCCGTAATAAAGTATAAATCGAGTGCTTAACCACGACTAGGTGGTATATCAATGGAGATATCCACTTTATATGGGTCGTTAATTCTTAGGCAATTAACAGCGTTGTTTTTTCCCGACATAGTTGACGATAAGAGTTAAAGTTGGGAGGCCCGGGTGGCGCGGGGAACCCGGAAGCCGTACAGTAGTCGCCCCAGTTTTCAACGTCTCGTCCATGACATGGAGCCGAGCTATTTTTACCGTCGCAAGCAAAGTAAACGTCACGTTTCCAACACACAGTGTCACTGGCAAAGCCTATACTTGAGTATTCCCTCAACTGAGAATCGACTCGCCGGCACTAAGCTTCCTCCAACCTCTACCGCTAATAGAGCAAGGCCAAAATTCAGTTGTCGATCTCTTTCTCTTCGATGCACGAATTATACTAGGAGACCTGCTGCGTTGTGGTCACCCCGACCTGTTTCCAAAGCACCGTACTCAGTCATCAACACATCCCAGGTGGCGTAGAATTATCTGTCGCACGAGATGCCCATATTCTGCAGCTAAAATGGTCTCTTCGCACGCCTCCTCTCCTAGATGATAGCCTCAGAAGAAAATGTGCCCTTCACAGCCTTAAAACCACTCTATAAAACAAATAGAGAGTGAGAGAAAACGATCTCGAACGCTTATCAGACTTAGTAAGGACAGCCGGACGCACGCTGCCACCAGTAAAGGCGATATATACGGAAAAAGACATAGAAACAGCGGCGACTGCAGTCTGCGAATTACTTATCGATACCATTAAGTCAATAGGCAAGATAAACAAAATAAAAAGAAAGTCGGCACTATAGTAGATACTAAAGTACGAGAAAGCGCAGAAAGCCTATTTAAAAATAAAAGCCGAGACCTTTATATCGGAATAGGCCGCCGGGGCCGTATTACCGGCGGAATAAGCATTTTATATAGTAGTCCAAAAAGCTAAATCGAAATATTAAAAAAAAAATCGATTTTATCGAAACGGATAAAAACTTTTACATAATTATAAAATAGCATAAATTAAATACTAAATTTAAAATGCTATTATTTATAAACCCGGTAATAAAAAAATATATTTTAAATCTTTAACTTAAAATATAATATTTATTAAAAGCGATATTAAAAATTTTTTTAGCTATAAACGATTTAAAAAAAGGATTTTTTAAAAAAGCTATAAAATCTATTTTAAAATACGCAAATTTTAAAAACAAAAATTAAAAAACATATATATAAAGTTAAATCTACGTTATTAAATTAAAATAATATTATAATATAGATTTTAAAAGCATATTAAAATTATATAAGCAAATATTTTTAAATATTAAGCGAAAAAATATTAAAGTTTTTATATTATTTAACTATTTTTAAAAAAAAATAAACGGTTATAATACCGAAAATAAAAAAAACGGATTTTTTAAACTTTAAGTTTTTTAAACTAATTATAATACTACTTTATATCAGTAAAAACTATAAACAAATTTTCGCTAAATAAATAATATAAACTATATTATAGTTTAAATATATTAATATTTAATACGTTAAAGCTATATTTATATAATTAACGTCCGATTTTATTATATTAATAACTTATAAAATCGAATAGGTTTTATTTTATAAAAAACGATATACGTTAATTACGGCCGATATATAAAAAGCTTTCGACGCATTTTTATAAAAAAAGCTATTAATATAAGTAAAGCTATAAAGCTAGAAATATAGTACTACTAAATTAATCGACAGCTTTTTAACCAAAAAATCTTATATAGCAAAATTAGAAAAAAAAGTTATAAATTTAAAAAAACAAAAATACGGAGCTTTTTAAAGTTTATTATAATTTTCGTTATTATATACGCTTTATATAGTTAAAGCAATAAATAAAAACGATAGCTATTAAAGCTATGCCGACGATTTCGCGATATTAAAAATAGCGAATATTTTAAAAAAATCGGCTATTTTAATAAAAACAAAGTTTAAAAAGCTGTTTTAATACGGCCGTAAAAATAAGATCGCTTTTGCTTTAAAAAAAATAAAAATTATATATTTTTTACAAAATAATAGAAAAACTAATTTTATTTTAATAATATTTATAAAGCCGGTATATTTTACGCTTTTATCAAAAACGGACAAAAAAGTTAAAACTTATAATAAAAAAAAACTTATTATTTAAAAATTATATTTTGTTTTAAAGTAATTAAACGTTTAATTCGATAAAACGTTTAGTTTTAAAAAATACGTAAAAAAAAAAGGCGGTATTTACGATAAAAATTTTAAATTATATTAAATTTTTAGTTACTATATAATAAAATCTTTTAATAACGTTTTTTAAAAAAAACGGTTATAACAATAGTTATATTTTTATTATTTTATGGCAATAATACTTAATATAAAAATAGAATACGCTTTAAAAAAAAACTAAAAAAAAAAGCTAAAACTAATAACCGATTAGGTTTTTATATTAAATTTTTATAACGCGTTTTAATAAAAACAGCTAAAAAGGTATTTCCTGTTTAAAAAACGCAATTTAACGTTTTATTATTTATAGATTTAAAGCTGCTTATAATGTAAATAATATTAAATAAGGCTTGAAAACAGTTCGTTTATAAAGTATTAATAATATTTAAAAAATATTTGCTTATAATATATTTAGCTTTAAAAATTAAGTTTAAAAAACGGGATTATAATACGGTAATAAAACTTATAACGTTTATTTAACTAATAATAACGATATTGCCGTTAGTAAATAAGCCGGTTTTTTATTTATTAAAATATAACCTATATTTTAAAATATTATTTATAAAAAACGTTATTAAAAAAAAACAGCTAAAAAGTTTAAAATATAGTTTAACGACTATAATATATTTAATATTATTATTTTTATAAATAGTTCGAAAACTATAAACGGGCTAAACTATAATTACGTTATTTATGAAAAACTAGATAAAATAGGAAAAATTTACGGCAATATATACTTTATTTTTAACATTTTTAACGTTAAAGCTGTTAATATTTTTAAAAAATAGTAAAAAATAGTAAAAAAGTTTTTTATTTATAAAATTACTTTTTATTCAAATAATACGGCAATAATATAATATGTATAAAAAAACGTGCCGATAACTTTATAAAAAGCTTTTATTTAAATTTATAAATTTTTAAAAAAATTTAACGTAAAATTAAAATAAAGCTTTAAATATATAAATATTTAAAGCAATAAAAAAACAAACGAACTTGCTAAAAAAATACTATAATAAAACGAAATTCCCGATTTTAATAAATTAATTTTATTAAAAATAAAATTCATTGCCTGAAAAAACTTTTAAACTTAAACGAAAAATTAATAAAAAACCGATTTTTTAGCATTTAATAAAACAAACTATAATATTAACGTAAAACGGCCTAAAGATATTTAATAATAAAAATAAAATATAAGCTAAAAAAATACCTTAACGTTTTATACTTATTTAAACCTATATTATATTTTTTATTAACGGTTTTTTTTATATATAAAAACTTTAATTAATATTATAAAAAATTTAAACACGTTAAAACTAAACTATATTACGTTTATTAAAATAAAACCAAATAATAAAAGCATTTGTTTAAATTATTATTATATATATTATATTATTACGTATTTTAACGTTATATTAATAAATAGCCGATTTTTTTAAAGCTTAAATTACGAAAAAAACGGCATATAATAATTAAATTATAGCTTTTTAATAAAACTTTATAAAAAATAACTTATTATAAATAAATTAACGAAAGTTTATTTTATTTAATTCGTATATAACTTAAATAAATTTGTAAACTAATATAAAATTATTAAATATTACGTTAAAATATGTAAACTTTTTAACAAATAGTAGACTTATTGTTTATATAATAGCTTTGTTTCAAAAAACTATGATTTTACGGATAAGAAATCTAAAAAAAAATTTAAAATTATAAAGCTTATAGTTTTATTATAATAAAAAACATTTTACGCCGTTTTTTTTATATATTTATAAACTTTTTCCTTAATTTTTTCTGCTTTGCCGTATATATTTAACAACTTTTTTTTTCGCTTTTCTTACTTTAGAAAAAACGAGATAACGATTAAATACCGTTTTTTTTTTACATTATATTTTTATAACTTTTTTACTTATTTTTACGTAATAATTAATAGTTTTTAATATAATAATAAATAAAAAAGCCCAATTTTTTAATTACGTTTGGCCGTAATATTGCTATATTTATAAAATGTTTCGAAAATAAAAAAACAAAAACGACTATTTTTTTAAAAAATAAACTGTTAAACCTTAATAAAAAAAAACAATACTTTAAAACTTTATTATTTAAATCGATATTAATTAATTTAATCGAATATATTAATAATAAATTTATAGCAATAAAAAATATTTTTAAATAATTAGCAATATTGTTAAGACCATTTTCCGTACGGACGTAGTATAGCTACGGGTGTATACAGATTATAAAAAATGATTATTCATTAATGATAAAAAACGTAAAAAACGGTTTCCGCAAATAGCTATAGACTAAAATCTAGTAAAACGGTACTTTACATAACTAACAGCTGCTTCGTAATTAACAGCTTTTACTAATATAAGCAATAACTTTATGTATTAAAGCTAGTATATCGACGTATATATATACGTATTAATATTAGTAGTTTTTTTGTTTTTAGTACATAAAGCTATCGCCGACTACTTAATGTTACAGTATATAGCTTTATGCTAATATATTGCTTTATATTCCGTATATATATATAATATAATATTAATATATTTTTGCTAGTTTCTCCTATTTTTATATTTATACTTTATAATATATTATAGCATTTTAAATATAAAATTTTTAATAACGCTATTTTTGTTATTATTTTTAAAATCGAATTAATATTAAAAATATTATATTTAATTTTAAATATTATTTATTTAGTTAACTTTTTACGTTTAACCGATTTTTTAACTTTAATAACTATTTTATTATTATCGATAAGTTTTTTAAAAGCTTTATTAAACGCCGTTTTTATTATAGCGTTAACGGGATTATTATCGCCGTTAATTTATTATATTTTAATAATTTCGCTTTGTTTATATAATTTTCGTAAAGTTATAATATTTATTATAAAACGCTTTTCGGTAATAGTACTAAGTTTAATAATAGCGTTATATAAAAAGTACAAATTAGTATATATATTAATAAAAACGTTTATTATATTAATATTTTTACGTATATAGTTTACTGTTTTTATTATTTAGTTAATTGTAATAGCGATATAATAGCTTATATCGAAACTATAAACTATATTGTATATTTTAAAAATAAAAATTAATTTCGTTATTTGCTTATATTTAGTTAAAAATTAATATATAATATTGCCGGTAATTTCGGTAATAAAGTATTATATATAATATATAACAGAACGTTCGTTTATTAAAATAATAATATAGCTTATTTAAAAATTTAAATCTTTATTTTTTATAAATAAAACTTTTATATAAATAAAAATCTTTAAAATATTTAAATTAAAATTAACGTAAATTAAACTACGTATTATATTTTTTATTTATTATTATAATTAAACGTTTAAAGCTTTATAATCGCTTTTTTTAAAAGCCGTAGTTTACGCGGCGTAAAAAAAATTAAAACTTGCTTTAAATTAGTATATATTTACTAAATACGCTTTTTGAACGCATTATTTAATATATTTTTTATAACAATCGTTATCGCTAATAATAATAAAAACTAACTTTTTGTTTCAATTTTTTTATTATATATAAATAGCGTTATCGTTATAAAATATTACGTAATATTTATGAAAATTAAATATTTAAAAAATCGTAAAAATAATATTTAGCTTTAAATTGAAATATAAAATATTTTGCTTTTTTTAAGCAAATAAAAATATTATTAGTTTAAAGACTAATAATCGTAAAATTATTATCGTTAATATAATCGAAATCGGTAATAAAAAAACATAAATTATATTTAAAAGTTATTATTTTTCAAGTTTTAATATAATAACTATAGTAAATTGTTTATTAAAATAGTTTTATTTTAGTAATATTATATAAAAACTTTACGACTTTTATAATTAAACCTTTAAAATATTAAAATTTTAGTTTTTTAAAAAAACGCGTATAAATACGTTTAATAAATACATTTTTTAACTATATATACATTTATATAATATTTTGCAATATTATTTACGTTTTTAATGCTTTTATTAAAATAAAAGCAAACGCGTTTAATAAACGTTAAAATATACGTTAAATAGTCGGAAATTGTGTCAAAATTTTTTATTTTTCGGCGTCGTTATATTTTTATATGACGAAATAGCTTTTTTTATAAAGCTTATTATTTTTATTTATTTTAATTTCGTATATAACGTATAATTTAAAAATACGAAAGCTTGCGTAAATTTCCGGGTTATATAATATATTTTTTAAAACATTATTTTTAAATAATTTTTTAAACTTAAAAATATTGCTAGCTTTAAAAAAGTCGCTAATAGTTATAATAGTTTTTTTATTATAGTAATAACGTAATAGCTCGATTATTGCTTTTTTTTTACCGGTAACCATAGTTTTAATATTATTATTAAAACGCTTTTAAACTATAAAAGCTTTTAAATCCATAAACTTTTAATAGTTTATAAAACTTAAAATTTTAGCTTTATTTTTATTACTTTTAAAACGTTTTTATTTACGTTTTAAAACTATATAATATAAATTACGTAATTAAAATAAGTTTGTTTATTTAACTAGTTTAACTAAATATAAAAAATTATCGTTATATAAGTTATAATTATATATAATATGCTTATTATTAAAAATATTTAATATTTTTTTTCTTAGTTTTTATAGTAAAAAAGCTTTATATACGTAAATCGAAATTTTATAAAGCCGTTAATATTAATAATTAAATTATAGCCGTTAATATTTAATAATTTATAAAGTTTTGTTTATTTTTTGTTTTTTTTTATATATGTATATTTTATAACCGATAAAAAACGTAAAAATATTTATAACGTTTAAACCGTTATATATATTTAAAGCGTTACGGATTTATTTTATTGCTTTAATAGTTTTTAATGTTTTTATAGCTAAATTAAAAGCTTTTATACGTTATAATATAATAAAAATAAGCAATAAGTTATAATTTATACGTAAATATATTTCGAAAACTAAAAAAGTCGGAACTAAACCGTTAAAGTTTATAGTATTATTAACTATTTTTATAGCTATTTATAATATAGTTTTAAAACTATAAACTATACGTAATTTAATATTAATAATTTTTTAAACTTTTTTAAAAAGTTTATAAGCTTATTCGAATTTTTTAATATTTTAATAAGCTTTTATTAATATTTTATTAATTGTAATGTTTATAATATAGGCTTTATTACGGAATTTTTATAACGTAAAATTAGTTTCGGCGTTATATATAATACCGTTAAAAAGGCCTATATAAATATCGATTTAGATTTTACGGAAAATTTTCTATATATTTTTTGCAGTTATAAATAATAAAAATATTACGTTTTAAAATAAAATTACGGCGTCGATAAAATAAAAAACGGCTTTGCCGTTTAAATATATTACGTCGATAAAAACTTTATAATTAAAATTTATATCGTTTTTTAAAAAAAATTTAAATCGTTTAAACGTTATATTATAAAACTAATAAACGGTATATATTTTATTTATTTGTTTTAAATTTTTAAAATCGACGTTATTATATTTTATTATAACTAATATACGATATAATTTTATAACGTAAAAATATTTAAAATAATAATATAAGCTACATAGTTTATTTTTAATTATATTAATAAATAATTTTTTAGCTTTGTTTAAATAAAACTATAAATAACTTTATTTTTAAACGACTTCGGTAATAAAATTGCTGTTTTTATGTTGTAAAAAATCGCATATATTATTAAAATATATACCGAAACGGTCTATATTTTTTAAAAACAAAAAAAATAAAGTTTTTAAAAGTATAACGTAAAAATTAATATTTTCGAAAATAGTAAAAACTTTTAAAATACCGGTAAATACGATAGTTTTATTATTATTAAACTTTATTTTAATGTTTTTTTTAATTAAATAATTTAGCTTTATTTTAAAGTTAATATTAAATAAAGCTTATATTTAGCCTTTATTAACGATAAAAACTTTAGCGGCGCCGGTATTAAATATAATATTTTAATATTATTTTACGCTATAACGCATTAATATAAAATAAAATTAAAATATATAAATTAATTTATTATTATAAAAGTTTTTATAAATTAAACAGTGTTTATAAATTTACGATATTATATATATAGTTATACGTATTTTAATAACGTAGTCGTTATTTTTTAATAATGTTTTAATTATTAAAATATGTTTATAATATTTATTAATAAATACGTTATTATTATTAGGTTCGATTTTATCGAAATATATATAGTATTAAGTTATAAACCCGTTTGTTTTAATAAATATTTGCTATTTACCGAAAGTACGTTTTTGCTTTTTTAAAGTATGTTTATATACGCAGTAATTAAGCTTACGGCATATAAAACAAAAACGTATATAATTGTTATAACAATTAAATAAGCCGTTTTAATAGTTATTATTGCGTAATAAATAATTATTATATAATACGAAAATATTTCGTAATAAATTAATATATTAATTACGATAATTATTAAAATTATTACTATAGTTATTATAGTTTTTATAGTTATTAAAATTACTTTGTTTATAGTTTTTAAAATTTAACGTATATTTACGGTTTACGTAATGAATATTAGTATAATTATTTTTAAGATTTTTGCCGTAATACGTAATTAAATTATATTAAATGTTTTATAAATTAATTACGTTTTATAGCAATAATTTTAAACGTAAAAAAAGCTTTTTTATAATTATAAAAAAAGTTTAAAAAATAAAAACAAATTTAAGTTTATTTTAGCATATTTTTATAACTATATTTTTAAATACGGCTTTGTTTATATATTACGTGCTAAATATACGTTAATACGTTTATAATTTATTAAATAGCAATTAAAATATTTTTATAAGCTTTTTTTTAAAATTATTACGTTAAATTTTATGGAATAAAATTAAACTCTAATCGTTAAAATAGTAGTCTTGATTAATTTTTATATTAAAATGTTTATTAATTATTATATATATTAATTTAAAGCTATTATAAAACTTAATATTATAAATAAAATATATTTAAGCTTTATTTATTAAAATATTTAGAAAAATGCTATAAAGTTATTTATAAAATATTTTTAATAAATACGTAATGTTTAATATTATTTTGATTTTATTTTTTAAAATATTATATGCGTTATTTATATATAATAAAAACTTTTGTTATTATTTTATAAATTTGTTTAAAAAATCGCCGTTTATTTTTATAAAAATAATTTCTAAAAATAAAAATTACTAATATATATTAGTTATAGATTAATTTTAGTCGTTTATTATTTTTTGATACTGTTTAAATATATAAATCGTTTTAAAAATTATATACGTAAATATATAAACCGATAGCAATATTTATAATTTTTTAAATATATTTGCTATAAAGTTTTAAAAACGGTATTAAAATTTGCCGAATTATATATTATTATTAGTTATATTAGTTTTATATATAATAAAGTTTAAATATAGTACGTTATATACGTTTTGGTTTATATAGGTTACGTTTTACGTATTTTAAATAATGTTTTATACGTTATTAAATCCGTTTTATACGTTTTATATAAATTGCGTTATTTTGTTATTAATAGCGTACGTTTTATTAGTTTTTAAAATAAAAATGTTATAAGCTTTAAAGCTTATAATAAAAAGTTTTGTAAAAAAATTTATGCTTATAATAAGAATTGTTTTTTTATTTCGTAATATATTATTTTTTTTTTACTATTTATTTATTAACGAATTAAATAATAATTTATTTATATTTAATTAAACTATATTTTTTATTACGAAATAAGTTTTTAAGCTTTTAAAATATAAAAAGTCGATATTTTTGTTATAAAAGTTTTAAACGTTCTGTTTTTTTTTAGCCGTTTTTTTAACGTTAAACTAATCGTTTTATTTTTTTATTTAACAATATCTATATATAATAATACCGGAAATAAATTTAAAAGTTATAAATTTAATAGCGGCTTTTTTTTTAATATTTATTTTCGTTTATAAATTAGTTTAAAATTTAGTAATAACGTTAAAAAATATAATAGTAATATTTTATTTATTAAAATTAAAATAAACGCTATTACGTCGAAAAAAGTTTTTAAAAACTTTAGTAAATTTTTTTAACTAAAGAAATATTTTAAAGTTTTAGTTATAAAAATTAAAGCAGAACTTATTTGCAAATCCGTTATTAATAAAACCGTTAATACCGTATTAATATAATAAAATAACTATAACTATATATAAATATTTTTAAATATTATTAATATCGACGATAATAAAGCTAATAAAAATAAAATTAATAAAATTTACGTAAACGTATAAAATCGCTAAATTGTTAAAAATATAAAAAATTTAAAAATTAATTAAAAACGTTTGTTTTTATTTATTATCTAATTGTAATAAATTATTTATATTTTTTAAAAAGCTTTTATTAAAATTATTATATAGCGTTATAATAACGATATTATATATCGTATAATCGTTAATTATAGTAAAAAATACGTATTAAAAACGCTATATATATTACGTAAAAACGTAAAATCGAATATTTAACTTTAAAGTTTTATTAAAAATTAAGTTTTATTATTTTAAAAAATTAATTTTAATTAATCAGTACTATTTTTAAAAAGCGTTTAAAAAAATTACTCAAATTGTTATAAAATAAATAGTATAAATTGCAGATTTTATTATTAATAAAAGCTACCCGAAAATAAAAAATAAAAATTTTTTTAAATATACGTTTTAAAGTAAAGTATATTAAACTTAAAACAAATTACCTATAACTTAAAAGTTTTTCAAAATTTTTTAAATAAGCTATATAATATTTAATAATAAAAATACGGCTAATAAAAAGCTTAAAAAATATAATAATAACGAAAATAAAAAAATATAATTAACAAATTAATTTAAAAATATATAATTTTAAATTTTAATTAATAAATCGGACAGTTTAAACAATTTATTTATAACGAATAAAAAGCGCTAATAAAATGTTTTAAAATATATAATATAACGCTTAAATCTAACGGCGACGAAATACTGTAACTATAGTAATAAGTCGTAATTAATTTGCGGAAAAATAACTATAATCGCGCGTTATTTAAGTTCGTTCGATAAAACAAAAGATTTAAAACATGCGATTAGTTTTTATTAATAATAGTTTGCTTAAAAAAATTCGTTACGTTAAATACGGCAAAATAACTTATAACAAACTTTTTTTTTAGCTAATTTATATTTATAAATAAAATAATAAGCATTAATTAATATTAAGACTATTTTTTATACGGACGTAATATAGCTATAAATATATATAAATTATAAAAAATAATTATTAATTAATAATAAAAAACGCAAAAGCGGTTTTTATAAGTAGCTATAGATTAAAATTTAATAAGACGGTATTTTATGTGGTTAATAGCTGTTTCGCAGCTAACGGCTCTTACTAATATAGGCAATGACCTTATATACCAAAGCCAGTATATCGACGTACGCATATACGCACCAATAAATATAGTAATAAAAATTTGTTAAAACAATAAAACTTTCGTAATTTATTTTTATTATTTTTTCCCGAAGTAAATATTTAATAATTATTTTCTTTTTATACTAAAACAATATATACCGAACTTATAAAACGTAATCGACCGAAAAATAGTAGTTATTCGTTAAGATTAAACAAGCTTTAAAAGCTAGAGTACGGATTTCGAAACCTAGCTTATTATTTCTATTGTATTTAAAATAAATAAAATTAGGTGTTACGGACGACTTTCTGCGTCTTATGCCTTAAAGGAGGCTTGGGAATTGCTACGCAGCCCCCTCCTGACGGTAAACACTATCAATCAATCAATCAAGACCACTCTGTGTGCGGAAACATGCCAAACCCCATGATGGACGGCCCAAATTGTCCCATTTGCTGGTTAGGCATCCCGCAACCATTCGCGAACCCATCCATGCCATCCATATCCATAGTTCCTGACGTAGACTCTGTCGCCGAGAAGAGGACGTCGTACTGGTGCTGGTGCGCGGCCGCTTCTGGTATGGCCATGGGCTCTGTCGTCATTAAGTCGCTCGATGACGAGATCGGGTCCGTCGTCGTCATGCCTTGGCCGAGGAAGTCAACATCGCCAATCGCGTACAAGTCCTGCGCCAACCGCTCAATGTAGGGCGGATCAGCAACAGTATCTTCACCCCCAACCTCGCGACATCTCCACGCCTCAAGAACGGACTTCGCCAGCGCACGATGCGCATTGCTCGAAAAGTCATACAAGCCCTCCTGGTTCCCGTACATATCCTCAATCTGCTTCCACGCCGCATCGACCAGTGGAGTCGGTTTCGTGCGCTTCCGCAGCTGTCGAGCGACATACAGCGTGGACTCGAAGTTGACACGAAAGTTGAGCCGTGAGAACCATGCAAAGCCCGTATCAGCCGAGATGGCTGTGATCATGTTCTGTATCTCAACATCGCCGACAGCAGTACGGAAAATACCCTCGGGCGAGCAATCACCGGCGTCGGCATTGAAAGGACCCGAGCAACCGGACAGGAAGCAGGGGGGGTCGGGTGATGTGGCGCTCGTATCGCCGACCGGGCGTTGGGCGGGTCGAAAAGTGTAGGTAAGGTGCTTAAGAAGACAATCGATGAGCACGGCGGCCATGCGGTGCGCAGGGCCGCTGGCGGGGTTGCATTGCTTGTCCCGAATGTGCCTCATGTCTCGTTCGAGTTCGTCGAGGAGGGCGCTGTAATAGCTGATGTGTTGCTGGTCGGCTGAGGGCTTGTGGCGTTTATCGTTGGCGCTGGTGATCTGGTCACAGCTGTTCATGTCGAAGCTGTGGCTCATCGCCTCGGACCCTTTTGTCGCTGTAGAGTCGATGGTCATACCCATCTCTAGACCTGGTGTGCGGGTCATGAAGCAGGCCGTTTTGTACATGACTCTGCAGAGGACCATCTCGGTGGGGCCATCTCGATCTACGAACGGCTCTGTGGCGGCGGGGTATATATCTGCGTCGTTGAGGTTCAGTGGTCCGAGTGTGTGGGAGTCGCGAGGCAGCAGTGAGTGCCCTAGGCCGGCGCCTAGAGCAAAATGGGCATCTTGCAGCACAAGCTGCCACCAGAGCCGCCGCTGCATCTCCGTCTCGAATGGGCTCAGACCCAGACGCTCGCCATCTTGGTGTAATCCCATTCGTTGCCCGATTCGCAGAGCTACACCGCTGAGGATCCAGGCTGCTGATCGTTGACTCCGTGGTTGGTCGTAAAGAGACATCTGGATGAGGTCAGAGTGGCTGTGGAGATACACACGGCAAGGGATGTCTTGGTATCTACAGTGTACACGGCTAGAGTCTGAAGAATGACCAAGTCGTTCTTGCAAAAAAAGTCCTGGTTTCTCAATGTCCGTCTAGTGCCGGAGGAAAAACGAGCGAAAGCCTGGTCTCGAGGCATGCCCAGATACTCCTGGGTCTCCTCTTCTCTCATAGCGATGACAGCCATGAGAAAGATAGCAAACAGCAGGCCTCGGATGTTCTGCGGTATGTTCTCCATGGCAACGCATGCCTCGACAACAAATGGTTGAAGAGAGGGAACGTGGATAACCTTGCTGAATGGATTCACGCGCTCGAGGTAAATGTGCCATAACCTAAAGACTTGGGCACTGGCGGGCCAGAGGTGGGCCGTCGGATAGGACGCCGCCATTTCCTCATTGCCAAGCAGGCCCATGTCAGTATCAAGTTCCTTCGCTCTAGACGGTAGAGTGTTGGTAGCAACGGGGCTGTAGCTATGACTTGTGGCTACTGACGTAACCCCGAGTATCGTGCTGTCATTGTCGAGGATCTCGCGCATCGCGCGTACCTAGTGTGGGTAGTGTTAGAATCTGACTGTAGTATCCTTTCCGGGTCTAAAAGTTTGGTTTAAAGGGCTGTCGGCGATGAAAACACGAGGCAGCTTGGCTCACCTCTTCATGTACTGATTGTAGATAGCTGTCTTCCATAAAGGAAACCGTGCCGTCGGCATGCTCCACTAGCTTGCCGTCGGGCCGCCGGAAAGGCGTCCATCGCGATAAAACGTCCTCCACGTCCTTGACACTGGAGCGGTGTCGAGCCACGAGTGTGCTAGGCTGAGCGACGGGAGATACAGAGCTAGACGAGGAGGACGGGCGTTCTGGTACACCACGTCTTGAGCCAACAGCCTCTTGAAGGAGCTGCTCGCAGCGGTCCAAGTGTCTCTTGAGCTCATGCTGATGTGATTGTCGCGGCCGGTTTGGTGCCCGTGTTGCTTGAACACACTGGGCTCCAGCCTGGATAAAGACCATGGTAGGGTTAGACTGAAGTAGTAAAATAGGTGTGTGGGTTACCAACTACCGAAGACAGGGGCCGGGAGTGTGCAATACGGAGATGAGAATAGATAGAACGAAGACAGACCTGTATACAAGGCGCACAAGGGAAGGTCCGGGGGCAGCGGATCTTGCGGTACTGGCATCTCGTCTGCAGGACACCGAGTCAGTACGGTATTGCCTTTCTCCGGAAGGGCAGAGCCATATAGGATGAGCGAGTATAAAGGGAACGAGAGCGGCAATGGACGGCATTGACATACGCAGGACAGGATCCGCCGTGGAGGTGCGGTTGATGATGCTGACGTGGTAGAGGCAGATCCGACTGCAGAGCCTGTTGTACTTGACGGCACGGGAGCTGGCACGGGCGGTAGTGGTTCCATTGGGGAGTTGGGGAAAGTTAACGTTGAGCAGACTTTAGGTGGACGAGAAGACTGCGAGCGTTTCGCGTCTAGAGTGTTTGGCATTGGGTAATTACCTAGCGTGCCTATCGTACCTATCAGCGTCGTGAGTGGTGGTGACGGAGAAGGATCACAGGTTGCATTGAGCTGTCGTTGACGGGACCTGCAACGCCGGCGGCCGACCAATCACAGTCTTGGACGAGCCCGTTCATGCAGGGGGCGCGGAGTCCGCATATTTCCCATATAGTCCGCGCTGCTCCGTCCTCTCAACCTCACCAGGCCGCTTCGGGCACTCACCATAGCGGAATCCGTCAACCCTTGCAGTGCGGCATGAACAGTGAAAATGATCATCATCTTTCCTTCGCTTCCAGCACTGTACCAGGCATGGACACACCAATGGCCTCTGAAAGATGGGATGACGTGATGCCCGACTAAACTGCAGCCCGTCCAAATGTCCGTTCAATTCGTGCCTTCGGTTTCGGTTTGCCTCCAAGCGGTTGATATAAAAGCTGCTTCTCGATAGTTATCTACATGGTGGCATTGGGTTGCTTAATCGGTGCAGCACATCAACCAACGCTCGTTTGCTCTTCTGTTTTCCTGTTTCATTTCCTCGTCGAGAATCATACCCGTCTCCTGCTTTGGCCTGCCACCTCACAACATGGACCAAGCCGTGGGCTATGAAAACGCCAACGAACTGGATAGGTCGCACCACCAGAAAATGGGCGAGCTGAGCTCCGCCAGCGAAGCGAAGCCAGAAGCCAACTCGAGCGACGCGGATGGATCCGCTGCGGAAGAGAAGCAGGAGGACGAGTCTCAGTATCCTAGTGGCATCCGCCTGGGCCTTGTCATGCTCGCCCTCTGTCTCGCCGTCTTTCTCGTGTCTCTAGACAATAGTATCGTCTCCACTGCCATACCTAAGATCACAGATGAGTTCAACAGTCTTGGTGATATAGGATGGTACGGAAGCGGTCCGTATTCCCTATCTCTCTCTTCTATCGCAAATTCAGTGCTTACTACACTGTGACCCAGACTGACCTCAGTCGTCTCCTCCAGCCTACCTCCTGACCACCGCCTCCCTTCAACTGGTCTACGGAAAGTTCTACTCTTTCCTGCCCATCAAACTCGTGTACCTAGCCGCCATCTTTATCTTCGAGCTCGGCAGCGTCCTCTGCGGCGCAGCCAAATCCTCGAAGATGCTCATTGGCGGCCGTGCCATCGCCGGCGTGGGCGCCGCCGGCATCGTCTCGGGCTCCCTAATCATCCTAGCCCACTCAGCACCGCTTCGCCGGCGCCCTCTCTATACTGGTCTAATAGGGGGGGTCTACGGCATATCGAGTGTCGTTGGGCCGCTGCTTGGAGGGGCCTTTACTGACGGTAGGTATCCCCGTATTCGCCGATCCGAGTATAATGCAAACTGACAAAACATGTTTATCACGTTTTAAGGGGTCACGTGGCGTTGGTGTTTCTACATCAACCTACCCATCGGTGGTCTTGCTCTGGCTGTCATTGCTATCTTCTTCCCGGAGCCAGACCGAAAAATTGATGCCGCAAAGGGGTGGAAGGATACGGTTATGTCGTTCGACCCCATAGGGACTGCGGTCTTGATACCTGATGTCATTGTCCTCCTGCTGGCTTTGCAGTGGGGTGGTACAACCTATGTAAGTCATCGAGTTCTGACCGCAACATTCTTCTTGGGCTCACACTGGCCGATTCACAGCCATGGTCCGACGGCCGCATCATCGCCCTCCTCGTCCTCTTCTCGGTCCTCCTCATCACCTGGATCCTTCTCCAATACTTCCAAGGCGACCGCGCCACTGTTCCCGGACGCATCATTCGTCCACGTTCAATCTGGAGCGCCTGTTTGTTCAGTCTGGCCTCCGGCGCCGTCTTATTCGTCGCAATTTACTACATTCCGATCTGGTTCCAGGTCGTCAAGGGTGTCTCAGCCGTCCAATCCGGCATCGATAACCTGGCCCTCATCCTCGGCGTGACGGTCGGTTCCATTTTTGGCGGTGCTCTGACCGCTGTATGGGGCCAATACGCACCTCTAATGGTCGTCGGGTCGGCGTTGTCGAGCGTCGGGTTCGGACTAATCACCACCTTCACCCCAGATATCTCGATCGGGCGCTGGATCGGATACCAGGCCCTGGCCGGTTTTGGTCTTGGCATGGGCACGCAGCAGCCCATCGTCGCTGTCCAGAATGTGCTCCCGCTCATTGATGTTCCTACGGGTACGACACTGCTGGTGTTTGTGCAGACGATCTCAGGGTCGATATTCAACAGCGTCGCCCAAAGTGTCTTCTATAACAAGCTTCAGCAATACACGGTCGAATATGCGCCCGGCCTGGATCCAGCCATCGTCCTGGGTACGGGTGCTACAGCCATACAGTCGACGATTCCGGCGCAGTATTTGGATGCCGTAAAGCTCGCGTATAATAATGCTCTTAATCGGGTCATGCTCATCCCAACCGTTATAGCGGCGGTCGGCGTCATCTTCGGATTCACCATGGAATGGCGGAGTGTCAAGGACAAGAACAAGAAGAAGACTGGTGTGGCAGCTGCTTCAGAGGTAGGACAACCATCTGAGGCCAGTAAGAGTAAGCACACAAAGTCTTGTTGTGTCTGAAAATGTATGTAGGATGCAATGCGTAGCTCACATTAAGAGCTATGTGACCACATAATTATAATATAGATCCTCTCCCCTCCCCCCTGTTTTGCTTGTCTCTGTCATCATAAGACATGCTAGTGGAAAATGCCAACATCGCTCGCATCACTCATTGATCGTTCATCAGCCCTGGGCCTGTGGTTCTCCGTGTCCCACCAGACACCGAGTCCCTCCGAAGAAATCCTTCGTATTATTTCCCTCTCTGATCGTCAGTCGGAGAACTCAAGAGCAATATTCTGTGGCGGTGCCCACATTTAGTGCGTCTGTGATGTCCTTCGTGAGAAGACATACGTCGCCCATTAGGCAGGCGATTCTATATCATATTGCGGAGTTTTATGAACCATCTCGGTCAGTCGATATACGTTCTTCCTCTCTGGAATCGACTATGTATCTAGTTTTGGCTGCATGAGTTCTGTGCGTGATTTCATTATCTTGGTAAACTCAAATCTGGTTGTTGGAGCACCATTGAATGGTTCTCCAATAATTACTTGTCCTACACGGTGAGATGGTCGCCACAGACGGTATGGCATAGCTGAGTTAGGTTCATCGTCCGCGATTCCGCACTCTGGACATTCCCGGGTTGAGACGCAAGACGGCGGGGACATCATCTACGTGTCGGCCTACCAAATACAGCAGCAACTGAGCAACGGAGACAGACGCCATTGGTCGATAAAAGGGATCGATAGAGCCGCATATTGCCCCTGAAAGGATGCTGACAGCCAACTTATGAGGATGACGTAGGAAGGAAGATACTCCAGCCCGAGCTACACTAGCAGTCAAGCGGAAACTAGGGTAAACAACTGTAATCTGCTTCATAATGGACTGCTGTAACGGTGGCTTCCAATAGATAGGTATTCTTAGTCATGTAATCTATCCCCTATCCTATCACAACATGGACTATGCAGACTATGGCACCACTAAAAAATGGGCATTCCACCATCCAAAACAAGGGAATGGCCAGTGATATAGCTCGACCACGAGCTGCATTAGAAGACAGCCGAATGAGCAACCTCCTCCAGCGTGCCTATGCGATTCATCGGGATGCCTACAACCACCGATTCATCGTTGAGGACGGGCACCGAGTCCTTCAGTCTTTGGAGCATGGGACTCCGGACCCATGTCGGGCAGACGCAGTTCACGCGAATGCCAAGTGCCGCGTTCTCAAGGGCTTTAGCCACAGTCAATATTATTAAGTGTTGTGCCACGTTCAGGAATAAGTACGACTCACCGGCTGATGTTGTCACCGCCTGCGAAGCCTGCTTCGAAGCGTTGTATTGGCACATGTTAGGAGGTGAGATGAGGGAAGTGACTGATGTGAGATGGACGATCGATCCCCGAACAGTCCCACGAGCGCTGTCTGACCCTACAGCCTTCGCTTCCTACTTGGCCATTGCGCTACATACTGCCTTGGTCACGAGGAATGTGCCATTTGCATTTACTGTAAGCAGCTTCTGGAACTCGGCGAGACTCGTTTCCACAACGGAGGTATAAGACACGAGAGAGATCTGGGTATGATATTAATACAAGACTATAACTAGTGGATGTCTTCTGGTGAATGAACGGAACTGATCTTACCCCCGCAGAATGAATACAATAGTCCACACGTCCGAAAGTGTCAGTCATGTAGGCGATCATTGCGGCGACTGACTCCTCGACAGAAACATCGACCTCGATGGCCTCTGCCCGGAAGCCAGAGTGAGAGCTTAGAGCTGCAGCTTCCGCAGCAACCTCTTGGGCTGCCTTGAGGTTGAGGTCGGCTACAAGGATTCCATCGGCGCCGAGTTTGGCGAGCAGCAATACACAGGCTCTGCCGATGCCGCTCCCTGGAATTTCCCATCAGCTCACGGTCGCACTAGTTGGAGGCGGGGAGAGGTCCTACCACCACCGGTGACCAATGCATGACCGGGCGAGCGGGTACTTCCATGACGGTGGTGGATTTCGTATCTATCTCAATGCTCTTCTGTAGGACTCAGCGGACAGTCAGGTCTCGGATAAGCAGTACTTGGGGGAAAGAGAGTGTGTCCATGGGCGATCACGCTGGCTTTCGACAGCTACATATATACATGGGAAATCGGAGCCAGGTCAGAGCCTGAATCCTAGTAGTGCCTTTAGGCCTTCAATATCCCCTTACTTGGGATTGCGGTAAGGGCCTCTTCCTTGGCGCCCTTGAGGGCGAACCTGGGTACTATGCTGTGCAACATACATGAGAAACGACCAATCTGATCTGACAGCCTCTGTACAGGCTTGTAATTTCATTGCATACGCCCCACTACAGTATGGGGGGCCTTGCAGCTGCGGCCCGTAACATAGCATCCATTGACGAACACTCATCACACACCGCATTTAATACCACCACGACCATGGCCATCACCCTCGCGACGCACTTCGCCTCGACATGAGGGTAAGGCTAGTCTTGATGGCTAGGCCCAACCTCGAGCTACGTACCAGAGTAAGAGAGTAGGAAAAGGTTAACGATCAGGGTCACGGGTAAGAGGGGTGTGGTAACTAATTTAAAATACCCCCCAGATCTGCTCATATACATGTTGAGATGTAAAAGAGTGCCACCTCAAGTGATTACATTCTAGTGGTTCTTACTAGCTTCGGGACCCTCAAATTCGAATTGGTAAATATTGAGCCTGGACCGTTTTGACATGGCGAACATGATAACGCAATGAACGTACACCATTCATAAACGTACACATCAAAAAAGTGAGAGAAAGATGGCCTCCGCCGCTACTGCACAAATTCTTCCCTCTCAGCTCCCGAAGCTGGATGAGAAGATTTGGACCACATCGACAACCAAGCCTGTCAAACATGATGTCGAAGGCGGAATCATCGACTACCTCAAGCCCAATGAAGATGGATCTCCCTCCAAACTGGATTATCATGATCTGGGAACTTCCATGATCCCAATCACTTCATACCCTGTCAAGGTGTACGACGTCACCGGTGACGAGGACAAGTTCACCCTCGACAACTGCGGATTCCAGTATGTCAAGCACAAGACCGCGGAGACTGACTTCGTGGAGTACAACCACCTCACGGGAGCCTACTATCAAGAGACTGCCGATCTTCTCAAGAAAGTGTAAGCCGATTCGAAGTCGTGTTAGAAATACGCATTAGTTATAAAGAAGTTTTAATCTGATGGCGTATAGAACGGGTGCCTCCCGAGTCTTCGTTTACAACCACATCATCCGAAACAGCAACTTCGAGTTCGACGCTGCCAAGTCAAGGAAGACAATGTCCGCCCACCTTGCCAGCGCATCCACGCCCACCACTCGCACAACAGCGGACTGGGTATTGTGAGGACCTTCTTGCCTGATGAGGCCGAGGAGCTCCTCAAGCAACGTGTGCAGATCATCCACGTCTGGCGCCCTATCACCATGATTGAGAAGGACCCTCTCGTCCTCGCTGATCACCGCCACATGCCCGAAGAAGATCTGGCTGCGAGCCCTGTCGAGGGACCTACCCTCAACGGAGAGATTTGCTACGTCAACTACAATCCCAGCCACAAATGGTACTACCATCAGATGCCCGACGAGGTCATCATGTCCAAGGCTTTCGATAACCTGAGAGATGGCCGAGCGGAGAGGGCGGCGCATCCCTATTGCGATGTTGGTGTTGGACCTGAGGCTCCTCCTCGACGGAGTGTCGAGGTGCGAGCTATTGGCATCCACGACGATGTACTATAAGAACACAGGTAAGGTCAGGTGTTTTGCATTCAGTACCTATACACTGCGCACGGGCACAGCAACGATGAGACTCTATTACACCGCCTCTGACGTGCTCACGAATTATTTAGTAACTGCTTGATTAAGTCAATCACTTAAAAATAGAACATTTACATTGCAGTTAATAAATGAACGAGCTGTATCCGCGTTCCGTCTGTAGGCCGTGCAACTCTACATTGCACGAAGATAATAATCTCAGCTATGATTTCATCGCGTCGTGATCATTTACATATGAAGGCATAAGTAGACTTTAGAAGGTGTCATAACTTACCAGTATATGCGACAGCAGGGACAAAGGTGAGATGACACCGATCTTTCACCGGGAAAGGCAGCCAATACAGATGATACAGTGGTCACTCATCTGCTCGCTCATGCTTGGATCTTGAGAAAGAAGTTCATTCTACCTCCGACGTAGACGCGTGTTCATCAATTGTGATGATCTTTTCACCAGCGTAGCTTCGCTATTACTGTACAGCAGCCTTCCCACCCTAGTGCTATTATCCCCTTCTCGAAGTCCCATCAACTGCCTTGGCTTCTAAGGCGTCACCCACGGGATTCCCTGCATATCATCACCTCATCGAGTATTACGTAATGCTGTTTGGCGCCAGTAGGGACTCACTGATCATGATCATCCAGTTTTCTGTCGTCATTCGTTAGATATGCATCAGCAGTTAGGTCAAACTTGGAGTGCCGACCTTGTTTGGTTGCACCCACATGTTCCCCTAGACTTCCGGTCTCTCCACCTATCATCTATACGCCAGAATGTCAGCCCAGACCGGAACCAGCAGTCAAAGCCTGGCACTCATTATTCGACGAGCATTTTGAATGTCATAAAATATGGAAGTCAAAACAGTGTTACCCAGATCATGGAAGATTTACTCGTATATATAACCCGCCGACCCTTTCCCGACTTTCTAGATACTCCTCATTAACAAATATTGCTTTACTTTTCGCCCGTCCTCCCACAAGACGTTGTTCTTCTCTCCACCCCTCCCGTGTCCCTCGGCCTTCGCTTGTCTCTCCTCTTTACATCTGGGTGACGGTCCACTTCTTGTCGGGCGAGACGAACTTGCCGCCCGCCAGCTCAGTATCCGTGTAAGCCGGCCACGCAATCTGCTTGTTGGCGTTGTTGTAAACAGAGAGGGTGGTGAACCCGTTGCCTGGGCCGAACTGGCCGCTCCAGCCCGCGGTGACGCTGAAAGTGCCGCAGGCCTTAGGAGCTGTCAAGTTGCCCTGGTCGGCCTTTGTTCCGGAGATGGTGAAGCTGCAGGGAACGGTGGCGGCCCCGGTGTTGGTCTGGATGCCGAAGGTCCAGGCGCAGCTTGTGTCCACGGTGTTGCACACGCGCTTCATGCTTGTGATAGTCCAGTCGGGGATAGTAGCCCGTTCGGTAACAGTGGGAGTAGCGAACACTGTGGTTGCTGAGAGGATAGTTGCGAGAAGGGTAGTAGTGAGCTGCATGTTGATAGTATATATGTTGATCTTGTGGAAAGATGTGGGGGTATGAGAATAGTGAAGCTGACTGATGTTATCGTAGTGGACGAGGATAGGAAGAGGAGGAGAGGCAATATGGCTTGGACTTTGACGATTTATATATCAATATCTTCTACCGCCCGGATCCAACTTACTGCTGGTATCATGACTGTTGCAAAACGTTTACACGATTGAGATTCGAACTGGCCACGGCCAACTGACCAAGACCGTCTCACCTGTCATCCACAAGTAAGATCGGCTGCGACAACATTGAAGCATTGCCACTGTTTGTCAGCCTACTATCGCTGATCTCGTGATGTTCACCACGAGAAGATGGTCCGTTCAGTGGAGTTGTGCGTTATACGGAATACCAACACCAGCCATTCAGCTAAGGGAGGATTATGGAGACTATGACTGAATCTCGTATTCACTGGGCTAGGCCCTGTAATGCCAAGCCAGTCTCGCCCCATCACGGCTGTTGATGTCCTAAGAATACCCTACCCCGGATTGAGCTGAGGTGTTTCTAGGCCCAATCTGGATCAAATACGGGGCAAACAACTTACAAGTTTCACCAGATCTGCCGGATCGCAAGGGAACGGGGCCGGGGCCGATGTTGTCTTGTACACTATAGTCTTGAGAGGGTGAACAGTAGTGATGCGGGGAGTGCGCAACCCTCTTTAGAATGTCGAAGGATCCAACGCCTCTCATTATCTCATAAACCTTGGTTTAAATCTCGTTGGCGCAGGCAGTGTTACGACGGATTATGTTCGCGTACTGACAGCACTCTAATCCCATGGCTCTGAAAATTGTCATTCTTTTACAGTAGGAGGTGTTGTCTTCATTTGGGCATATCTTACCTCTAGCTCAATGCGGTGTCAGTTTTAGTCTCGTAATCATGAGTCGTGTTCACTGCGTCCTGCCACGGTGGCGCTGGTGGACGTGGGCGGTCTTGCGGGGCTGGCTTACAGCGAGATTGCCAAGATTCTTGTTTCTCGTGTAAGCACAGCTCAGTGAGACTTCTCGTATCGCACACGCCTGGACCATCGCAATGAAACTGCTTGCGCGTGTCGTAGTTGTACGTCGTATGATGTTTCCTGATTTCGACAGCTTTCCTTCGTGAAATTCGGAAGGGGGCAAAATACTCTGTTCCGAGACACTTGCCTTCCGAGACATTCGCCTTTCAACAGCACGCCCAGTGCGTGTTGAGTATAACAGGGACGATGGAACATTTTTAAGTTATCAACCAGCAATCCCTCTATCACATCGCTTACTTCACATTTGTTGCTTTCGATGCACTTGTGGTACGCATACCGGGCAATGCAACCGAGACTTCGTTGAGTTCCTGTCGTTCTTGCAGATTGAATCGCAGTTTCAGGATCTATGTCACCAGTGCCGCGATATCGATGGAACACAATTGGCTACGTTATTCCGAGCTGTATGGAACGCTTGTGGCGACGTCCTCCCGATCCGTCATGTTTTCATCATTGATGATCGCTCGTGCGATTCGCCTTGCTAGTATGTTTTTTTATTTCTTTCAAAATCGCCTTTGGTTCTTCACACGAGCGTAAATCTCTGAGAGATGGCAAATCTTGGCTCGGAGGCATTCAGTCATGTGCATTTCGATAAGTTTGCTCCTGTGCTGGCTTCGTCGTCTCCGGTTGGGCTGCCCTGGGCGCGTGTTCATACTGTGATATGATTACCGAGAGGATACATTGGCTTGCTGCGGGTAATAGTGAAAAGTCTATTCCCTTTTGAAACCGCCTGGTCAAATGTCAATGTACGACTCTGTTTTCGCATAATGCACATTATAGGCAAGGGATTATCGCGGTCTTCTTATTGTGTAGTGTGAGACGACTTGGGATCATAGCGAAGAAGTCGCGACCTATAATACTAGAGACTTTTGAGTGTCGATTGGGTCTTTCTGTCAAGTCTAAGTCCACCACCTCACAGAAAAAGTATGTTTTGGCTCCTACATGCCTGCCGTGGCCTTACTTCAATTGGAATGTAAGCCAACCACTGTTATGCAAAGCAATGATGAGCAGATAGGCATTCCCAGCTTGCATGATGAGTCATCCCTATGTTATTGATGACTGAGTATTAATTGACAGTAGATAGCGTTGGTAGAACAAGAACCCGGATGTCATATGCGAATGTCCTACTGTCCTTGCCATCGCCACGGACATCCTGTTATCACAGAAAAAAATAGAGTGTTTCTCATGAATATAAACCCCAGCCACAATGTTCTACCCTACCTGCGTCTACCTGTGTTATAGTATTTGTAGCCACTTGTGCAACGGGCCTGAGCTCTATCTGTCTGCGCAGCGGCAAAGACGTGTTCCGAATTTGGTCAAACAATCGCTGAGCACGCCAAAAAGGCGAGACAAATCGTCAAAGGTACTTCAGCTTTGCTTCCGTTGTTACTATCTAAGTGCATTTGGTTGCGACGCATGGGGGGGAATGAATTGAGGGAAGGATGTATGGGCGAGTGGTGAAAGACGCAGTCACTGCGATTGAATACAATGCGATGCCTCTTTGGTGACCTGAGATGGTTGAGACAAGTGTGGCAGCAATTTACAGCAAAACAAAGGGGAGATCTGCGGTATGTCTCGCCGCCTTTTCTGGCTCACTGCTTCGTACTATGGCTTTCTTTGTTAAATCCACATGAGCTCTCAATACGACGATTCTAAAGCTTACAAAATGACAATACCCTTATAAGCAAGCTATTTCAGCCATCATATTTGACCTATGACTTGACGAGTTCCCAGTTGAATTTATCGCTTCCGGAACGTCCGTTGGTTTTCATCGCTTTCTCGTCAACTGCTACGCTGTCGCACATCATATGGCCAGGCTGGGTTCCTCTTCTCACCCCTTATGCAAACGATAACATGCCTCCTGCTCATTCCTCCTCAAGGCGTCAATCTCACAGCCATCCCGAATTTGAGGGTACAATCAGAACAAGACGCAACTCGGTGACAATCGAATTCCCGAGTGGTTTCAGAGTCATTGCCGAGTCCCTCAGTGATTCCCGCCCTGCTCAGCCTTCCTCTCCTTGTTCTCCACCACCACAGCCATTGAGTCCCCTTGCTGGACAGGCCAGTCGCACGAGTGCTGAGCGAGGTCGAAGCCGCCGACCGAGTCGTCATCCGACACCAGATCCCTATAGAACCGGATCGTTGGAAGCCGTTTTTGTTGCAGCAGGCATTTCATCATTTCCACTAGAGCTAGGCTCGAACGGGGGATTTGTCGAAGATTCCAGTATTTCAGATTCAAGCGGAGACAGTCCAGCGATCGCCCCAGGCTTAGTCGGACCACCAACAAGCGGCTTGCGGGGTGGGAACGGCGAAAGACAACCGCCTGGCGACCATAATCGACGCAATGTACACCCTAACGGTCAAAGCCCCTCGAGCGACAGTTATTCAAACGACAGTGACTTGGAGAGAATGTTACGACAGTCGCGGTGTCCTCTACTTCGCCTATTATTCAGCCGACGCCGAAGACATCGTATTACCGACAATTATGATCGACAACGCGATCACCATCGGAGATAGAAATGAGAACGTGTGTGATAATTGAATCCAAGAGCTCGAAAATAGGTTCAGATTAAGCAGCTTAAGGGACAACTGCGTTGTGCTGGGAGCGCCTTGAGTTGTTGATCTGTAACGTAACCTCATTCTCTATCGAGGCTTATTGGGCATAGCTCGTAATCCCGTATTTACGCGTCAGATCTACACAATGCCTTCTTGCATTCGACGAGAGAGAGTCATTGCTATGCATTAGACTTTAATCACATTGAACGTTGACAAATTTTGCGTGTCTTATTCCGATTGAAGGATCAAGAGAGATGTGCGACCGAGTACATGTAGCGATGCTAGAGAATTGTACCATCTCAATAGTGGTCGATAATAACGACCACAACTATCGTAGAGCTCTAACTGTGCGCAATTTGCAGTACTCAATGTTTGTTGCGGTGGAAATGAAAGTAGCATGGCGAGTAAGTGTAACAGCCGAAAGTATGTAGACACAGATAGAAGAAACTGCAAACACATACGATCATCGGATCAAGAGAATTCGGCATCCCGTCCGCTCTGCCTTGGACAAGCTTGATACCGCCGGAGTAGTAGTTGGGTCGGTGACGACCAGCGAATGCCCGGTGTTGTATGTTTTGCTATTTCGGCTTCTTTTTGCACCACCGGCAACCCAGTATTAACAAAAGCCGCCCTGTTAAGTAGGACACGCACAGTCCCGACTCGGGCAGTGAGTGCTTGGAGATACTCAGTTTCCCGAATAGCCAATTAAACAACTGCAACCTATTTACACAGCTGAGGTTAGGCACTAATGGACTCTCATTTCGAAAATCTATAGAGATGCATATCTTCATAATTGAGGGAGCGTGAGGCTCTTGTTCGGATAGTCACCCGCTCGCGACTGAGGCGACTCGAATGTGTAACCATAGAGGGAAAGGCACCAATCGAAGCAGATCGATTCAACCCTTCATCCGGAGTCCGGCTATTCGAAACGCGAGCGAATTTAGAGCTTCGAATTCAGCAGTGCCACACCTTGTTTTGCCTAGAGTGCGACCACTACGGTCAAGGGACGTGAAAACACTCCCGACTACCACCCAAAGTACCCTCTTCGTGGTAGGTGAAAAGGTGGCGATGGGGCAAAGCTTCTCATCACTCAGCGAGGAGACGCAACGAGGTCTTTAAGAGCTGGGGCAATTTCCCGTGTGGCGCGATACATACGGTGCCATGGAGATTGAGCCGAGCCATATCCCTCCACCTGTCAGATATGGGGTTTATGGTACGCTCTATATGTGGTTTAGCACATCTTAAGCATATATATAATACGGGCTTTGCCTTTTTTAGTGTAAGACTAGATCTTTTTTAATCTATAGGATTATACCGTATTAATTTTAATAGGTTATAAGCCCGGATATTTGTTTAAAAACGCATTATATATTTATTGAAAATTGCTTTTTTTAAAAAGTTTTTGCTATTAGCGTTTAGAACTTTATGTTTTTAAATTATTACTTTATTTAGTACGGACTCTGGATTTACCGAAATTAAAAAGAACTACTTTACGTATTAAAATTTTAACGATACGAATTATTTTTTTATTTATTTTTTGTTTAACGATGTTTTATTAATATCGGAGGTTAAAATTTTAGGCTTCGAGATAAAAATTCGACTTATTAATTACTATTATGGGTTTACGCTAGGTTTATGTATATTTATAAGCATATCGAAAACTTTGAATTTGGCTTTTTTTTTAATTTTATGCGAAATAAGCATATTAAGCTATAAACAAAAAAAAATAGCTATAAATTATCGATATTTTTTTCGAAAAAAGAATTAAATTTCTTTATTATCGAACTATCGATTTTTTAGTGTTAAATCTTTTTTTAACATTATTAACGATTTATTAAACTTTTTAGATTATTTTTTATTTTAAGAACATTTTCTAGAAAGCTATATATTTAAGAATTTTATTATCGAAAACGATAACGATTTAAGCTTTAGTTTTAAACTTTAAACCTTTTTTGCATATTTTGCGGAAACTTTACTTTTATTTTTAAAAGTTTTTTGCTTTAATAAAGCAAGTAATTAAGACTTATTTAGTTTTGAAGTTAATATTTCTCTCCGTTGGCTATTTATTATCTACTTTTAGCCAGAATCTTTTAGAACTTTTTTTGTTATTTTCCGTAAACATTACGACTTTAATAGCATTTTAAACAACGTTTTAAATAATTAATACGAAAGCGAATTTATAAGCTTTTTATTAAACAATAATAAAAATATATTAATTTGTTAATAACGTTTTTAACGTTATATTATTAAAATACGGTTAAAAAAAGCTATAAATTATCGAGCCTTTTAATAATAATAAATAGTAAATCAAATAGTTACGTTTTTTATCGGATAAACTTTAGTATTAAAAATTCGGTTAATTACTTTTTGAAAAAGTTTATATAATTTGCTTAATATAACGTAGCGGAAAAAGCGAAAAAGATTTCGTAAATAAAAAAAATAAATAGTTTAAAAAAGCTAACTAATATTATATTATAAACTAATATTATATTATAATTTGTTTTAAGCTTTTTTATAATATTTATTAATAGGTTATTTATATAAACGAACGATTAATTAATATATCGGTATAATTTTAAACTAAATTTTAAAGTTTTTTTAAGCTTAAAAACAAAGTATAGTTTGTTTTATACTATAAAAAATAAAAAAAATATACGTTTAAATCGAATAATAGCGTTATTTAATTTGTTGCCGTATTTTAGCAGATTTAAGCTAATATAACGGCATTTTATAAAAACTTAACGTAGTTTAATTTATACGTTATATAGAAGTTTATTACCGGATTAAGTTTTAAATTTAATTTATTTTTTATTATTTAAGAAATTGGAATTATAAAGATTTTAATATTTAAAAATGCTGCTATTTTTATAGTAGCTACTTAGTTAGTAATAATTTTAGAAAAAGCTTATAATATTACTATTTAGTTTAAATAAGCTTAGAAAAAGCGGTTATTATAAGTTAGTTTTATAGCTGCTAAAGCTGTTTTATTTATTAGCGGCAATAATTAATAACTTAGTAAAAAAAAAAAACTTTATAACTATTATTATAACTTTTATTTAAAGATTTGCTATAAAAAGCGCTTTAAGTTTAAGCTTAAAAATTAGGATTTTAAATAACGGGAAAAACGACGTAAATATTATAAAAACTAATTTATTAAAATAAAAACCGAAAACGTTAATTTTAAAAAGGAAAAATTGTTTTTATTATTACAGTTATAACTTTTGTTTTAATATCGACGTTTTTTAATAATAAATTTGTTAAAAAAGCTTATATTTAAATAGCTTTTTTAATAAAACTTTTCGTTCGATTAATTATTTTTTTATAACTAGAACCTTTATTATTAATATTTAAAAAAGCGTAAAATTTACTTTTAAAGTTTGCGTAAACTTTTAAAAATAATAATAAAATATTATTAAAGAATATTTTTAATACTAGCTGCTTTATTAAATAGATTAAAATATTATTAACTGTTTTATTACTATAAAAAGTTAATAATTCCGCTAGTTTATTAAAAACAGCACTAGTTATCGATAACGGCCTTAATAAATTTATTTTTTACAATTATAGCAGCTTTAACAATTTATGTATAGCTTTTTATTTAGTAATAATAAAAATAAAAAGCATTAAAATTTAATTTATTTAACGAAAAAACTATATATTTAAATGTGTCGTTAATAGAGTTATAAAATTTAATATATTTTAAAATATTATTTATTTATTTAAAATTGCAGCTAATTTTATTTTAATATTTTATTTTATTAGTTTTAAAAACGAATTTTTATTTAAGGAGAACAGCGTTTATATGTTTAATAGTAATAAAATTATAATAAAAAGCTTAAAAAAAAGTAGTTTATATTTAATCGATTAATTTAATACTAATATAATTAAGATTTCCGTTTGTTTTATTGTTTATTTATATTTTAATCCCGAATTAGCTTTTTAATATAAACGTTTTAAATATATATAAAAATTATTAATAAATAAACTAATAAAAAAAAGATATATTAAGTTTATAAAAGTAAACTATATTTATAAAAAATATATTTAAGTAAAAATAAAAAAAGTTTTATATATTAAAAAACTTAAAAAAAATATATTAACTAAAATTATTATATGTTAATATTATTAAAATTTCGTAATCAGTTTTAAAAAGCTATAAAAGATTTTAATACTACGTTATAGTTTATTGTAATTTTTGGAATATGATTTAGGTTTTTTTATTTAAAAAAAAATCCGAGTTCGTTAAGGCTTTTTTTTATTTTTTATAAAAACACGAACGATTAAAACGGCGGTATTATATTTTTATACTAAATAAAGCCGGAAAAAATACTAATAAAAAATTGGAATATTTTTGTTATAATAAAAGAATAATTATACTATATATAGCTATAAAGCAATATTAATAAGGTAAAATATATAAAAAAGCTATAAAAATATATAAAAATATAATAGCATTTATAATAGTTTAAATAATAATTAATATAATATTATAAAAATATTAGCCGATTATTGCTAAAACAGTTTATTATATTATAATACGACAAATTAGCAAGCGATTAAATATAATTTTATATAAAAAATAGTACGGGTAAAGATTTGTTTATAATTATATAGTATTTATAGGTTTAAAAAAATGGTATTTCGAGTTTAATAAAAAAAAGAACGTATTTAAATTAAAAACACTTTTTTATAAAATGTTAGGATATTAAAACTAAAGCTTATATAATTATATAATTTTATTCGATAGCAGCAAAATTATAAACGCTAATAGCGTAATGTTTTTTTAGGGGATACTATATTTAAAGTTAAAATAACCGTTAAAAAAGCTTAGTAATTAAAAACGGGTTCGATAAAGCTTAAAAAAAAAACAATTGCTATTTATTTTATTAAAGCTATTTTATTAAAAAAAGTAGTTATTTTAAAGTAATTAAGTAAAAATAATATTATTGTAATCAAAAACGAATATTATTTAATATTTAAACAACGTAAACAGTTTAAATTATTTATAAACGATATCGATAATAATTTTAATAGCAAAAATACTATAATTAAATTTAGTACTAAAAATAACGATAACGATTTAAACAATTTAAATAGACTTAGTTATATATTATTAGCTTTTAGTTATAATAATTATAACGGATTAAACGATAATAGTGATTATTTAATACTGTATAAAGGCTTAAATATACTACCGGCTAAAAATAGTGAAAATAGTATAATAAATAATAGTAAAAGTTTAAAAACGATTTATTTTAAGATTAAAGATACTAAAAAAAACGATAAAAAACTTATATTTCGATTTTAAAACAATCGAATTTGTTTTATTATATATAAACATTAATTATTTGCTTTTTATTTTTTTATTGCAGCTTTAAATACAGTTTTTATTATTATTAAAAATATTAAATTAAAAAACTATAAAACGGCTAAACGTAATATTTATTACAACAAATAATAAAAAGTTATAAAAATAAAATATACGTCGATTATTAATAATATAATTTAAAAAATAGTACTAAAACTATTTAATATTAAACTATTTATTAAAAAATAGGTTTATAAATTTAAAAGAAATAAATTTAACAATATTATAGGATATAAAATTAAATAAATCGTTAAAGGTTTTAAGCAATAAAATAAAATAAATTATTACGAAATTTTTATATCGGTTATTAAGTTAATAAGCTATAAAATATTATTTATAATTACTGTTATTTTAAATCTTAAAATTTATTAAATAGATATAAAAACGGCTTTTTTATATAAAAAAGTCGTAAAAGATATATATATAAAACAATTTTTAAAGTTTATAAATAAAAACGAAAAAAGTAAAGTTTATAAGTTTAAAAAAGCTTTATATAGTTTAAAACAAATATTAAAAATATAGTACGAAATATTATTAACATTTTTTTAACGCTTTAAATTTAATAGCTTTGATTTAAATATTAAAGTTTTTATAAAAAATAATTACTATATTGCTATATATATTGATAACTTTTTGATAATAAGTTTTAATTTATAAAAGATTAAGGCTATTAAACAATTTTTTAATAAAAAGTTCTAAAGAACCGATTTAAGGCCTGCGAAATTTTATTTAAATATAGTAATAAAAAGGAATAAAAATATATATATATTATATTTATTATAACGGGCATATTTTAAAAAGATTTTAAAAAAATTCGATTTTCAGGATTTAAATTAATTAGTATATAAAAAAATAAAACCGATTTATACTTTTTATATAATTAAAATTAAAGCTTTTAAAAAAAATTTTAAACTTAATTTAATTAAACTTAAGTAATATTAAAAAGTAATTGGCTTTTTAATATATATTATATTAAAAACTAAATTAAATATAATATACGTAATTTTTAAATAGAGTAAATATATAATAAAGTTTAATATTTTTTATATTAAAGCAATTAAGTAGATTTTTTACTATTTAAGAATTATTATCGACTTAAAACTATGTTATAAAAAGAAATAAATTAATTTAAAAAAATATATTAATATAAACTAAAATAGTTATAAAAAAACTAATCGCTTTATTTTAAGCTACGTTTTTAATTTAAATAATAATATAATTAATTAAAATTTAAAACGTTAATTAATAATTTTTTTATTATTTTTTAAATTAAAACTAAAAAGCTAGATTTAAGTTATAAAAAAAGCTATTTAAATTAAAAAACTATTATTTAAGCTTAATATAATAAAAAAAAAGTATTTATAATTATTTATAATAATAATTAAAATATTATTTCGGCAGTTTATAACTTATTGCTATATAGTAAAATAAAGCATATTATAATATAAAATCGATAATATATATAATAAATTATTACTAATAAAGTTAAATTTTATTATGTGTTAATTTAAAAATGAATAGCCGATAGCCTAACGAAGCCTTTATTATAACCGGCTTTTAAAAAATTTAAAAAAAGATTAAACTTAAAGTAAAAAAGGCTAATAAAATTAAGTAATTTATATATAAAGCTATTACTATTTTTTTTGCCCGAAAGTTTTTAATAAATAAAATTTAATAATAATATTTTATAAAAACTTTATTATAATATATTTTTATAATATAAAATAATATTTATTTTATTTTATAAAAGCAAAGTTTTAAAATAAGCTATTAATTAATTAATAAAATTAATAATAAAATTTATAATTTTAAAATATAAAATATTATAGCTTTAAAAGCTATTTTTTAGACTTATTAATAATAGATTTTATTAAAAGATGTTAATCGTATTTTTTATATGCTAATATATTTTAATATATTTAGCTTAAAATATAAACGCTATTTTAACTAATTTAACGTTAAATTAATATTAAAATTTCGACTTATAAAAAATTATTTTAAACTTATTATTTTATTAAAAGATATTAAGCCGTATATATATTTACGTATTATTTTTTTCGTTAAAATATATTAACGGATTAAAGTTTTTAAGCGTTATAGCAAAAAGTAGTACGTTAATATCGTTATATAAAATATATTCGAAAAGTTTTAAATAATTTTAAAACTTAAAAAAAAATTTGTTATTAAATTATTCGTTTATTTTATAGCTAATATTTTAATAAGTTTTAATATAAATACGGAAATATAGTATATAATATTATCATTAATATTAAAAAAGAATAGCAAAAATAAGAAATATATAATATTTTAAAATTATAACTTTTATAAAAATATGTTAAAAAATATAAAAATAAAAGATATATTATAAGGTTTTTAAAAAAAGGTTTATAATTATTTTCTATTAAAGTTTAAATTTTAGACGGTTTAATATAACGCGGACCAAAAGTTCGGCGGTTAAAAAAATATATATTCGCTTTTTTATAAAAGAAATCCGTATTTAATACGATTTAGGCAACATATGTTATTTAAAACCGTTAAATTTTAAATTACGTAAGTGTATTTAATTTGAATTATAATAAAAGCTGTAAAAAAAAAACATTTAAATATTGACTAAAAAAAAGAATATAATTTTAAATATATTAAACGAAGATTTAAATTTTTATAAAAAAAAAGTTATAAAAAGCATTAGTATTAACCAAATTTTTTAAAACAAAACGTTTAAAAAATAATAGCTTTAACAGGTTTTACATTATATAAAACTTATAAAAAAAAACTATACCGTAAACTTGTATAAACGTATTTAAGTCATTATCGTTTTTATTTAAAAGGAATAGTATTTTAAAACTGCGTTTTAAAATTTTTTAAATATAATAACGCGAACGATATTAAGTTTTTTTTAAAAAATTTTATCGGAATACAGTTTTAAAAAAAGTTTTACTTAAAAAAAATTTATTTATAATTAAACATCTAAATATATATAAATCGAAAAAAAGTATTAAATATAAAGTTTATAGTACGCTTTATATATAGTTTAATATATTTTAGGCATGTATATAATACGGGCTTTACTTTTTTTAGTATAAGACTAGATCTTTTTTAATCTATAGGATTATACCGTATTAATCTTGACACCACCGCCGTCGTCTCGCCTGTACTACGCTACGTCCGGTACTTGTTGACAGTGTGTTTGCGAGTCCGGGCTTAATTGGCAAGGCAACTTGCTAACCGGCAAAGGAACAATCTGCTCCATGGAGTTCATAAGCAGGATTACTCCGAATAGCGAAGTAAACCCTTCAGATTGTGCCGCAATTATAGAGTAGCCTTGCAATGTACTTACTAACTGCAACTGTAGGCATATTGTTGGTCACCCAATCTTGGAAACAATTCGCAAAGGGGAAAAATGCAACTCGAGAAAGTCACGGAATACCATTGAATGAAATCGATAATTTGGGAAAGAGAACAGAAACGCCCCAGTATTGCGGATGACACGTATAATGTGCAGATCCTACATACTTCAGGTATGATGTTCTCTTTCGGCAGGCAGGTACTACTTTGATCAGTGGAGTAAGTAACTTACAAAAAAGGTTGTACATGATCAGAAATGTGTTCACCTGGATACAAGCACAGAACAACCCCCGACTATGTGGCATGGGGTGCGCAATCGTGCAGTTAGGGGTTGTTGTGGTGGTGGGGTTGACTATTGGCGTGCCGAGAAACGCAATGCAACAGTACCTCCTCTCGGTTCAGGACAAGAGCAGCCACTGCCCATGGTTATATTCCACTCATTCAATTGAGCCTCTGTAAAACTACCGTACTTTGTGACAAGCTTGCCGCCGGTGTGTCCCTTTTTACGACTGCGTAGAACTTAGTGCAAGTAGAGATGAGACCTTCCCCCCTAGGCGAGGGCTTCGAAGGTCCAGACTCCAGTGGGCGTGTTACTTGGCATGCCAGGGATGCTCATTCAGTAATAATACATATCATCCGAATGTAGAACACTCCGAAGCCAAGGCAGATTATCACAAGATCGTCTCTGACTATAATCCCCGTTCACAATCGCCCCCAAAAGTCCCTTCTCTCCCTTGCCAAGAGTCGGCGGCGCAATTCTAGGCTCTGTTTCCCGCATGGCAGGACAACCCACACATCAACAGCTGCCCGAAGGTGCTGAGCTTGGTAAACTTCTATTCGGTCGTTTTGCCTGCGTAGGGCCGACAGCACACTTGGTGGACTCGCCGTCTACTTTACATTGATAATATGCAGGAATATTGTGGCGTTTTTCGGCCTGTCGACCAAGTCCCGGACCAGTGGGACACCATCACATTTGAGGTTGAAATTAGATGCTTACGACCGTCACGTGAGTTTCCCCACGACGAGTCTACCATATACTACTCTGGCCCCTTTGAGCTAATCCTGCCACCAGCCCTACCGCGACTTCAATAACGAGGGAGAGTATGCCTCGCCGGCAATAGACTTCGCTCCCTCCAAGCCAGGTCAGCCGTGCTTTTGCGTCGCAACAAACCCCGCGCAAGAGGATCCTACCCCTTTGGACCGAGATGCGCCGATACGCATCTGCTACGCCGGAGAGCCAGCGGATGCTTACGATGAGTGGCTTGGCAAACTCTAGCTGGAGCAACTCCTGGGGCATTCGAGCCAGATACTTCACGACGAAGCTGTCTACGCGGCGTTGGCCGGTGATTGGACCGGTTTCCTGCGCCGCGTCGCTACTATTGCCGACACCGTGCGGTGTGCGCTACGTCGACGATACAGACAGCAGCCCCCACAAGCCGGTTTAGGACTTCAAATCGCCCGACTATGAGAACAGGATGCCGCTGTACGAGGCTATGGTAAAGGAGAGGTCGATGCTATTCCTTGTTGACGAGGAGACCTTGCGTACCGCTTAACAAAGGTCCTGTGGCTGAACATGCACGTCGCTTGCGTCTCGGAGAACAGAACCCAACTGGACGAGATGCTTGCACTCAAGGGTCAATTGATCGATGGCGGGTCTCTTCCAATACTAGCGAAGGCTGGGAAGACCATAAACCGCGAAGGTCCTTGAAGTTGCTGAACAGAAAGCCAGCAGCGGTTCGTAAGTGAATACAGTCGTGTTGGTAGTCTAGCTCGGTACAGAGTTTTCCTACCCCCTCCAACTAGGTATTTATGACTACGTGTCATGTACATGAATCGTTACTAATGATACTAGGCAGTGCTGCTTTGCATACTTATTCTACTCTTGTGTTAGGTAGAAAAATGGGTAAACTCAATGGCCCCCAGACTCGGCAGTGGCAGTACTCTAAAGCTCAACATAGTCGATTACGACCTCGAATACAAAAGTCTCGATATCATATTTAGAATCACACATCAAACACTTAGAGCGCAGTCAAACAAGTTGTGATAGCTCAAAGATCAAAAGTACCACTTCAAGCCGGAATTAGTTCTCAGCACCGAGCAACTGCACCAGCTCAGCCCGACTCGACCCTTTTCCCCCCAATCTCTCTTCTTATAAATCGCCCGTTTTCTCTCACCCATCAGTGTCCTTAGATTCAAATCATTCAGCTCACGCCCGTTCCACTTTCTTGATCACAATACACTCCTCTGTCATCAACATGCAGTTTCCAATTCTACTCCTTGCTCTCGGCAGTCTCGTGGCAGGTGATAGATGCTACAAAAAGGGACACAAAGGCAAGACGGCCGATATTGCCAGCGCCGTTTACAACGGCTGCTCTCAATTCATAAATAGAGAGTATGATGAAGATCACGGTGGTCTTTCATGCGTCCATGTCCCTCTAGATGCTACCAAGCCCAAAGAGAATTGGCTTTTCGACATCCGAGTAAGTAAAATGTCGAAATGCTAAGGGTAGCTTGAATGCTGATATATCTTCATTGCAGAATATTTCTCCGGGAAAGAAAACGCTCGAGTTTGAGGACTGTCGTGCAGCCATGTATGACACGTTCTATGGATGCGACAAGTTCCGAGGCGGTATTAGCACGACTTCAGATTGGAGGTTCCGGTCAGTTCATTTTCTAAATGATGAGAAAATGCCACTCGGGCATCTTTCTGGATACATGCGTGTGACGATCTAGATTGCTAACGGCCATCAGAATCGATCCTAATTCCGGGCGATGTCCCTTTTCCTACAAAGATTACTTCAAAAAGTCCTAGTTCTCACTAGGATCATATTTTCCTTCCACTCCGATTTTTCTGTAGTTCTGGACGAAACTGGACTTTATGTATGGTGGAAACTTAAGCAGCAACATGCTGATGGTTTGTTTGTTTTGAAATGTTGGAATGTCGTTCCTTGTTTCGTTTTGTCACTTTATCGTGTCATTTCTGTCTTTTAGGATAAGTTTTTCATTTCATCAATTCAGTCCTTCCCATTATTTCGGTATCCTTGAAATATGTGGGACGATAAGTGAGACCAGGACAGAAACTTCAGATACCCCAACAAATTTGCGTTTACAGACAACACCCACTTATGAGGTAGGGATAGATATATCAACAAGGCGGAAATAGTCATCTAAAAACATCGACTGGGGGAACTTGGCACTCCCTGACAATATGCCCTAGGCCACACCATTGTCACATGTGTTGAATGTCGAATTACAGGTCGTCCCAAGATCTCGCCGATAGGCCTCCTGAGCGGCCAACGAATTAAGATTGCACGAAGCAAGGGGCTCCGGGGAGCTGGGCTGGGGCGACTAGACCAATAAATCCCTCCATATCCCCCAGCGCATTACCTTTCTACGATTCAGTTACCCTTTCCCCTCATGCAATATCCAGCTTGGTTACTGTAAGCGAGCATCCATCTCATTTGTCTCCCTCTACGAGTATTATACGAAGATCTTATCATATCAATGGGCTAGTTGACATGCAACTAGTCTGGCCATTCCGCAATTTCAGTTTGTCCCCTCCATTTCGCGATGTGATATTACTCACATGTAGCACTATTTCTCTACATCGTATATGAAACAATGTTGTGATCAGTCCACGCCAATTCTAGATGTAACAACGCATAGTCCCACAACTTTTTCGCTGCGCCTTCAGAACTTGTGTAAATAAACACGCACACACACCAAAAAAAAAGGAAGGGCGAAATTGTCATTACAGATGGGAGGGCTCATAAATACCGCTCTGCCGCTAAGGAGAAAGTGACCGGGTAGAAGGCTCGAGCAGGCAGGCAAATCTTCTCCCCGTCCGAATATAATTATCATCAACCGTGTGTAACATAAGCAAATGATGTGCGCATACCCATTTCACTTGCTCTTAAATCATCTCCTCCCCCCCCCTCGGATATTCGCTCTGCTCATCGGAAAGGGTTGCGGAACAGGGGTTTTTTTTTTCCAAGCTGAATTAAGTCGAGAGTCTCTCAGAAGCTCTCGGGTGGCGCATGACGAGTTATTTTTACCGGGTTCGAAGCCTCGTCGTAAGGCGCTCCCCGTTGGAGGTAGCTGAGTATCATCTGCGTGTGAACCAAGGGGGTCCAGGGAACTCTCTGATATTTCCCGGCTTTGTGGTTGCTCCTTGTAAGTCTACCACCCAGTTCGACAGGTCATTATGCTCCCTTTTCGTGTAAGGACGGTGCGGGCGAGGTTGTACCGCAAAACGCCTATTCAAACCCAGCCATCTGGTACGGGTGGCAATCATTACAAGCCCAGCCTGGCGGGAGTGAATTGGTTTCTTGGAGAAGAGTATGATAGACCCCCCACTACCCCGGTGGTGAATACCCGGAATATTAGCGAAATGCGACACGGCCGTTAACGTGATGGAACTCTTTTTAAGAATGACAAGACAGAATGAATGACGACTTTGTCTGACGCTCCCTTCCGTATGCCCTGATCTGCCTCAAATTACACTTTAACACTCGATCAAGTTCACAACCCGGTAGATCCATAGTGTTGATTGACCGACAAAGCCGGAGGGGTGTTTGGTATTCATGCATTTAAGTATACCTCCCATTGCCAAAACACAGTCGATGTAGAGCACCGTGATTGGCAGACCGCGTTGCGGTAAGTTATACTATGTTGCAGCGGCATGGGATCGCTGCGATTCGCTCAGGTGGTAAGACCACGCTACAGCGTGTGAAAGCTGACAGATGACTGTTAGTAAAGTCATGACGGCAAAGCGGTGAAGCAGTGGCGGGACTAATAAATGCTAGAGATCGAAGCTCCCATCTCTTGCTTACCTGGATCGCTGAATGTCTCGATCATAACCTATTATATCCCTGCCACTGTTGCAAAGCGTCCTTATCAAGGCCTGGCAGTCGTCCCCGGCTTTGGAAATGCATCCACCCTGTCAGAACGCTTTGTGAGGCAAATGCCAACCCGCTCAGAGTGGAGCATTCTCCCTATATTTACCAGCTCATCTTTTCCGGCTTCTTCCATGGTACATTCCGCATCCTTGTCGCTGGAGCAGCTGCAGCTGTCCATCACATCCCGCAACTCCTCCGAGTTGAGCTGAGCAATGGCGTACCATACATTTGAGTATCTCGAGTATCTTATCTGCGTTGTGTACCGTGTCGTTATGGCGAGGACAACGGCTATGTGGACGACGAGTAGACTGGTGACAGTGATAAAGCCGGAACACCCGCCTCGGGCACCGCATCCGTGAGCTGTGATAACTGTTTCCACCGATGCCAGTGTGACATTTTCAGCTGCCGTGAACTTCTTTAGGCTGTCGTAGTAGCAAGTCGTGACGATTGAAGTCAAGTACGTCTGCAGCATATCAACGGCACGAGCGGTCGAATCGAACATGTTGCCGAGCACGGCAACTAAGTCCTTGTGAATGCCAAAAGGCTCGCCGAAGGCGCAATGGTAACACAAATTAGTGCTATAGTTTGAATATGGGGCAGTGACAAGCTCGCCATAGACTCTTTCGCCGATCTGGCTCATTGTAAGGTTGTGTCTGTCATCATGTGCATCAGTGATATCAGACATTTGGTCGATTTGTAAGATTCCTCTTCGGCTGGGCGCTGCGAGTCCCAAGCCTGCGCCAAAGTGCCGTTGAATGCTGAGCGTGTTGATACCTCCCGAGTCCTCATCATAGCTGATACTCGGCTCGAACAAAGGTACATCTGTGCTCATCCGAACACGCGGATATATCAGATTATAAGCTTGAAAACATAACGACGCATTGAAAAAGCGGTCTGGGAGTAGTTTATAACTTCTCCACTCTCCATAGTCGTGGATCGACTCTGGGGAAGTCACCACTTCGTTGCTCAAAGCTCCGGTTTCAGCAGCTGTATCCCAGTCTGTCTCTTTCATATTGGTAGCGAGAATCAGATATATCGTGGAATTAGCAACCCAAGGTTTGCTAATACTGGCTTCTTGAGGTCCTACTGTCGGAGGCCAGTGGTTCCCACCTACACCGCCCAGAACACACAGTGAGCTCTGGTATCCATATCCGTCGAATACTCCTGCAAGAAAGCAGCTAAAAGGAATGACTGGGCAGTCTTGGGAGCCGCACGATCCGTTTGAAGCGCCCTTGATGCTTGAGTGATAGTCCAAGGTACCATTAAGGATACCCCACATTGACTTCATGCTAAACTCCCAAACACCAACACCGAATTGAAAGTCTCTCATTTCAGGCCTCATACAAGCGGTGTTAGAATTGAGAACCACTGCGCCACCGTCATAGAATCGAGTAGCCAGCCTCTCGTCAGGTTGAGTCATGGGTAGGAATGCTCGCGACAGAATGCCAGTCTCGCTGAGGCCGGATTCTTGTGCCGGTTCGGTGTTTTTTGCCTGCCGTTCACCAAATACAGGAAATATGGATTCTAGCTGGCGGTATTCATGCCTATCTGTTGTGAGGTGCTGCTGATCACGGGTAACCAGTGTGTTGAGCTGCGTAACAGTCTTTTCTTGCAGTACGGCGGAGTCATGCAAATCCGAAAGTAAGATCGTTGATGAAAGTTGCAGTCCGATCGTTTCCAGTAGTAGGACAAACAGCAGAAGCGACTCAATTGCTGCTATGGATCTTTTATTCCGTAATGATAAAACGAGGCGTAATAGACCAAATGGCCCGTTGTTGGTGACTCGAGCAACCGAGAAACTGGCAGCTTTACATTTGGGAACGGATGATTTCTCGAAAATTAACGCTGATATCACTATTTAACACCAGTTCAGTATCGTGAGCCGTTCAAAGCAAATATCATAACGAATGTGTGACACGTCTACTTACTCGAAGTGCACACGGTGGATTGCGAGACCACAACAGCTCGGAAGATCAGGGCCACTATAGTGATAGCTTGCGGGGTGTAGCCATGGAGGGCGATAGCCCTCCATGCCCAAGGTGCATTCTGGACTTCAACACTAGACCCGCCGCCAAACCAGAGAAAGGCAAGAAAGCTCACGGAGAGTAAAACCACAATGATACCACCGAGACTAATGAGGCTGCCACTCAAGCCGAGTGACTCGCGCAAAGCCAGCTTCTTCTCAGGCTTGGTCCTCTCTGGCGCCGCGTCAATAGCATCCTCCACAATAACATGTCCTGGAGCTGGAAAGGCGCAAGCTTGCTGGAAAGCCACATGTTCATCAGACGTGGGGTAGCTGTCATATTTCTGAGATCCTTTGCTCTCACGTAGGTTGATGTAGGGTGGGCTGTCCGAAAGTCGATTCGATTCTGGGAGCACACAATCAATGAGCTCAGACTCAGATGTTTCGGTGGTTTGAGATTGCATCTTTGCGGTATAGATGATAAAAACGAAATCCCAATCTCAAGCATAAGCTAGGATACACACTTGCTACCGAAGTTTCAAAGTCAAAGTATGACTAGAAAGGCGCCTCTACCATGGCTTTTAAATTCATCGCCTCGCCAACCATCTAGTACTCATATGCCTCGCGGGCATTGCCCGAAGACTTGTAAGTCCTAGAATCTATTTCGGTAACGAGGCTCGATTTGCCTCTAACACTATGATGCCATAATTCAGAATCAGCTCAAATCTGCGTGCTGATCAGGCCCTCAAGTGGTATCTTTGAGACCCCAGCTCGCCTGCAGAATGCCAAGAATCTCGAGCATGGAGGTAGAGCTGATTCATAAGGATTAATAACTGGCTCGTTAAAACGCCACTTTCTTATGTCCATTCCTTCTGGTCTTACAGTTCCAGTGGGGGCTTCAGAACCAACACATAGTGACGACAGTCGAGGGACCGGTGCGACAGTAATGCTTCAGCTTAGTGCCGTAGGACAAGAAGCAGGCAATTATCTGCCTTATTGTAGATCCCTATTAACGTTCTTTAGGTTGTTTCTATGATATTAAAACCATATAATTAGTGATGGGGAATAAGTTAAAGAATCGAGGGTATTTATAAACAAGCAATCAAAAAAGAAAAAAATAATAAACATCGTAAAAAGTATGGTGCACGCGTTTTTTTCGGAATCGTGACCTCAAGCAAACCCGAATCGAGCATTGTCATCATGCAACCGCGCTCACACACTCAATCAGACCGACCAAACCGGCAAGTCTGTAACCTCGGGCGTCATACGCTGACGAGGCTGACACACGACCTGTAATCCAGCTTTATAATCTCACATGCCGGTGCCTCGTCACTGCTCGTGGCATAACGGTTTGGATAATCACGATCATGCCGTCGCGATCCCTCCGTCTCACTACCATCACTAACAAGACACCAATGCCCGTTTGACCTACCAAATGTGTCGAAGTCCCAGCTCAATTACACAACCACAAATAGAAAACGCGATCAACCCTCATCACATATAATATAACCCGTCTGCGCTGTCCAACTATCCAACCAAAAACAGCAAGCATCCGCTAGCAACAACTCCAATGGTAACTGTAACCCTACTGAGTAGCCCATACCTCGGTGCACCGTAGCTTGGTCTCTCGTCATGTTAGCGATACCAAGCGCCAACGTCATTAGTAGACTGATCACGAAGTGTTGATGCTGGAATGGTGCTGAGTACTCACGTATACAATTGGGGTCACACTGTAGCAACATTGTCATAATTCCCATAAAAATCGCAGTTGCCGTTTTGAGTCTCCCTCCACAGCAACAAGGTCGCGATCGGCACACACACGAAGTCAAGCATTCGGACATCTCGTCATTGAACAATTTCCATTTCATTGATCAACTTGTCATCCAGACGCCTCCATTACGTACTTGACGGAATCCGAGAGTAAAACAATACAGGAAAGCAGAACAGAACAGCTTTGTCGTAATCCTTCGTAAACTCATCACACTTCCGAGCTTGTCCTCACTAGCGAGGTCAAATTATACCTTCTTCTCCGACGCGACCTCAGCAAAGCTCGAGTCGGTGGTGCCGGTCGATCCGGTAGCAGGAGCGGGGGCGGCCTCGGTTGCGGCGGGTGCTAATGAACGGATGCTTAGTATATGGATGCAATTAAAGACGGATAGCAAGATAAACATACCAGTTTCAGTCTTGGGCTTCTCCTTACCAAAGACACGCTCCAGTCCGGAAGCCTTATAGGCACTGCCGCCATGCTCATCCTTCTTCAGCTCCTTAAGGCGCTGGGCCTCGGTATGGATGTCCTGGACCTGACGCGAGCCGTCCGAGTAGAACTTGACGAGCTTCTGGCCCGTGGGAGTGTTGGAGGCCTTCTCGAAATAGGACGAGAGACCACCCCAGACTGAGGTGGCGCGATTGGTGAGACCGTAGCTCTGATCGACGGCCTTGGCGCGGTCGGTGGCGTGGTACTTCTGGTCGAGCTGGGTGAGGGTGTTCATGAAGCGAGTGGTAACGCCGTGCTTGTGGTCGAGCTCGAGGGCGCGCTGCAGGGCGGCGTCACCGACGACATAACCGTGAGCCAGATACTCGGCGAGGATGCGGCTGCGGGGCTTCTCCTCCTGGGTGATTTCGTCCGAATCACGGTCGGCGTTGGTGGTATGGGGAGCGCCGTCGTCGGCCTTACCGTCGGCGGAGATGACGGAGATCTGGGAGGCGCCGAGCTGGGTGTTGTTCAGAAGCTGAGCCGTCTTGGCGGCGGTCTCCTTCTCAAAGGTGACGGTGGCATCCTGGGTGCCGTCGGCGGCCTTGGTGACCGAGATGTCGGTAATCTTGCCGCTGGAATTGTGCGGTCGAGTCAGTCACAGGACGAAGGAGACGGAAAGTGGGGGAGGAATAGCGGAGGTCAGACGGAGGGAGGCTTACCAGAAGCTAAAGAACTCCTTGACTTGCTGCTCGCCAGTCTCGGCGGAGATGTTCTTGACGTTGACGGTGAGATTAGAAGCCATATTGATGGGATTGGTGGGATTGGTGGGATGGGATTATGTGGTCAGAGATGTCTGAGTTTCGTTCACAGGAAAGGTGGTTGAGGTCGAGGAATTATTTTGTGTCGAGATGCGGACGACGGACGGCTGGAGACGTTGCGGGACGAGACAGAGGCGGAGTCAAACGCGTCACGGGTTTCTATTTGATGCGATGGACAGCTACAACGGTATGACACTTGGGTTGCACCTCGCCTGTATCCAAGCCACTTGAGCTGTGACTGATGAGTGCCTGTCGAGCCTGTTGTCCAAGCAGGTATGACGCGCCCCTCCCCGTGCGACTGCTTGTCCCTCATTCCAAACGAGGGGCAATTGTCCAGTAGCGCGCCAACAACGTCATCGCTGGCTAGACGGTGGCCATCCCTGTCGAAGCACGGAAAATTAATGGCACAGCTTCGGCGAATTGGCTGAGCCACGTCGCTGCCTCATGCTATGCCAACTATTACCACGACAGGCGCTCTGACCCGCCGCTCTATTCTGGAGCCTAGAACCCGTCCGCTAAACTCCGTTGCACTATTCTGTGATGCTAACCCTTCTCGACACGTATCGATTCCTCAGCCACAAAAGTTACGAATGCTCTCAACGGGGTTGTATCAGCATGTGATTGCCAGCTGATGAACTGTTAGGTAGGATGCTTGGATTGCCTTCAAAATGCTCGATTGATGCAGACTTCCCATATAGCAGGTGTCATTCTCTATGAGATAAGAGAAGACGCAGTGACGCGGATACGTTCTAAACGATACTTCGGAATCGTGGCAGTTTGATGGAGGTGGAAGTCACAACCAAATTCAATCTCTGGCATGGTTCAGTAAGAATTATAATCCTGCCATAACCACAGTTTCGAACATTGATCATTGCACACTCTGAAGATAGGTGTGCTGGTATGAGTGATAACTTTCATTCCGTCATTAACATCTATGTAGCCATTTCCCTAATCATCTCTCCGGCATGCGCGAAGGTGGGACTCGTGGCATGATCATCGCTTATTATTACAACACATCGTTTCCTTCACGCGCTCACGTCTCCTTCTTCAGTTCCTCTCTCTTGCCAAACTTCTCTTCCAGGTGGGCGTCCATGGGGCCGGCAGGGTTGGAGGTGAGGTTCTGGTGAGTTGTTAGATGTCATCTTCGTAGGCCAGTGGTGATATCTGATGCTGAGGCTTACCTTGAGCTGGTCGGCGTTGGTCTGATCCTTGTTGTCGGCACTGTCTGTGCCCTGGCCCGAGGCGGGGGCGTCGTGCAGCTGCTTGCCAGACTGGGCCTCGGGAGGGGGGGACTGGCGGCCTTCGTTTTGTGATGCGGACGACATTGTGGCAGGGGGTTTTTGACTGCTTGTGTGTTGTTGTTGAGTGGCTGAGAGTCGAAGCAGAAGGTGATGTTTCAACTGCTTGTGACCGGATGGTGAGGAATTGAGTAGTTCGTGCGTGAAGAGGGATTGAAAAACAAACCTGGAGCTCTAGGTTCAGGTACGGCGGGAATTATATACGAGTTGCGTCATAGCTCTCCAAGTGAACGCGACTGCTTACAATACACGGGTACAGTACCAAGCATGAGCCTTTGTAAGCCTCAATTTCTTCAGTGATAGGACGAATTCAATGGATCCTTTATCGCACCGGACAGCAATTATCTGCTCGCTTGAGTGTCGGATCTCGATGAACTCATACCGTTGTGATGTCATCGTATCTCCTCATTTGGAGAATGGGATGTAGCAAATACCGGAGCTTCTAAAGCGGGAAGACCCACTGGAAATAGGTAGACCCGACCCAGCTGGACCTACGTAGGTACAACAATACAGTATTTTCTCGTGGCTGACGAGGGGCAGTTGCGGCTTGGGAGAGGCCCCCCGCCGTCGCCCCGTTCCCGTGCTGAAGATACCTACCTCAGGTACCTCCCTCAGGTACCTAGCTCAGATACCTACATGTACCTCTCAAGGGTTGCTTATCTCCGCCTCGAGACCCCCGCTCTGCCCCCCGCGAGATCCACAGTGTTACTTAGGCGATATAACGGCCGCTTGTCCAACGTCTCGATCACCAACATTGAACTGATAGCGGCCACTCAACGCGTCCCAGGACCCCAACGGGAGCAATACGACACGCGGTTGATATTGCTCTTGCTCGATGCGTCTCGTCGTGTTGCATCGACGTGTGTTTGCGTCCGCCTGGCAACGCATCTGCATTTCCCATCTCAGCCAAACAACCTGCTCTTATTATTAGATTTGACAGTTTCATGCGCATTGACGATCATCGTTCTCATCCCTCCCATCCCTCGTCTCGCTTGCCGCTTTTCATTCGATCGGTTCGACTGCTTCCCCTCGCCCTTGTCATCCACACTGCATTATTCTGTTCGACCCTCCTGAAAGTTGTCGTCCGCCTCGTACACGCCATGGCCTAACCCATATCGCAAACAACATTTGTTTGACATCGGCTGTGACGCTTATACTCTACCTATTCATTGTCCGTTGCCCAGCGACCGACGGTGTTAGACGACCTAGAACCCTCACCAAAGCAACGATGCCTGGCCTCAACTCTATGCCTTCAGCCAACGGCTCTGGCCATACTGCCATCCGTCGCGTCTCATCCACCCATAACCCCCAGCACCAGCAGGCAAATACGCCTCCTCCCCGCTCCGAGTCGCCTTCTCTCAACATCCTTCCATCAAACCAGCAGGCTTTCCACGACGTCAGCGGCAACGCCCTCCCGTCACCCCTCCTCCCCACCACCGTTGCCATGGCCCCTCCGCCTGCACCGGGCCAGGACAACACGGGCGTCGGAGCCGGCCCAGGCCCTCTGCGGCACCCACGTCCCTTGACGGCCGCCGAGCTACACTCTGAGCTTGAGCAAGAGCAAGAATTGCTTGTGAGTGCATCGTCTATCTATGTTTGATCATTAAGCTGTCGTACTGATCTTCAGCTTAGGTCAACCGTCTCACTCGCGACCTGTCCATGTTGCGGATGGCCCAGAACTCATCGGTCGTGTCCAATGCCTCCTCGACGAGCGCCTCCAACTCGGTCGTTGACCAGCTCCACCCCTCTTCGTTCACCGACACCCACATTCTCTCCGGGCCCGGCTATCCCGTGCCTACCACCCGCAGACATCATCGGACGAGCTCCAGTGCCAGCAGCCGCAGCTTCAGCCACATCGCCAGCCAGGGTTCTTCTGCGCCTATATCTATCCCTCAATCGGGGCACTCTGGAAATGCTGCGTCTGTCCTCGAGGCTGCTCGAAACCCTCGCGGCCCAACGTCCATGAGCAGGCAAAATAGCACTACGTCGCATAGGAGCACGAGTCGCACCCGCTCTCCTCATCCCTACCACGGTACCGGCTCGGGCTACTTGCCCTCGCCGCACCTACCCACGCATGCCCTGCCCCACGAGTATGCACCCGGCTACTTCCATCGTGGCCGCACGTCATCGAACACCAGTGTTGCCGCCACCCCAGGCTCCGAGCTGTCACCTGGCCTGATGCCTGCCACCTTGCGCTATGAGGAGACAGCCCACTACCGCCAGGAACTGGAAGTGGCCAAGCGTGAGAACGAGACTCTCAAGAAGCGAGTCAAGGAGCTGGAGAAGATGCTCCGCGACCAACGCAGCGACGTGGCGAGCGACACTACGAGCATCGGCAGGGGCAGGAGTACCAGCAATAGCACGGCTACCAGCTTCAGCGTCACGGGTACCACCGGCGTGGGTGGCAATATGGGTGGCGGCACTGGGATTGCTGGTGGACGAAGGGATGAGCGCAGAGGCATTGAACGAGCCCCGAGCGCTATGAGCGTCGCTGGTAGTGTCGGCGTTGGTGTTCCGCTTGATGAGGTCAAGGTGGGCGAGAGTGCCTCCAGTGCCGGAGTCAGATAAGAGGTTCAACGGCACAGCCATGAGGCTTTGCTGGGAGTCAACTTTTGGTTCATCATCTGATTGAGCGAAAGAACGACATTGTGACTGGACGCTGGGACAGACCAGCTATCCGTTGTACATGGTCCTCGACATCACGAAATATGCTTCCGGCCTATCGCTATGATATTTCATCACGGCATGAGTACTGGGGTTATGGGGTCAAGAAGCGAGCCCATGGAAGCAATTGAACGAAGAGGAGACGGTTGTTGCCGCGACATCCCGTACTTTCGCGTCGGCACGATCGCGTCCTTGCTAAGAAATGTGCGATGCCGACTGCGGCGAGGTGTAATGCAAGACAGGCCAGGAAGCAGGCTAGGAAGCAGGCACATTGCGTAACGAAGACCATGAATGAATGAATAACTAGACGGATTGATAGTTGTCTAGCGTAGCACATCGTGTTCAGTTGAGAGAATTAAGAGACCTAGAGCAGTGTTTTTTATAGACGTGAGATACCTAGTATGAAGTGATATGAAGGATATTATCTCAGTCTCGAAATTGACTCATCCTAATCATGTAAATGCCACCAGCACTAAGATACCGATTCCACGCTTGTCCAGTGCAAGCCATGTCGGCCTGTATATCATATCCGATGACATTTATTGAGCTTCAAGTCACGGAGAGCCTAGGCGCATGTGCTAGAGTTTCTACCCGTATAGTTTTCAGCGGTAGGTTGTATAGTAGTACACACTGAAGGTATATGCCTGAATCCCTCCTTACTTACGTTCAGCTTTTCTGGGGCGTTCGCGCACACTAGTCCCTTCGGAAATGATACGAAGTCGAAAAGAGGTAGTTTTCTAACACCTTGTTGGCAGGATGACAGCGCATCGTGAGATGACCAGCTCCCAGGCCGCAGTAGACTCGTCCTGGGGCGCACCCCTCGCTTGGAGCTTGGTAGAACTGCCGGCAGCCATCCATATACCTCTTGGTATACGCGTATCGGGATGCGGAACCAGCTAACCCCTGCGTGGAGTACCTGTTGTTCTTGAAATTATCTTCTGCCCGATGCTTTCATCCGTAAATCAACGGATCTACATGTAAACGAAAGCTAGGCCTATCAGACGGGGTGCTGCCCGTACAAAGTTCAACTTCAGAATTTTGAAGCTGAACAGAAAAGGCGATATAAGATGTGCCGGGGTGTTTGGGTTTAAGGTCCGATTTCCCCTTCCGGATGGGGAAACACGACCCTTGTCGCGAGAATAGTATGTGAGGTGACGATAGTTGATAAGGACTCAGAAGCCAAAGATTTGGAGATTGGAGATCCATCATTCATGAGGGTCTTGCCTATCACGAACATAGTCAAGTCGCATCTCTCCCCATGGAGAGGCTCGCTTTCGATCTCGAAGACGGCGCGTTTTTGACTTGCGACGTCCTCCAACTCCAGATATTTCCCTCTAGTAGTTGGTGACATCATCGATGCTTTTATTGGACTATAACCATCTTTGGCTTAAATTCCGACCAATTCATTGCCTCGATACATCGATGCTTAGGATGGTCAATAGCCGCGGCAAAATGGCGACCGGGTCGAGCGATGTGGAATGTCCCGACAAGATGACGGGAACGGCGAGTCTTGTTCGCCATCTTACTTGGACACCACCTTGGCTGAGGTGGGATTCCGAGGGAGAGCATGAGTTGACCTGGGGGATGAGTGTGTTGTTTGGATTGGTGAGCAGGGCCGCTATTTCCCATTCCCAGCTCGTGCTATTGCAACTGCCGGAATCAAGGTTCTGAGATGGAGTTCACAAAGACAGGATACACGACCTAGAGCAAAGAGCAACCCTTGTTTCAAGATCAGATATCCTACGACACTCACTAACTCAGCACAGACGAGCGCATTCACAGTCGCGAACCTCTACTACACCCACCCGATCCTCAATGTGCTGGCAGAAGACTTCGACGTCTCGTATGAGCGAGCCGCTCTCATCCCCTCGCTCACTCAAGCCGGGTATGCGATTGGTCTCTTTTTCATCATCCCGCTCGGCGATATCCTGCGGCGCCGACACTTAGTACTGAGTTTGATCTTCATCACTTCCATCATCGTACGTCTCCCACCATGCTCGTTCTTCCCTAGGCGGTTACGTCTAATCGAAGCAAACAGTGGCTAGGCAGCACGCTCACCACCTCATTCTCCGCGTTCCTCGCCCTGTCATTCATCACGGGCATCTTGACCGTAACCCCGCAACTCATGTTCCCACTAGTCGTATCCTATGCCGCGCCCTCCCGGCGCGCAACAATGACCTCCGTTGTCATGTCCGGTGTTGTCTTCGGGATCCTAGTCGCGCGCTTGCTCTCGGGCGTCATCACCCAGTACACGTCCTGGCGAATAGTCTACTACCTCGCCTTGGGTCTCCAGCTTTCTCTCTTCGCGGCTTTGTTCCTATGCATGGAGGATTACCCCGTTGCCAGACCCGGAACGAGTTATCCCGCCATACTGATGAAGATCGTGACCTTGCCGTTTAGTAAAGCCGAGTTGCTACAGATGAGCCTCATTGCGTTTCTGGTTATGGGCATGTTCACCAGTTTCTGGACGACGCTTACGTTCCAACTCGCCGATGTGTTTCATCTTTCGACGCTCGTCATCGGGTTGTTCGCATTAATCGGCATTGCGCCCGTAGTTCTCAATCCGATTGTCTCGAGAGTCTTGACCAGTAGGGTTCACACGCACGGCACCATCCTCGTTGCCCTGTTCTTCACCGAGGCGGTAGTGCTGGTCGGGACGTTCATAGGAGCTTTTAGTCTTGCGGGTCCTGTGCTTTGGGCGTTCTTGGGGGACTTGGGTATGAATACCATAGTTGTGGGCACGAGGATGGCGATTGCGGGCACCGACCCGAGTGCGCAGAACGCGGTGAATGCAGTTTACATGGTCTTCACGTTTGCTGGGCAGCTTTTTGGGACGCTGGTAGGGAATGTGCTGTATGCGAGGGGAGGGTGGATCTGGAGCGGCGCGTTGAATATTACGCAGCTGGGGCTTGCGCTGCTAGTCCTGTTTATTCGAGGGCCGCATGAGAAAGGCCGGGTTGGCTGGAGGGGCGGATGGGATTTGAGAAAGCACGGCGAGACACATCGACCTGGCGCGAGAGTTGAAGAGGATCGTGAGAAGGGAAACAGTGATCGGGAAACTGGGAACGAGAAAGGTGATGAGAGTACTGGAGAAGTTGGGAAGAATGGCGATGGCTTTAGTGAGGGTATGGCAGCGAGGGAGTGACGAGATAGAGAATGAGATGAGCATTTGGCTATCACGGTCTTGAATTCTCACACATGTCGCTTGACACGCATTCTCACAATGGCATGCACGGGCTTCCCACTCTGACCCACGAGGCACTCACCCACTCTGGCGAAGGGTCATCGTGAGAAGTCATAACAACCCGAGCAGATCAATCAAGCGCCACTGCAGAGCATACGATGGAGCAACCATTCGATTCTTGCATTATAGAACGGTGTTGTAATTGTCGCGAATGACCCCGTTGTGCGACGACATTGTCACTAGGATATACTATCAGGATACAGCCGCGCAAATACACGCTTCACGCTCCTATCATGTAAGAAACCAACCCACATGAATCCATGAAGCAAGATCTTCGTGCCCGCAAACGTCCCCCCTCCATACAGGTCAATGTGACTTCTCAGCATCGGATCCAACCACCCCATGTCTTCCTCTGTGAATATCACATTCACTCCTATCATCAACGCCCATAATATGATGCGAGGGGAGCCACCAGCTTGCTCGAACCGAGTGATGCATTGTCGATAGGTTGCAGGATAGAGCGTACCGCCCATGGGCCGTATGTGGTTTGACCAGTGGATGAAAGTCGCATACCCATACGCCAAAACGGCTTGGCGCATCATCTCGCTTAGGCTTCCTAAAGGGAATTTCATCGCGACAAGACGATACATGCTCGAGACAATGATCTCGAGCAACGACTCTTTTGACAACTTTGTCCTTGTCTTCAGTGCGCTATTCAGTTGGGACGAGAATACTTCAAGAGCCCTCCACGCTCTTGCAACCTCGGGGTCTAAGTCAGTAAATCGTGTGCCGGACCAGGTCGATGAGGCTGATTCTGCGAAATTCTCAATTGGACCCTCTGCCAGCATGTCTCTAGGGTACGGCCACGGCGGATCTTGGACAGTGTCCTGAAAGAATACGGGGCTTCGATTGGCATAGAGGGCTAGAACAATATCTGTCCTACAATAACACAGAAGTGTTAACAAACATGAGTAGCATAGGCTTTGTCACGATCGTACCTCAGAAGTTCCATAAGTAGGTTCGGTGAATGCCATAACAGCGGTCGCAAGCCCCCACGTAGCTCGACAATGCGCTTGAGGCCCAAGACATGGTAATGTGCAGCTTCGTGGTCGCCTTGCAGCAGCGCATGCATTGCCAGAGATATAATGATCGACAGCGTCGACTTCTTCACTATGTCATCTGTGTTTTCTCCAGCTATCCTCTCGCGGAGGAGTTTCATCGCCTTGGCATAGTGCGGAGAGCCGGACTGGTCAACGGGCTTTGGCATGTCAAATCGAAGCATGTCGAAAAAGCTGTGCGTAGTAAATATCATTGTGTGCAAATGGGCGGCGTCTCCAAGCATCGGCTCAAGCCAGGTGACGTCCTTTTTGGGGAAGTTGATGCAGGGCTCTAATGGAAACATTGCGGTCTTGGCGAAGTTGGTGACTAGACGCAGGTTAGCACCAATATACCACCAAGTTGGAGATACGGCATATGTTAGGCATAGAATGATCGACTAAGGGTCACCGTAGAGTTGGACCTACATTGTATTACGGTCTCCACGACAGATGTGTCAACACTATCTCCCAACGCCACACACGACAGCTCGCCGCCGACTCTCCGTGGGGACTCGCAGGCTATCGTTTGTGGGTGGAGATGCAACTTCCTGGCCTCTCCCCTTGCAACTGGTTGTTCGGGGTCTGCATTCTTGTTAGGCTTTTTCCTGTTTGGAAAGACCTTGCCGCGGTTCTTCCCAATCATCACATGGCGCCGGATGAGTTTGCGCTCGGCTACATCCGATTTCTTGTCCGGCTTGCCTGTGGACAGAATAAACGGCATATCCCCTGGATTAGAACAGCATATCAGCTTCCTATGCTCACTAAATCTACTGCCTGTCTCACACTTACCTGCTGCGTCCATTTTGGGCGCGCTTGGATAGTGTGTTTGTTGGTTGAACGCTGCGTGTTCAATGTTGTATTGCTTGAGCCACTCTTGGTGCTGCCCTTGACGAGGCGCAAGGGTGCATGGACAACAAACGAGCTGTTCGTTTCGATTCAATGTGGGCTAGGCAATAGTAACACCCTCGTGATAGTGCTTGAGACTGTTTTCCGGAAAGGGAGAAGAAGCGAAGAAGACGGAAGTGCAGCCCAAAAGCGACACGATATTGAATTAACGGCCAGAAATACACACATGAAAACGGGCCCCTGATCCTGGCTTGCATGGTCCACCACGCGAGACTTGTGCATGAGATTGTTTGCCGTTTCAGGTATAGTGTCTGCTCAGAGTCAAACTGTCGCCTTCTCACCGCGAACTTCACAGTGATGATCTTGCCGAGCTGCCAAGACGTTGCGCAATCTTGCTGTCGCATAGTTGGAAATACAAGTACGTTAGACGCGGAAGAACCAGTGGAGATATCAACGCTGGACTATCAGCATGTACCTCTGGGAAGAAACGACATTGGGCTAGAAACGAATCTGCATGAGATGTATTCCGATCTCAAACCCAACGAGCCAAGACGTCAAGGGGTGGAGCCTGGAGCATGGAGTTTCTAATTTTGTATCTCATTATAAAGTGCAGTCGAGATCCCGGTCGTCTCGGTCGCATTAGTTTTCCAGATCTTATCCGGTTGAAATAGAGCTGAAGCCTCATTCCAGCCTCGGATATGACGACAGCTCACTTGACTGAAAAGTTGATCAGCACGAGACTCGTCGCAGACTTGGAGTGCTTTCAAAACAGGCAATTTCCGCCGGAAGATGCTTCTGCCGACCATCTGGTTCCGGTCATGTCTCCCCACTCGACGTACCGTGTTACGGACGTCAACTCCGAGCTCTAACCCCGCGTCGCGATGGAGAGAATCGTCGACGTTGTCTCGGAGACTTCTTCATCGACAGATTTAACAATACAACAGTTATAAGATCACTTCACAGTTCGAACAAGCAAAATGATCACCGGCATACATCACATCAACCTCCTCGTCCCGCCCAACACACTGGACGACGCAGTAGCATTCTACAGCGGAACACTCGGTCTCAAAGAGCGGCCGGTCCCCGAGCTCCAGAAAGGCACACTCAAATGGTTCGACATCGGAACATCAGGCCAACAAGTTCACATCGCACTCGGAAAGCCTCAAGACTTCTCTTCCGACTCTGCACGGCACCCATGCTTCCGGCTCGGCGATGGCGAGCAGCTGCTCGAGATGCGGCGTCGCATCTATGAGCACTTAGAGCGTGGGGGGACTGGGGCTCCCAAGGCAGCCGACAAGCCAGGCGAGGAGAATAGCGGTGACAAGGGTGTGGAGTATCCTCAGCGCTTTTTCGCTAGGGATTATGCTGGCAATCGCCTTGAGTTCACGTTGTGATGGGCAAAGAGGGACTAGTGAGGACATCAATGGAGAGCGCAGTGCGACCACCCGAAGAAATGAAGCCGCTGCAACATAATGAGGATATTGTTACAGTATAGTCACAGGTAGCAAGCACCAGCGGCTGAGAACAGTAGACTGGGCTTCTACTCTTTGAAACCCAAGTCGTCAAGAATCACCGTATGATACATGTGTTTATTATGACAACTCCGATGAGGAAACCGTGCTTTTCATCGACGGTGGCAGATGCATTAAAAGGGTAATATGATTGGAGTCATCTGCGTAGTACGTCGCTTCTCTTCTGCTGTACCTGAGTTTGCAGAAGATTAAAGAAGAGAAATATAATGCGTTTTTGTACTGTCCTATCTTCGCTTTCGCTTGTTGTTGAACTGTCTGATTTTGCTTGATTCCACTATCAATTTCAATTTCAGTGGACTGGGTTTGATCTAGTAGTCTAATCCAACCACTTCTCATAGGCACACATTTCTCATTGGTCCTTCTTATCGTTGATGCCGGGAGAGTTCGACATAGGAAGAGCGTCTCTGTAGTCTCCGTACGTCTTTGCGGCATAATCAGAACTCGAGTCGAGACGCTTCGGGTAATCACTCTACGCAGATAGATAGGATTTCCAGCGTAAGGCAGCAATCAGGCAACCAATGAATCACCTCGCCAATAAGTTCCCTCTGCCATACTATTTAGACAGATGGGACCCGATGGCATAATCGATGTTTTGAGACATTTGACAGGATTTGACGAATAAGAGGCTCGAAACGTCTTATCTTAGAGGAATTGTGCGATTGCGTGATGAACCTTAAGCTAACAAACAAAGCAATTGGTTAATGATAAGCACTTATTGACCTCATACAAAAAGGACTGGATAATACTTCATGACGACTTGTACAAACTTACCACTATGAAGGTTCAAAACTTGAGAATTGCATTATTGCACTACATGAACAAATTGTTAGAGGACTTGATTTAAAGACACAAGGGGTTAATTGCTTACAGGACAGTCAATACGAAAGACCTTACCCCGCCCCCAGGGTTCTGAGTTTCTTGAAGCCTTCATGTTACTGTACTGTATCTTTGCAATTACGTATCATAATGACACGTCCTCCCCTCCTTCTGATAGCTCCCACGTAAGCGTTGAGAGCCCCAGATCCTATGACATGAACGACGACGTGACACATCTAGATATCATCGAAAACGTCAATCCCGACTCGAATCAGAACAAGAATAGACTTATCCGCGACCCAAGGTAATAGCGATAATTACCAGGGATGCTCTTCTTGATTGTGTTGTATTTGCCCTGAACGAGATCCTTCGTTGAATGATGCACATACCTCACTTTGAGCTTAGAGAAGTCCTGTAGTCGGGCATCTTTCCTACAAACAAAGCGCAAAGACCTCCCAAGACACAAACTGAAACAACTTTTGCTGCGCGATACCATGGGCATGTTTAGGATCCAATCGGCCTCGTCGAGGAACAGAAGATAGAAATGGATAGAAATGAATAGAAAACATAGCGACCACAGCGGTCGCGAACCCTGTGCTCCATAAGCTGATAGAGTTCGGCCACATATGTCCATGGTTGATTGAGGGGTTCAATTTTCCATCACCCTCTTTCTTTTTTTCTTCGTTTTCTAGGTCGTTGATCGGGTCATATTCTGGCTGACTGTTTCTGCATTGCAACGGTGGCTACCGCATTTCGTTTCGATCCCACTGTACCCTGTCGACGGGTCTTCCTCCGCGACCTTCTTGCTGAGATCAGCATACAGTCTGCGTTCTCATCAAGAAATGGCAATCGAGCAGGTGCGCGGCGTTTCGTGTGCGACACCGAATAGCCAATGCATATGTTTAGTTAATGGAGATGGTCTCCTTCTGTTCACGGGTTGTACAGAGGGCGATACATCGTCAGCGTGATACTGCTAAACTGACGGCCCGGGCCACGAAACCAATCTTCAGTTTCGTCACGTGAGCTTGACTCGCCGCATGGAGTTGATGACTGTGCTGTGGAGGAATCTCAAATGGCAACAGTCGTGTGTCTGCTGCACAAGATGTCTTTCATCTGAAGCTTGTTGGCAAAGTTCTGGAATACTCCGTCCTAGGTCATCGAAAGCTCAGAATTTCTGTTGTACCTCGCCGCCGCGCGTCGCCTTGTTGTAGGTATTCCTTCTTGGAGACTCTGTGGCTGACAGAGTCATGGTCACGGCGAAAGGGATGTGCTAATTGTCGTGTCTTTGACTTAGACTGGCTTACTCCAGGATCAATGTTGGCTCGGTAATGAGACCCACGCCCCTTCGCGGACGATGTTGCTGTCTTCTACCATCGCTCTGATATCTGAGATGCTGTGACTTGCTCCGAGACGTTAGCTCCGGCGGGGGGGTCATGTCAGGGGGGTGCGAGTCAGACGGCTCACTCTTCCCTGTGGCATTGCAATGAATTCGCGGTATCTGTATTTGGACACTGTGTCTTGCCTGTCGTTCCAGGTTCTCGCGTATTCGGTGTGGCATTCCGTCGCCGTCGTCAGGGACGTAGGTGGTGTAGCGCTAGGACAAGTTGTTTTTGGGCTCTTGGCGTTGATGTCGCTGCACCTGGTCTTGCTACAACCTCTATCAAGGTCGCTGTTGTCCAGAGTGTCAGGTTGTAGACCTCGACGAACGTCATATGGGGCGGGTGCTTCACAGAGCGTTGACTGTGCCTAGATATGCATCTCGGCGGATCTATGGCGACTGTCGGTACAGCCGACACAGGCATGTGTACCTATCTCTATCCGAAATTCGAAGATCATGGGGGGCGCTGCCTATGCGAAGCTGAGCCGTGTTAGGTGGCTTGGGGCGTCTGACTGCCCACGTCGTATTAATCCAGCTTGCGCAAGAAGCCGACTAATAGTGACCATAGACAATCTTCCCGCAAGAGACTTTACATAGTCTGCCATGATCAAGGTTGCACGCACTTGGGCGTGAGCATGAGCTCATCACGTCGCTTCTGCTTCAGCACGTATCTGCAGTGTTGTGTGGAGCAAATGAGGAATACCATTGGCACAATCCAAGATGAACAACAGAGATCCAGGCACCATTAAGGAGACGACTCCATCGGAGAAAGGTAATTGAACCTTAATCGCGTCCCTCGGAACGTCAGGCCGCCGCGGTACCTGCGGCGTCTGTCGGGCGATAGTGACCGGGCTGGTGAATGGAGGTACTCTCTTGTCGCTGTCGTTCATCGTTGTTCATGGTTATGCCACTTGCCAATTCTTCAGGAACTCGATGTCGCCTTTGGGATATCTCGCTCCGTTCCGATCATAGCGTTCCCCCCCAGTAACACACGCCTACTTGGCGTCAGCTCAACTTCACGATGGTCCAGGCCACAACCACTGAGAACACAGAATGGCACTTCGGGGGCTACGCACTTTTTGTTTCAAGGGAAATCTCGAAGTTTCTTGGCATCTATATGCGTACCAATCTTACCTTCAGTCGGTTGTCATTAGGTTTCGTACGCGCCTTTGATTCTGCAGTGCCGTCGGCCTAGCTGGCTATCCACAAAATAAGTGGCACACTCAGGACATGCCGGTTCTCACCCCTTCAGGTAGGTCCCAGTGCCTCCTCGTTGCGTCTTGTGTTATTAGGAACAAAACAATGCACTGATAGCATTAAATGTGGGAATATATTGACCCCGATATATGTAGGATCCGAGTAGACGATTTATTGATTGGTTGTGAAAAGGATTAGTCACACATCCAGTGCCATCTTTTAGGTTGACCCCTACGAATCATCCCCCTATCTTATGCCCCTTGCGGCCGCATGGGCTACCTAGCTCTACTAGATCCAGAAGACAACGGCCAACAAACCGAGCATTTTGGTCAATGTCCGGAAATCATCACCGTCTACCGCTTGCTGCCTCATATATCGCATCTTGGATCTGGGACTCGTAAGTGAGTGGGCATATATTCACGAGCCTTCCTCTTGAGAGTATATGTTAGGCCAAGCAGGCAATGACTGCCTTCACCTGTACGCATTGTATTATGCCCGGGCTCACCCCTCCTCAGCCCGTCACGAGTCCTCCCAAGTACCTCACGCGCTGCGCTACACGACACGCTCCTGGAGGCATCTTGTCACAAGGGCTCGTATACATCTGCAGGTACGTTGGTCCTGTCCGTGTGACACACCTGCTATGTACTAGAGCACCTCAAGCTTCAGACTTGTTCCTCTTTCGAAGGTAAATGAAGTATGTACACCACGTATACCGTGTACTAGCGTCTGGAAACAGACTCACGATGCCCCAATAGCTGGGACGAAGATACTAGTTCACCATGGCCCCTGAGGAGCAACATTTGTAACCGCGCTACCAAAATCGAGTGTGCACGCCGGCGTACGATCAAGTGCCCACACACCATGGTCTTTCATATGCGATCTGGGTGCCTTGTACAGTTTGAGGGCATCAAGGCCGAAAATCTAGTTCCTCATGCCGGCGTAACCATGCCCAGGTGAGACTCATGAAAGAAACAGAATCTTCCTCGCCCGCTAAAGACTAGACTGACCATCTTCTAGGCAGCACTGGCGTCTTGGGGCAGTATGACGAGGAGTACATGCTATCGGCATGTCACGAGGGTCCCGGCTCGCTGCTTTGATCGAACAGAGTTGCATCGTCCTGCAGCCCGGCCCCTAATTCGACTCATCAATGTGCTCAATGGTACGCTAGAGTTCCCCTTTTCCAATCTTCTCAAAGTATATGTCTGGAAACCGTGAGTATCATGTAGTAAAAACTGTTATTTAAATCTCCTAGAGCCCAACCCACCAATGAATTGTTCTTCTTCAAGCGCTTAACTTGCATATTATTTACCCTCGTTGCTATCATCCACTATAGCATATTCGTGATCTCCATACGCAATCCGGGTCTCTAACACCTACATACACTCTATTCGACCCACAATACATCTAATCACGACTCAAATCATCGACATGGCGACCAGGTTCACAACAATCAACGACCAGAATCCAGGGCATCTTAGTGTGCGGGTTGCTGGTAATGCCCACCGATCTGGCGTGCGGAAGGGGAGCACCAGCCCGCCGAAAAAGGGCAATACGCTCCGCGAACATGCCAAGGGCGAAAGTCTGTTACCAAAGGGCACCTCTCCGGAAGCAATAGAGGCGTGCCCTGGTACACCTGCCACTAGGAATCGAGGATACTGCGCTTCGTCAGGCGCCGGTGTTTTCGTCGCCAAGAACCCAATCGCATTCGGGTCCTTCAAGTGCAATCGCTGCATCAGCAACAAGAAGGGCAACTGCAGCTTCAGCGTTTCTAATCCTGGCCTCGACTACGACGACGCCATCATCAAGAAGGCGCAGGCGATCGAAAGGAGGAAGGGACGAGCTGGGGCGAAACGCCGAGAGACGAACGCTAGGAAGAAAGCGCAGCTTCCATCTCGGCCGGTTCGGAGCAGAAGCGAAGGAGTCGCAGAACTGGACCTGCGAGCGAGGGGTGGAGATGGGCCGCCCATTTAATGTCTTGCAGTCATCTTGAGTTGCTTGGGCTGACGATGCCCAATGTAGACCTTTGGAGACTGTCCCCTGAGGAGGTACTCTGGTCTGATATTATGGGCTACTGCTGGTTCCTTTCAGTGTTCGTTGTACGCTCCAGACGTCCTATGCCCAGCAACACTATCTAATCTGCTGCTTCCCGAACTCTACTACATTGCAGAGTCGTCACAGACCTACAATTTGGTTTTGTAGGGTATGTAGGTAGACAAGGCATAGACATCGACACACGGGCGCGGTGAGCACACAGTCGCTTTTATTACGGATATGCTATATAATTATTGGGGACGAGATAATCCCATAGGTTCTCCACAACACCTGGTAGTGAATTTCGAACTTCTTGTTCGCTTTTACATCCCATCTGCCGCATGCCTCCGTCGTATACTTGTGCGTATGGTAAATTTGAGGTTGCGCCTCCCCTGAGCTGTAAATGTCAAAACAGGTAGTGTTGTGCAAAAACTAATGCATCGTGGGAATTTGAGTTTGGCGGTGCGGCAGTTGAGCATGAAAACTCGCGCTAACTTGAACATTATTTCAACAGTACGCAGGCACCTCCTCGATGCATACAAAGGGCTGAGCATCGACTTATGCAGCCTATGACCACTGATGATTGTAGATATTCTATAATCCACGTATTGAGAGTCTCTCGACGATGTTTTCGCTGGGTTGACAATCTATCGTCGAACGGTAGGTGGGAAACCAGGTTTACCGACTTGCCTTGTCAAGCGTTAGTGACGTTTGAAGGCGAGCGTCATTGTTTCCGAGAATTTGGCTCTGCCGTTGGGCACGAATGACAGACATAGAGTCCCTGTAGGGTTATTAGTCGTGCGTCTAGACCAGCGAACCGGCTCGCGATATCACCTTCGACAATGGTCTCTATCCACTCGGTCCCATTTCAATACTTTTTTTCGACGAAGATATCCGTACGTTCTGCATGCATCTTGGTATCTTTCGACCGGTTGTTTCTTGATCGAGTTCCGTTCCAGATTCCAAGACGTGCAGGCTGCGCTAGAGCCACCTCGGATCGCTAAGCCAGGCACATGGTAGTGTCCTATTTATAGCTTGCAGCATATGCACTAATGTAACCATCCCCATCAGCAATCGCGTCGATAAGAACAGCGAGATTGTCAAAGACAGCACAGGCTTTGTCAGCTGATGTTGGAATTGCTCCCAGAGTCTTCAGCATTCCCTTTTCGGTATGTGCTCGGTGCTCCAAAGCCTCCTCTGTCTACGAGGATTGTCAGGGATATAACCATCACATCACATCACATCACATCCCAATTCGAGTATGTGCTCGTACGGGCCCCGTTATTCTTCTTCGCAACGGATCTCGACACCACCTGAGGAACAGCTATTGGTCCCACCACCGTCCCGGGTCAAGCCAATGTCTATCGGTCGCAATCATGGTGGAAGCCAATCACCCGAGATTCGAATTCGTCATACAGGAGCCGAATGCGAAACTGTCGCGAGAGAATCATTCCAAGATCCGACGACATGCCACGAAAGCCGTCGTTGCAGCGCGTCGCAAACGCGATCCACTGTACCCACTGCTGCAGCCGCTGCCTCTGTCTGATCTCGAAGTCTTGCTCAGTGACTGTGGCCTGACTCACATCGATTGCTCTGCACTAGCTTCGATACACCTGGGAGATACGTATGTTGACTTCCCATTGCTCTGGTCAGACCCGGCTAATGCGCCAACGTACTGTCCAGTGCGGCTGTGCTGCTCAGAAAAGACCCTACTCAATTGAAGTCCGTCTTGTCATGTCGGCAACAGTCGTACTTCTCATTCATACCGGCTCGCTTCGGTAAAGTCGCCGTCCTTGACGATGCTTTCCGTGCTTTGATCACACTGGCCCATTCTCTTGTTGCTCCGACCAAGTCAGCGCGTCCCCTTGTCGCGTTTGGGCACTATGGGAAAGCTCTCCGTAGCCTTCAGTCCGCAGTGGATGATCCCAACAGTCGATACGCCCCAGAGACGCTGTGTGCCGTAGGGATCTTGGCCCTGTTCGAGGTACGATGCCCCTTATTGGAGAGAGATATATGGTCGTGAAGCTGATCGTCACTCTGCAAATGAATTAGGTTCTGAACCCATCAAGCATCAAGCTGTGGAATCGGCACATAGACGGCGCCTCCCGCTTGATTCAGGCAAGGGGGCCGGGCCGTTTCTGGTCGGACTTCGACGGATCCTTGTTGACAACGCTAGGTTCTCCCATTGTTAGTCCCTACTCTCATCCTCAGATGGCATTGAAGCTTACTCAACCGCGAACCCCAGTGCGCCAATGCTCTTCTAACAGGTCAGGAATGCTTTCTTGCTACCCCGCCTTGGCAAGAGACTCTCTCGGGCCTGATCAACACAGACGAGATGTTCACAGAACGCTCCCCGCTCACGGTGACCAATTTAATGCTGATGAGCCAATTAGGCGGATTGAAGAAAGAGACAGCAGAAGTCATCTATGCTCATGGTCGCGGTGAACTAGTGAATACTGACGATCTAGTCCGTCGACTACGCGAACATCGAGCTCGAGAAACAGCATGGCGTCGTGATTACAACATGGCGCTACTGCTGGCTGCAGAGTCTTACAATTCCCAGGGAGAGAAGGAATTCGACAAGCGCTACGAGCTGCTTGGGATGCATTTCATCATGCGCATCTTCATCAACAGATTCTTATGCTCTCTTGTCTCCAAGGACTGCTCGTTCCTCGAGGAGGAGGTCCTCAGCGCCGCAGCAGAACTGAAGCAATTACATGACACATTGATGCAGCATAATAGCGCGCATTACCGCGCGGGCTGGTTTCTGACGCAAAAAGTGATCATTGCCACTCTAGTGTTTGCGACACATGACGACTACATTAAGGCTGACAAAGACGAACCAATCGCGAATGTTGCTACGTGGCAGCGGTTCACCAAGTGGTGTGATATGAGGCGACTGGCAAACCCAAGCTGGAACGCGAGACTTCAACCTGAAGCTACAAACCACTCGCGTCCTGCGTCCCCAGAGGTCTGAGCCCGCTTGGCAACTATAATGGCATTGACGGGAATTGGCCTGCCCCACTAGCCTCGAAGAAACGCAGCACATTCCGTCTCGGACCAGCATCTCGAAACCAGACAGATTGCCATTGAGATACTCTATCTCGCAGTTTACGCCGCCCTGGACCACACTGTCGCCCGAGGGTGCCTTTCAAGCCGTCGCCGTGTTGATCTACTGTTGTATCTACGATTCGAACTATACGTCAACATCCACGCCAGGTCCTAGAGATGTATGGGAGGGCTCGGATTACCACCTGCGCTGCAGAAAGCAATCATCGAAGAATTTACCGCTGTCCGCTACCTGAGGGATCTGTTTTGGCTGTTCCGTAACAGAGACTCCAACAATTGGCACGAGGACGTTGCTGGGGATAAGTCGTGCCAATATCAGGCTTTGCAAGTCAGGTGACAGCGCGGTTGAGGTGTTTTAACAATACTCCTGCTACCCACAGCCTCCTGCCGAATGAACCCTCATTCGACGTGCCGTCAGCCTTGCCTTGGCTTGCGTGCCAACTTAAAATTGGGTTGTGCCACACCGGCAACGTCCAGTTAGCATCTGATGCGACTGTTGGGCAACTCGTTCATCAGCGCAAAGCGCCGGTCTGACAAGCGGAACATAGTTCCAATACCTTGGAGTGCAATATCTCGGATAGCGAGACCATGCAACAAGCATGCGGGTATATCCCTGTGGTTTTCTGCTTATACTCGCTGTTGCCACACACGGTTGTCTAACACGGTGGAGATTGGTGAGGAATCTATCTGGCATTGCGAATTATCCGCTCAGGGGCCAAATTGTTATCGACGCTACCTGTTTCGACATTTGCGCTCAGTTATGCTGAGGCAATTCGGGCATATACCACATTCCAGCTGAATATGTGTGATAAGTATAGTGCCGACACACTGCTTCGGGGGTCGAAGATCGAAAGGGGACGATGTTGAAGCTGAACGATATCGTTGTGATAACAGATAAGCTCCGTAAGATGAGCCCCCTGTTTGAGTTTTGCATCTTGTACAAGAGTCACGGTGTATATGATAAGGCGACCAGATTCGACCAATTGACAAGCGATTTTTTCACGTCCAATGTCGCCCTTACACCCCTTCTGCATATATAGTGAAATAGAACTCAAAACTACACATAACAATCAAAATAAAACAATAGTAAATAACTGCACAGCAGTTATTAATAGGGCAAAAGTCTGATCAGTCAATGAAAAGAACGAAAAACAACGATTGTATTGCTGTACGGCGTGTCTAGTGGTGTATGCTCTGCAGAAATCTTCCCGTGTCTAATAATTGAAAGTAAAATAAATGCTATTAGGCTGGCCATGCTGACTCAGCTCTCACCCCTGTTACAATAGCATACAATCTGGCTGTCCCCCTTGCGTAGTCCATCTACAATCATCTACAATGAAAACAGAGAACTGTCGAGGCGTACAACCATTGTACTCGCTGGGCCTTGGACTTTCTACCCTGAAAGTGGAGGAGCGCTTCAAGATGGGGGCACGCTTTTCGCCATCAAGCACCAACCTACATCTTTGAACCAGTTCCGACCACGCTCGGGATGAGTAATCGCGAAACTGGCCGCGGAGAAACCACAGCCTGCTTATACTCTGGCAAAAACTCTTCTGCGTTTATCTTTCGTAAATGTGCACATCCCAGATTGGGACAGCATGATTACACCCAGATGCCGGTGTGTGCGATACGCAACAGGAGCGTGGCCAATTAGGACGGAGTTCAGTAATCGCATTATGCGAGAATAGAAACAGCTTCATACAGGTCAGCTCCGGATTACATATCAATGAGCGGCGAAGTGAACTATAAATGCGCTTGGTGGCCGTCTTTATTGGTAAAGCTTCATAGATGCCAACTCGATCTTGACTCCGTTACAAGCTTACGACCCACCGCCTTTTTTGAACTTCGTCTCGAGAATTGCAATCGACCATGGCTGATAATCCGCCTGTGCCCCCTTCTTGGGCTACTCTGATCGACAAGAATCGGTTGGTCTGTCAAGCATTGCATAGAGCAGGCAAGCACTGATGAAGTCCCCAGTGTCTACGTGCAAACCAAGCACAAGCCCAAACCATATCTCTCCGAGACGCAAAGCGCTGGCTTAGCACCGCCAAGCGTCTTTATAAGTAGGTTCAAGAAGCTACCGCTATGAGATCAGAAGCTAATTCTTCCGCGTCAAGTTGGCTGTATCGATCCTCGAGCTTCGCCAGAGCAGTATCTCGATCTCGAAGGCGATGGTACGTATTATTCACCGATCAACGATTAATCGGATCAAGATTGACTTGTATGTATAGAGGCATTCGTGTCACGAAACCTCGGAGGCCGCTTCCCGCAGAGCATCGAAGACCTGCTCTACATCGAACAACTCACCAAAGGACAAGCGGTGAAGGAAGTCATCATCATGCACCACACTGGTAAGTCCTGTCAAAACAGCCGCCGGCACTACCTCAAGACACTTACAAATACCGCTAGATTGCGGAATGACTCACTTGACGGAAAGCGGGGTGAAGGCGAACTGGAAAGCAATGCAACCGCAGCTCGCAGGCCAAATAGATGCCCTCCGTGTGCCTACATACGATGGCAGCTCGCTCGAAAAGTCAGTATTAGTCAGACATCGTTACTGATCGTGACAGAGTGCTAACAAGGAGTCACATCTGCAGACACCGAGAGGCGATGGCGGTAGATCTCGAGGCTTTCAAGGCCTCGCCGCTCATTCGACAGGAACTGAAGGACAGCGTTAAGGGGTACCTCCTTGATATCAAGACCGGGAAACTTACGGCTATGAACTAGGCTTTGAGATCGTTGGAGCTGGGTCCTATTGCATCACACCGAAGTTTTATTCGACCGTCGGTTGTCAACCGCAGGGCAATAGATAAGATGCTGGATTCGTAGTGCCGACTCGACATAGCTCATAGAGTATGGTATTAGCAGACATTCCTTAACTCAATCAAACACCATCATTCCTGTGAGCTGAGGTCGTGCAGGCGCCCTTTGTATGCAATGTTGAACCTCTCCTCCCTGATCCTGAAAGCGTCCGGAAACCAGTTACGCAGATCATCATTGTCTCTGCCTTGCATCATTTCCACCAAACCCCTCGCGCACATCCAACATAGCACCATTCCATGGCCTTGAAACCCCGCGGCGATCCAAAGATTCTGTTGTCCGGGCATCTCCCCCACGAAGGGGAGCCCGTCTGGGCCGTATCCCATAATTCCCGTCCACTGTGTTCGGATGCGGCCTTCAGGTCGATCCTCACCCCAACTACGGCCAAAATAGTTCGGTAAAGTGTCGCAGAGTCCTTGCATGATGTCTGCATCCGCGCCGCTGTCGTCTGTAGTCCCATATTCACCGAGCGCCCCATTTTTGGCATTCACTAATCGTCCGCCGATGATGATATCCCCCGCGAAGGGGGAACCCTTCGGTCGCGGAACCATGTAGTCGTAACCACCTTCATAGAGGAAGCTGTATGTATACGGCAAACTGTCTTTAGGCATATTGAGCCCTGGCCTCTGGGCCGCAACATGGCCGCGAAGCGGGATGATGACGCCTTGGAATCTCTTCAGCAAATGCGCTGTGTATCCATTCGTCGCCATGACTAATCTCTTTGCGGTGATTGCTCCTCTGGGCGTTTCGACTTTCCAGCGCCCGTCAGGAAGCTGCTCTACGCGCGTCGCGGGCGTGCCGGTCTGCAGATTCAGACCCTTTGCTAGACAGAGCTTCAGAACTCCGATGGTGAACTTGTACGCATGTATACTCCCCGCTTCGTACGAGATCCCGCCACTCACGCCTTCGTCTCCGCCGTCGCCGCAGTAGAAGCGCGCGCGGACCTCTTCGGGTTGATGCAAATTGTAGATAGATGCATCATGGCCAGGAATGGCATGTTGTAGCGCCTTGACGGATTTTTGGTCCGTCTCCCAGAGCTTGGATCCGTATATGATGTCCACAGTCGTGCAGGGGTTGCTCTCGCATTCTATGCCATGGTCCTTTGCAAATGCGTGCACGGCGCGGATGTTGGCTAGCTCGAAACGCGCTATTTTGGCTGCTTCCTCTATGCCGTGCTCTCGCTGATGATGCTCGAATGATCGATAAGAGGCCGCTTTTGTGTGGCCACCTGTGTGACAGCGTTAGTTTGGTGGGCAGTGATCTGAGGGGTGAACGGCGCACCATTGCGCCCAGTTGCACCTGAGCTTGCGTGACGCGCCTCGAGCATGACAACCTCCTGAGCGACATCATTGTTGAGCAGATTGAATGCTATACCTGCACCCGTTATCCCACTGCCGACGATGACACAATCTGTTTCGGTTGGCAGCGATGCTGTTGAGCGTATGTTCGCTATCTCATCGGGATCTTGCTGCCAGTAGCTAATGGAGGGGTTGTCTCTTGGCAGAGCGACGGGTATTGCCACACGTTCCTCCATTCTTCACGAAGTCCGTCCTAGCGAACTAAATAGAGGCTCGTGAAAAGGTCACCCGAGGAACTGGTCTGTGAGCCGAAGAATGCGACATGGATCGTCTCGTAGGGAATGTGACCTGGAAGATGATACCGGGGAGGAGATCTCTGGGGCCTATTGACTGACGGTCGTTGGTAGGGGGTCCTACCTGTAGATGGTCTCATTCGCCCAACAGCGCGAGCGACGAACACAGATGAAGGAACTTCGCAGCCACCTCCTTCCATTCTGCATTCCTGTGATAAATTGACCGTATGTCTGGCGAACACATGTGACTGCTCTTGCCTGCAGCCGATCACAGGTAGTCCACGACGTAGCTTTTATCACTTTCACGACCTGTCTCGGAAATATTCGGGTAATGTTCCGACTATCCTTCAAATCGACAGCAACCCAATCCAATTGGGAGAATGTCGACTTACTTCAGATCCGCGAGGCATGCGTTGGGAGCTGCTCTCTACCACAAGGCATGGATAAGCTAGAGGATTAGACACCTGATTGTCTGTATTCAACGCTTCACACGAGGGCAATTGACCCAAGCGTAGATTCCGAGACAGGTGTTATGCAAGATCGTTATTTTGTAAACATAAACTGCTGTAGTAGCACAAACTCCAGACTCCTATATAAGACCACCAACGCAACGCTATATGCAACCTGTATATTTTCCCACGCCTAAACATCAGACCTATTTCTACCTTTCGCATTCATCATTCATGCTTCACTTCCACGTCGGTTCTAGGCCAGAAGTGGCTGAGATCGCCGACTGGTAGGTTTATCGGGAGACCCATCTCGTAGGCCATCATACTGAAACATGCGTACCATCCCAAGACTCCGTCTACGAATAGCAATGATGCCCCAGCCTTTTGTAACGTCATGGCGGTTTGATAGTCGCCATAAGAGACCTTGAAGTATGCGGCGCCCAATAGCCAAGCACCGATGCTCACTATAAAGAACAGGGCGGCAAAGATGGCATTGATCTTGGTTGTGAAGATGAAGAAAGTAAACAGTGCAAAGCCCCTGTATTGCGGTCAATTGCGGTCAGGTACTTAGTCGGGATGCAAAGTCATGAATTTTCGCATGGGAACATACCAAACAATAAGGTATATCCCAATTGCAGCATTGTATCCTTGGGAATAGGTGCCGGTCGGATCTGTTTCAAATCATGTCAGAACATTGCTGGAGACAAGAGACTGAAAGGGGAGATCCGAGCTATGTGACAAAGTAAAAGTATGGAGACACTCACCAGCTTCAGACGCAAACGGAGAGCCGAGTTCAAGGGTTGGTAAGTTAATTAGACCAAAAGAGAGCCAGAAAACGGTAAACAGGCCCTGGACCATCACTAACTCAATGTGTCAGCCCATTCGTGTCTACAAGCAAAGAAGCCCGACGTACTGGGGAAGAAATTGCCCATTATCCACTCGAAGATCATTGCAACAAACAACAGAACAGGTCCAGTGAAGAGGAAGATGCCAACAACAGGCGACAGTCCGCTGGAGCCACCGAAGCCCACTGACATCGCACATCAAGTTAGCTCTAGTCCGTTTGACCCAAGGCAGTGGTGATCCTTACGTAGGATAGAGGAGAAGGTGAAGGTCGATATAACAAACCCAACAAAGCCAAGAGGCGTCGGGTTGGCAAATTTTCGTAGATTGGGACTGGGGTGCGGGGGCTTGGGCGTCAGATAGAGCTTTTCGAACAGCTCAGGCGGTATCGACACATTGTTGTTGGTTTCGGTTCTTGTGAAGCCCCCCTTCTCGACATCGAAGTGATGAGCATTGTCGAAAGAGTTTTGCGAGTACTTGGTCGAGGGGCTGCCCTCGCTGACGGAGAATTCGCTCGACTGCCACACAGGCCCGGCGAAGAGGGCGCTTGTTCGGTCCGCCATATTGGGTTGCATTCGAGAGTCAGTGGTCAGCTACTAGGGGACGATTTTGCGACGGAGCAAAGAGCAGTTGCATTGATATCAAAGGACAAGCGCAGGGACCCTCATATATCTTGAAACAAAACATTATTTGATATAGGCCCTTGTTTCTCCAAATGCGATACATGACGTGTCGTCCGACATCTAGACAGTGACCATATCGTGTGGCAGTTCTGGCGCTCTTACTACCAAGCTGCACCCGTCGCACAGCAATTCAAATCAACGCCTTCAACACCTTCGGCTCTCCCGTCTCTATACAGGTGTTTCCAGTCATGGTTTAAAGTGCCTGCATGTGTGTTGTTTCAGCCCATGGCCACGCTGGGTTATCGAGACCTGAGCCTGGTACATCGCCATGTGGCCAAGCACCTATTTTTGTATGCCAGAAGGGACAGCGGGCCTCCGGTTGGTCAGTTCGTGCCTGCGACTCGCATGCGATTTGGAAGATCTGGGGTCGGCAGATCCTTTCGATGCACCGTTCGGGATTCCAGAAGATGTCAATCTGACCACCCGGTCGTCTGGTCGTCTGGGGCTTACTGTTCTCCATAACGCCGACAGCAGGACGCCGGCCCGGCAGCAACCATGTGTGCGCCGCAGACCCCGCATCGCCACCACGAAGAGTCAGCATCGCACACCATCCGCACCCTTCGGCACCGGTTGTGAATGGCTCAAGAGCGTCGTTGAGTGCTCGAGCATCGGCTTCGAAGAACAATTACTCCCAAGCTATGTATCAAAAGGCTTGGAAGTCTGTTGCCTAGCTGGATTTCATACCAAAGCATGAAAGTCGCAAAGGCCCGTGATGATCTACACACGATAACCATTGGTGCAAGGGCGAGACATGGTACAGGGCCTTGGGGCAGTGAAGGGCCAAGTTGACGGTCAACAGCGGCGCATCGGTAACAACACCGAACCTCGAGCGGGAGTGAGGAGTAAGAAGTGCACATTTGTATAAGTGATTATATGAGGAAGGTTATAAGCCACATGAGTCCAATGCTGGTAGGCTACTTGATAATGTGTACGGGCTCCAGTTCGAGAGTTGGAAAAAATATCTCCCTTCAATGTTCTTATTCCGAGGAGATCTGCGACACCCTGTTCTGCTACCAGTTCCTAAGCTCACCAACATCTCAATCCGATCACATACCGGACTACTCTTAACGCTTAACGTGGCAGCGTTACTTCAAATCGCCGAGACAATCAATATGACACCAGAGTTGACAGGTCAGTATGACAGAAATCGCAACCGAAAGAGTGATGAGGTGTGAAGATAGCCTTGGAATGGGACCTGCTAATTCACTGGCCTCACCACAGCCTTTAGCAGACGGCTTGTAGCTTTTCTTATGAAGGGCAGCGTAGTCTATGATTCAATAGACAGAATGAAGCACACTTCATAATCCATTGGCGATCGTTGTTCCATTCCTCGCCGGGAAGGTAAGCATCTGGCTTCCCTTGAGGATAGTGGTCTGCCAATGCATTTGGGAGAATTATCCCATCCTGGGTAGTAAATGCACAGCGAAACTTGCTATCGCAAGAATAGGCCGGCTCATCCCAGCATAGATTGAAAACGCATACGCGTTATAGTGGTGAAGATGATGTGTTTGATATGGAATGAAGATTTCCTTGTTGTTGATTCGGGACGCTTTGCTCCGACAGAAATAGGTGAATATCCAGAAGCTGGTAGATTGGCAATGCACAATGCCTTTCTGAAGTCAATTGAAGCCAACACATCATACGCCAAACCACATCTGAGATTGAGCAAGGATTAAAAACTCGAGTTTTATTTCATATGCAAGAGGCAATCGCGCGGCTTTGTAAATACATGTAGTATTTGTCCAACGCCATTTGTTCTCTGCTTTGGCTTGATCCAGCACCTAAGGCACCTGGAGCCCCCGGTCAAAAGCTCTAGAGCCAGCCTACCTTACGCAGACCCTCAGTCCTTGAAGCTCAACGACGTTTAGGGTTTCTCACTCGACTTATGCGTGAATGCTTGTTGGGTTTCTTAATGATAATGCTCCCACAACGTCCAGATTCCTGCCTCTACGATATCAAGTCCCTGTCTGGGTGTAGAGACGCAGACGTTTGACATGACATGCCTACGTGTATGATGTGCAGTGATAAGTGTAATTGGTAAATCATGGACATTTTTTTCCCGCGATACTATTCAACGCAGCGAGTCTTTGCCCGTACGCGGCCGCTTCCCTCACATGCTCCATTGCTATACCTAGGCAGGTAGTTAATTTTATATATATCTTATCTCGGTGAGTGCAGAGGGAGTATATCACATCATGGACGCTGTCAGAACGCCCCACCTTTGGCGTGGAAGTCGACACATGAACAGTGGCTGGGCTGATCGTCGGACCGCTTTCGTTATTCGTAACTGCACGTATAGTAAACTGTTCGATAACAGTAAATACCCTCTAGCTCCAGCCTGTCCCGTTCGATGCGATTCAGACTTCTTGTGGACAATCAGAGAGATACGCGCGTGACCTTCTTCTATGTTTGAATGTATACCTACTGTAGGCCATGATGAACAGTAAACGGCGTCATCAGTGCTTACCGCCGGCTTGGATCACTACCGGGGTTCCGACGATTGACGCGGGCGCTCCCAACACTCAGTGCTGTCTGCCACTTTATGGGTTCTGAGAATCGCCAACCCATAAGTCATCTTCGCCACGGCAGAGTGGTAATGCCATACGGCTCAGCGCTGGGGGTTTTTTTTTTTTTTTTTCTGGTTCATGGCATTGGCCAGTATGAACATCGAGAACTAGCCCCGCGGCATTGGTCCCAGGTTTCGGCACTGGTCACTCAAAATCTGGTACCACGTAATCGCCGCGCTCCGCCTGTCTTGGCAGAGATCCTAGCGCTTTTAATAGGTAGCAGCAACTAATCCTAGTAGAATTTGCCAGGTAGACTGAGCCGGTAAGGGGATGGGACTAAGAAGCCTCGATTGTGTCATATACGCCCTGCTTCTATTTAGGTAATGATGACCCCAATTACTCGTGACAAGCAGGTAGCCACCATCAGTGCTAACTCGCGGGGCATTCCTGTGATATAGTTTGGCATTGGAGTTCCCCAGACGTCAAACTTAGCGCTCACAGTGAAGATAGAAGACAGACGAGAGTAAAGCTCTTACACGGCGATGGATGAGCTAAGGTCACGAACACGGCCACAACGGGGTTTCAAGTCTTTTTATTCGTGTCATACTATGATAATAGCCTTTGTCCCCTTTCCCGAACCTGTTGTGTACCTGCAATTCCTGTTGCAACGCTAATCCAGGTTGTTTATCCCAACCGAAAAACTAAGCGAAAATCAATCACCCGCTCGTAACGTCGCGCTCGCTATGTAAGACGCATTCAACTCCGCTTCATCTGAAATCAGTATCCGCTCACCGAAATGCCATTCTTCGGTTAGATTCTTATCAATCGCCCGCCAGAGTGCTCGGCATCTCAAGGACACGCTTTAGAACCCAATCCAGTCGAAGCCCTCGGAACCAAAAGCATCATCTACGCCATTCTGATGTTCCTCATCGACCGTGTTCAAGATTGGGCGCGATTCCTCGCCAACAGAAGATGGCGTCTCATTCTTGCCGCGTGGGTCCGGGTCCACGATAGGTGATTTTGTCTCACGAGCTTCGACATCCTGGTTGGCTTCCAGCGCGAAGGCCGCATCGTTGTACGTACTGATAGACTGAGCAACAGTTTCCAAGTTGGAGCTAGTCCACTCGACAGATTCAGCGATTTCCTCAACAGGATTCAGGTGCTCAGCAGCATTGTACTCGTCACAAAGGAATTGATGAATGAGGTCCATCGACGCTGTCTCATCGTCATAAAGAGTGTCGTGACCTGGTGTTGACGTGTTGTCAGGAACATCGAGCTGCTTCACTTCAACGATGGGTTCTTGAGCGCGCTGAGGCTGAGCTGTCACCTGTCTCTTCTGGGTCTCTTGGGGTACGCTTTGCGTAATGTCTGTCGGCTGATCTGAGACATTGGCTGACTTCACAGACTGCAAGGCCCCAGGCTCCTGTTGACATTGCGCCGGCGGTTCTTCGGTAGTCCTGGTCTTCTCTGTCATCTTCGTGGCCGACTGATTCGGCAGAATTCTCGCTGGTCCGTTCCGACTCTGCTTGGGAATACTCCGATAGACACGAGCCTTGGGTAGAGCCACGTTAACGGGCCAAGAAGGCTGCTGAGTTGCAACTTGTTCCTTCTGATAATGGTCCACTCTGGTTTTGTCTAGAGCTTGGGCCTGATGTACAGCTGGCTCCATAGGCTGCATCTGTGCATGACCATCATGATTCTGATGGTGCAATACGTGAGGAACGCAACTCTTTTGTGCAGTTGCAGGGACGTGTCGAGCTTGTTGCGCAATCTCCTGCCTGCTCTGACCTTGGACTGGAAGAGTACCAGAAGGTTGGAGGTTATGCGACTCTGTGATGACTGGCTGAGTCGGTTGACGGAGTGGCTGTTGCTTGCGATGTTGGCTCAGCGCATTGCTGGGAACGTTGGTATAGTGCGTCATCGCAACCGCCGGTTGGGTCGATGGAATCGGAATATTCCGATCCTGCCTGCCACTATAAATGAATCCCTTCTGGGCTGCCTCAAGGCCCCTCTGGAAGGAATCTGCGACGATCTGTCTCTTGTGCATAGGCATCGCAGCGGTGCTCGGCATCAAATGTTGAGACTGTTGAGATGCGCTCATCCGAGTTGCTGGTGTACTTTACGGAAAGCTCGTCGGCTGCTGGTACACGATTGGTCGTTGCGCGCTAATAACTTGTTAGTGACCAGTCTGCGTCATTCCTCTCATGATTTGCTCGTCGGCTGATCTAGGCTTCTTCGTAGGTCGCTCGGTTTGACTGAATCGGTTGTCGACTTGGCTCCTAGGATTCTATCCGTAGGTAACTGTTTGATCCTCGGCGATCCAGTCGTATTGTCTCTTGCCGCCTGTTGCAGGCCCGACACTCGAGTTGAGATGTGGCATTGCTCCATCTGGAGAAGTTTGGTAGATTATCGGAGCTCGAGGATGTGCAACTTCTGGCTGCGTCATCTGGTACATCGGCTGTGATGATGAATGTTGAGCACTGGGAACCATCGAAGAGTTGGTATCGGTGACCGAAGTTGTGATCTGTCTTCCATCGCCTCGATGGTGCTGTGCACCTGAAATGGGCGCGATCGGATAGGACTGGTATGATGGCAGATCATTGAATGAGGCGGTAGGATCAGTGACAGGCGCCTGATATTGGCGCCTTGGTAACTGCTGTGAAGAAGGTATGGCTACAGTCGACTTCCATTGGGGATGATAGTGAGCCGGCATTCCACTGTCGTCAGCAAAACCGAGGCCTGAGCTCCCATTCATCTGGCTGGGTCCAGATGCAGGAGGCGGTGGACAGTCGTAGACGCGATAGCTTTTGGCTTGCATCGAAGGGTCGAAGCATGCGGTGCGCCCATTCTCTCCATGAGAAATCTGTCCATGAGATTGCTGCGTATAGGAGCTTTGGGCATGATCAGTGTGAGCGAACTGCTGATTTTGAAGCATGTTGGGAGCGCCTTGGTGGAGTGGAGGGGATGTAATGGATGTGTTCCCATGAGCCGCAGAGTAGTAGCTGGGATGCTCGACGTTGGGACTTCCGCGGTGGGCCTGCACAGGGTAATGATCACTCGGAACCTGTTGTGGCGACGACTGCATGGGCATGCCATAGTAAGCTGGATGAGCTACGCTCGCGGGTTGATGAGGGTTCCTTGAAGGAACCGAAGGCGCTTGCAACATCGCGCGTCGCTACGGCACAAGTGAGGTTGTGTGGGTTGCGACGAGTGACGACTCTGAGGCGAACGCGGAAATCGGAACAGGTGGACGAAGGGGTGGACGAAGGTTTGAATAGAAGGGGTAGTAAGGTGAGTGATGTAGTCGATTGGGAAGGACGGGAGAAAATGAGGTTGGAGGTAGGTAGGTAGTCAGTCAGTGCGCAGAAAAGGGAAAGCGCGACGGTGCAAGGTCCCGACCGAAGAACGGAAACAAATTTGAGAGAACTCCTGGGAAGGTAAGGGATTTATATACGCAGTAGTGCTGCGCATTGAGAAGGTCGCAGCATTGACAGCATTGATTTTCCCAGTACTTTGCCTGGAATGGAGGCGGGAGGGCCATTCAATACAGACATGTGACGGTGGTTTGCTTGGTGATCAATGCGACGATGAGTCAAACTTCTTAGATCCTGGGCCTTTACCATTTTGGGATATGTTTCTGGGTCATTGGCTCTCGAGGCTTCCAATAGCAGGACAATGACAATCTGAAAGGCGGCGACTACTTACAATAAACAATGGCACAATAGGTGGTAATTGTTTTGGAAGGAACAATGCCAGCGCACTTACTTCCTGTTGGATGAAAGTGAATGGAGAAAGCGAGCGAGCGTCTGTGATATTGCCGAGCTAACTCTTCAATAAAGGGAAAACAGGCTGTAAAGGTGTGTTGACCCAGGCGTGAAGGCTATGAGACTCAATACACGTAGCTTACCTTCGTTGCCATCCCCCCATGTTAACCTTAATGCAGTGTCCGTGGATAGGTCATATGACTCGCGTAACCTACGCAGCACTTTACTGATACAAGACGCACAAGCTTGGAAACTCACCCCAATGTGAGAGCCCGAACGGCGGCAACGGGTATCTATACTTGGAACATAGGCAGCACATTGCTTTCGTCGTAAGTTCACACCTATATGGAGATTTCAGCCATCTGCTGTGGAAGGACCGTTCGAGGGTTGAGATGCTGTAATGGGCATAGTGATTCAACTCGGGTGTTTCATCAAGTTCGCTCTTTGATTGCCAAGAAAATATAGTGAAACAATTCATTGGGCTCATAAGGTAGAATTGTAAGGTGCTGAGCGAAAACATGAGTATCCTCACCTTAAGTAGGGACTCTGCCCGATTTTTTTTTTCTTTTCTGGATAGACGTTTTCTTGCTGAAACCAAATACGTGTACTACAGTTTCCGTGATTAACTCAATACATTGTGTAGGACAGGATGATTTTTGTAAAGTCTAGGTGATGGGATTATCGGTACTGAGGCTGGAAGCAGTCTCCCGGTTCATTGAAAATGGCGAGATAACAGTAGCATGTGATGAGGCGGTCTTGCTGAATCTCATTCCTTTGGCAATTATAGCTTAACTGACGAGGATGTGCTAACGTGGATCGTATGGCTTTCGCTCTGTCGAAGCCCCGTTTACTGGCCTAGAGATTGGGTAAGACAAAACAGATAATTACTCAGATACCAATGCAACACACTGTCTTTGTTCTAAGGCGCAAGACTCAGTCTTTTTCATCGACGCCAAACAGCATGATTGTTCTGATAACAGGCTGTTGGATCCGAAATGTCAAGCTCTTCATTAGGCGAGTAATATAAAACAGCAAGATCTATTGCGCTACCCTGCTGATTGCGTTGATTATATCCTCCTGGTTATTGTCAGGTAGCGGTCGACTTCAGACAGGAACACCTTTTATCATGGAATCACACACCTCCACCAAAATATCATGGATGCGGAACTTTGCCCCTGCGCCGGCTCCGCTTCCTACCTATGAGGAGCTAGCAGCAGTGGTAGAGAGTCTATCGCCAAAACAAATCTTGGTCCGCGAACAAGACCACCTTGTCTTCAAGTATGGTGACCAGTTTGTGGTGAAATTTGGTAAGGGCGTTCATCTTGTCGAAGGCGAGAACATGCTAATCGTACAGCGATACACCAACATTCCAGTCCCAGCGCTATACGCTATGTACCACGACGAGCCAAACGACATCAAAGCCATCATCGCGGAGTTCATCCCAGGCAAGACACTTCTCGACTGCTATCATGATCTGAGCGACCGGCACAAGAGATCTATCGGAGCCCAACTAAGATCGCACCTCGCTGACTTGCGCACGGTCCCAACGCCGGGATTCTATGGGCGTCTGGGTGGTCTACCCTTTCTGCCTCTGTCGTGGGCCTTCAAAGAACAAGCTGGGCCGTTCTACTCTGCCGAAGAGTTCCTCGACGCCTACTTCAAAGCGCAGTTTACAAATCTCGATCGCTCAGGTCAATTCATGATCGATCAGATGAAATCACAATTCCTCGAGCTTTCCAAGAATTATCAATCTCCAGTGTTCACACATGCAGATCTTCAAGCTAAGAACATCATGCTTCGTGATGATGGTTCACTTTGTATAATCGACTGGGAAAGTGCGGCCTTTTGCCCTCAGTACTTCGAGTTTTTCATCTATGGCACATTTGATATGGCGTCTGCAGGTCTATCTAGAAAACGCTACGATCCTATTCTCGAGTTTAAAGAAATGGTATCACTTATCAAGAAAGTCTGGGCCACGTTCGTTGAAACAAGGAACAAAGACCTGGAATAAAGCGCCCGAGACAAAGACCATTTGGAACATATCGAAACAGCGGACGCGTGACGGGTAATGGTCAGAAGGTGAATGTGGTCAGCTCGAAAGAACCATCCGGAAGCAAGGGCACTGATGCCTGCTGTTAGTAGATATAGCTGATTGGCAAATCCATTTCAGAACTTGATGATTCGGGATATTGTCCATACTAATAATCCATGAATGCATTAAAACACTCAATTGACTTGTTTTGGTCGGTCGGTCTAGTAATCCGTTGCGACGAAGGCTGAAAACCGATGGTGCAGGCTGTTACACATTCAGCCTCTTGTCGAGAAATGTCAACTTTAAGTAAGGGAATGGCTACGATGATTCCGTCGACCTGTTAATTTATCACTCGTCTCCCATGTCGTGACAATGGCGGTCCAGTTGTGCTCCATTCCACTCGACACAAAAATTGTTCTTGGAAGCTTGCAGATGCTACTTGGAGGGTGCCGGGAATGGTCATCGGTCGCGTAGAGGATACGAGACCGGTGTTCGACTTGTGATGCCTCTGGAGCATCAAAACTTTGTAGGTGATGCTTGGCACATCTTCAATAACGCAGTTGGCGGACAAACAATAATGACCTCTGTTTCCCCAACATGAGCAGGACGGTGAGGCTAGTGGAGTATTTCTGCAAGGTGTACAGGGAACGTAGGACTAGTTTAGCGGTCATGGAGAAACGAAAGGCATACGGGCACTCTAGGAAGATGTTCGCCGTAAGCAGCGGGCTTGTTAGATTGCTGCAGATAGTGCGATGAAAAGTGAGTTGGTGGAGCCAAGAAAGTGAATGCGACAATCCACAACGTCAAGGTAATAGCGGTAGGCTTCCAACACTTAATGATCAAAAGACATACAAAGGTTCGATACACCAACTACAATGCTAAGAGTACTGTAGCTTTCTCTTCGGGATTGCTTAGGTACGGTAGGTATGAAGTCTCACGACTCCTTCCGAAGAACGACATTAAATAGTCGCAAGTTCAAACCCGTTGCTTTGCCATCGCTATCTGTCTCGAAGATGAACTCATCGAGAGACTTAAAGCCATAGACCTTGCGATCCATTGTCGCCCATGTAACACAACTGGCGCCCTGATAGTAACTACCGGCGTCCCGCTCCGCAATAGATTCCTTCGTGCCTGTGCTGAATACCGCGCGCCATTCTGTCTGACAACCCGCCTTCAAGTTCGTCGGATACAATCTCACACGAATATGCTCTTCTACCGCAGTGGTGGAGAGCAATGCGAAGGTAGGATACGTCTCGATGATGTCTGTGCCGTGTATGATCCAATCAGAGACAGCCATCCCCGGCCCATCATCTAGAGAAAAGGTTATACTCGAGTTCGAGGCGTCATCTGTGAATGTGCCGACATAGTTCGCATCTGCTTGCCTTTTGCTTGCAGCCTCAATAGCGGGTAGCAAAGACCGAACAATCCTGGAGTGAGTGAGATCCACCATATCGTATGAAGACTCTCCACCGGCTGACAGGAGAGTGATTACGAGGTCGTAATCAGGTATGAGCACCATGATGTTGTTGTAAGTGCCAAGATTTCCGCTTTTGGTATAGAACTCGATCAGGCGTCCATCTTCGGTCACTATGTCGGAGCGCATAATCTCCCAGAGTCCTCCGAGTTGAAATCCTGGCGAAGAAGTAGAGGTTCCAGGCTTCATCCAACTACGGGTTATATGTGGCCTCAGAAGCTTGTTCTGTAAGATTCCCGTGCCGAAAGACAGAACGTCTTTTGTGTTGGAATAGAAGCCACCGGCGCTATTCGTGTCAGTCAAGCAACCAGGGCAATCGAAGTCAGGGTCTCTCACATATCCTCGTATCCAAGAGAGTTGCCGAAGTATACATCGCCTTCTGGGATGAAGCCCCACGATGTCTCCTTCGGACCACTGAAGAGAGTAGTGTTTGTCATGCCAAGAGGCTTCAGGATGGAGTTTTGGATGTAAGTATCGTAGCTCTGATTTGTCGCGCCCTCGACAGCGAAGCCAAGGATTACGCTGCCGATATTCGAGTACACAGGATTCGTGAAGGGCGCGTATAGAGGATGCCTTTTCCCGAAGTCCCGGAAGAACTCGGCGCGAGTGCAAGCTGGTAGACCGTAGATTCCGGCACACTGTAACAGGTCGAATCAGCAATTACCCTCTATAGTGTGTTTGCCACAGTCTTGGGAGTCTTGAAACAAGTTTCTCAAGCACTTGTTATGAAAGACAAACAAACAGAACCTTGAAAATGACAAATGGGGAGAGGCAACCCCCGGCATTGCTTACATTGGTCTTTGACGAATTGCTCACCGCTGGAAAGCCAAATTGGGTGAAAGGATAGGGGAAGCTTGCCAGATCGTTGACGACTGTTTACTGTGAGATGGTGCTGTGGTCGAGGGTAAGTCTGGGTACGTACGATCTACGCCGATGCCGCTAAGATGTGACGCCAAAGATCCAATCGTCACTTGATTCCAATTTACTGATGTTATGTCGTTGACTTCGGAGTCATCCGGAGACAGCTGAAGTAGCTCTGGGACGTATTTCGCAACTGGGTCCTCCATTTTCATGACCCCTGAGGTTAACACTGACAAAGCAGCGAACATCTTGGATATGCTGCCCAACCGGAATATCGTCTCGGAGTTTACATCATTTGTGCCATTGGTATCAAGTGTTGGCGGGGTATAGTAAAACTCGAGCATTGGCTTCGCTTCGTAGATCGATTGAACGGCGATTGCCAAGCCTGTCGTATCGAAATCGGCTGTGAGATCATGAAATTGACCGGTCAGATTCTGTATCGCTGCTTGCACTGATGGATCAGAGGAAGGGCTGATAGGTGCTGGCAGCACTGGACCAAAGGGCGGACACAGGCCATCGCGAGCCGCGATACTTAGCTTGGCAAACAAAAGGAAGGATGGAAGCAAAGCATTGTTTTTATGTGAAAGAGAAAACATATCGGATGTGCAAAGTGCGAAATTGAGGTGAGAAGACAGAATGATGGACGATGGTGTCTAACAAAAACTTTGACGCGTCCTCTATATAGCAGTTACGACTCGCATCTCGACCACACTGGTCCATGCTACACTTCGACACGGAGCGAAGGACTTCTCCTAGCACCGCAATGCACTAGACGTGATATTCACAAGCATGCATTGCGGCTGGCGAGGCTGGTCTGGATATGCGAGACTCTCGGACTCGTTCCCACAATGTGGTACCAATTCCGTCGACAGGGAGTCCATCATCAGTCCCAAATCAACATATTTTAGAGATATGCCGCTAGATGTAAGATTAGACGGAATCCTCGCCAAGGTATGTGCTGGAAAAGTGCAATCTAGTGGCAGACAGTGTCGAGTCCAAAGTCCGAACCAACCAATCAGCGAGAGCCCATCTGCCTAGATTGGCAGTGTTCTTCAGTATGACGCTGTCGATCAATCCCACACGTATGAAGTACTATAAATATCTCCGAGCTGAGGGGTTGAAGCGAGTGGGACCAGGTCGTCCCAAGTCACTGGCAGCAGCTCTGATGACTTACGCCAGGATAGAGACTCAATCGCCCAAGTCTGAAAAAAATAGATACCTGGAATATGACATCCACGCGACCGATTTGTATGCCAGTCAACCCTAGCGAGACTCATGGCCGCTGGATTCCAAGGGGAGAGAATGAACGAAAAAAAAGCTGCCACGCACAATTATGGACTGATCGACTGTTCATCTGGCATCTACGGAGAAACGAATACAGCTGGCTCGTGTTTACAAAGGACTGTAAGCTTCAGCGAAAACTCCTTCTCGCCAAACACCCTGGATTGCGAGACACAGATTCTCCTTGTTTCCCAAGCTCTGCCTCACATCGCCCTCGACAAGGACCAGATCAGCCATGGCGCCCTCTGCAATCGAGCCACGGTCCCTGAAGCCAAAGCGCTCGGCAGTCAAGGACGTAGCGCCTCTCAGAACATCTTCAACCTTCATGCCAACTTCGTGGATCATACGATGCATTTCCATGTGCACTCCGAGCCCATACTGACAGCCAATCTTCGTGCCGGCAGCGTCCGAACCGACGATCAACGGAACCCCAGCGCGATAAAGCGCCTTCACATTCTCGAGGGCGTGACCAGCATCCGCATGCTGGCAACCCGCCGCGATTCCTATGTTTCCCTTGGGCTCGCGCTTGAGTAACATCTTCTGAGCAAACGGGTCTTGCGTCCAACGCCGCTGCTGCTCGTCCGCCTGGCCCTTCAGCGACAAGCTACAGGCCAACGTCGGATTGCAGTGGGCATTTCTCTGCTTCATCATCTGCACCCATTCGTCATTTGGTGCTTTCTCAAGGAACATGTGTGCCAGTCCATCGACGCCGGCTTCTAGTAAGACCATCGCGCCTTGGTAGCTGAGAGCATGGCCGATAGCAGGTAAGCCGTGCGCGTGAGCTGCTTCTACGACAGCCTTCTGTATTTCCAGCGTCGGGACGGGAAGATCCATTGCCATGGTGCTGCCGTCTTCGTGAAACAACTTTATCATGGAGGCACCCCTAGCGACCTGTTCCGCCACGTAGGGCGCTGCCTCCGAGGCGGTGGTGAGTTTGGGCCAGTCGTCAAAGATCCTATCAATAACCTAAATGTAGTCACGTGCCGTGAGTAAAGGAGAGGTCAAACAGATCACAATGATTACAGTACTCACCTCCTCGGGGTGGCCATGGCTCTGGGCTTCTTTCCGGATTACGGGTTCTGGCCATCCGCCTCTGACCATAGCCCCCAGTCCTACATGCTTAAAATCTGCGTATTTTCCTTTCGTGCTGGGCTCCTGGGCCGCCTACATCTCTCTCAATCAGTCATGTTCTCATGTTCAGATCGCAAACACGATGTTTCGAAACTCACTTTGGCCAGCTTCTCAAGATACATGGGCGCATTGTGCAAGTCGCAGACGGTAGTGACACCAAATCGCAGAGGCTGCTCGAGGCTTGCGAGATCTCCCTCAAGCCCGTGAATATGTGAATCAATGAGGCCGGGAATAAGCGTGTATCCAGGTTTGGAGAAGACGGTAAGACCTGATTCGGCGGGGGGTTCGCCAGTGCCGACCGTGGCGATGGTGCCGTCTCTCACCACCACGAAGGCATTTGCCTTGAACTCGTGCCCCGTATAAAGCAGGACGTCCTTAATGATGAAAGAATTCGAAGACATGGCTTGAGTGCGATACAAGTGGGAGATTGGAGTGTAAGTATTGCTCTTGCGATCGTTTCGAGAAGCAGATACAGCTCTCTTATATCTCCTCGTGAGAACTTCCTCCGGAGTGAATTTTCATTGTGCTGTATCCGTGGTTTCTCCGCCGCGACGGAGGTGAGCGCCAGTTGAGTTGATGATGAGTACCTCCCACGGGGCTTGTTACAAATCCAAAAGTCCCGCCATGCCGGGTTTGTTAACTCCACCACTCACCCATACCCATTTTACACTGGAGTGCTGATTACTGCGCGCGCCTGGCTTTTGATCCGGACGGCGAATATCGCTTCCAACGATATCTACCTTCGTTTCAATAATGTTGCTGCCGTTGCACCTTCTCGTCTCGTACAAATGATCTCCTCGGGCTTGTTTTCCTTCGGCGAAACAGTCAACGACGGTTGCATTGGAATTGCCATTGGAAAACACCTTGTTAGTTCCTTCTCAGATCCGGAACCCCGCGTTTTGATGGGAATGTCGGGCAAGGTGGACGCTTGACAGCTGCTTTAGCTCAGTGATCTGCCAGAGTTCAAATAGAGGAGATCATCGCTCTCACTATCGCTGTCGACATCACTACAAATATATTGGCGTCCTCATGGAGGCTTTCTTAAAACGTCCCGCTTACTCCTGGACATCCCGATACCCGCCTCATCGACCAATTTACCGCAGAATAGAAACCTTGACGCAGATCTCGTTCAACCGCTTTGGCGAAACGATTGGGCTAGGCTTTTGTACCTTTTGACCACCATTACATGTAGTGAACAAAATCTCCAACATATCGAGCCTTCCGTGCTGTGCAGCTGTCTGAAAAGCAGTTCTACCGCGGTATGTTGGCGGCAAAGGCCAAAATGCACCGTTTGCGAAGTCCCGTTTGAGAATATCTGCCATGATACCTACCTTATCACCTTTTGAGGAACTGCACGCGGCCAAGAGTCAGGCTCCGTATAAAGGGTTTAGACCTCGCGGCTTCATCCTTCGAATCGATCTATTTTACCAATGATGATTATTCTCATTACTACGTAACCAGGCGTTTAATTAACCCGTTGCTTTGACTCGACCCGCAAAGGCTTCGAGGTCAAATTCTCGGTCAAGGCAGACCTATCTGGATGGTAGTGCTACAAAACTATTAGCCAGCCACAGCGGGTGCGGCGACAACCTGGTAAAATATGCAATGAAATGGGTATCTTATGTAAAGACCAGCAACAATGCACATTGGACTATGGCGACATTCGACTTCCTGTGCGTACCTTATGAACCGAGCTGTGACCCAGAACACATGCCCCGTGCCGAACGTATATTCGACCTTCACGCCCATGCATCTTAGCAAGTTAGCCGTATGCTCACCGATCGACGAACACAGTGAAAGTCCGAATAAGAAGAAAGCATGCCCAGCCTACGAATGACGCAACACTGCAGTTTCCATGCAGGAACAGAAAGCCTCTGTCTCAGGACCTATGTGTATCGTAGGGACCAATGAGGGAACAATGTCCGCTTTCGGAGATACCGCGAGTATAAGTCAGCATCGGCGTTTGGGCTTCAGCAATTGGATATGGCAATGGATTATATATCTGTATCCACAGACTCTACCTAGGTAGGTATCATCAGAGGGTTGATTCATACACTACTGTACTCATATTCACTAGTAAGAGTCCACGCTGATACACTCCGGTTAGTACCCGATTCACTTAGGCAAACACCATGCAGCCGATCAAAATCTGGAACGGTCGACCAGGTGGTGGGCCAAACCCGTGGAAGGTGATACTCGTGCTCGCTGAGCTGGGACTACCATACGAGCACGTGTGGGTTGACTACGGCGAGATCAAGGAAGAGCCATACCTCTCACTCAACCCGAATGGACGTCTCCCTGCGATGGTAGACCCTAACACGGGTGTGACTCTGTTTGAGTCCGGTGCGATCATCAACTACATCGTCGACGTCTACGACAAAGAGCACAAGCTCACATATGGTCCCGAAGAGCTTGAGAAGAAGTATCTTGTGCAGAGCTGGCTTATGCTACAGATGTCGGGGCAAGGCCCTATGTTTGGGTAAGGCGGTCTTCCCCCATTTCGTTTCGAAAGCCAGTCATCAAGGCGATTGCTGACACAAGCTGTGGACGACAGGCAGAAGATTTGGTTCACACACTTCCACGTGGAGGAGAACCTCACAAGCGTCATCGAGCGGTACAGGACGGAAGTAGGCCGAATCTGCGGCGTGATAAACGGCGTGCTGAACGCCCAACGCAAGAAACTTGCCAAAGCCCAAGACGAGCCAGTGTGGCTTGTCGGGGATAAGGTGACATATGCCGACTTGTCTTTCGTGCTGTGGAACACACTTGTATTGCCGCAGGGAGATCTGGATTATGAACATGAGTACCCTGAATACTGGAGATGGCATGAGAAGCTGGTGGCCTTGCCGGCGGTTAAGAAGGTTCTGGAGGAGAGGGAGGAGTGCCTGAGGACGTTGAGGAACAGTGCGGATGAGGTCAGGAACCGACAGGCTGATGCGCGGAAGCTCTAGACGAATCGACTTGGATACTCCGTAATAGAGGGCAATGGGTATCTTTGGAGAGATTCGCTAGATGCAGCGGTCTCCGGTGCGTTCAAATCCCTCAGATGATTTCCCAAATCATTGTGAGTGATGTAAGTCGAATGCGTTAATCGTGAAGAGAATGTCGCCTCATTTCGACACCCACTGCAGTACTCCCACGCCATTCGCGGACTTGACCATCTCACCACTGTCGCCTGTCCTAGGATCTCGATCATTTCAGACGAGATTTAGCCCGTAAGAATAGACACATGGAGGTAGCAATGAGTGTGGGTGCAGTTGCTTTATGCTGTCAAGAATTAAATAATTAGAATATCAAGCTTACCAACTTCGTGCTTGTCCTCATCGCCCACTTACAGCGTGATTTAGTGGCCGGGAGCGCTGTATCAGTCAGCGGGCTTCAGAGGGGCACAGTGCCTCCCGTTGCTAGACCGTCGCAGAGGTCCACTGCGTTCACCCGGGCACGCCACGCTGCATGGTTTCAGGTACAGAGGTTACCTGATTCGGCTGAGACGGAGTGGTGATAGCTGTTCATGCGGGCGGCCGACCGAAGCTGCAACGACGCTGAAAGGTCTCAGCCGACGACTTGGTCATCCATCAATTAGCCTCAGCTCCAACTGAGCACCTACGGCATCTAGAGCGAGAGCAACGGCAACCGCGTATACATAGGTCGTGTTTGAGGATTTCTACCGTACATACGCCCGCATCTAAATTTGATGTTGTCCATCCCTTCGCTGTACGACATCACACCCCCACTACGTCCACCGGCCCTGACCGCCAACGCATTTCATTCACCCGATCCCACTCCGACAAACCGACCACGACTCCCTTTGACTCGACTTCCGCTCGGCTCAAAGGAACAATGCGCACCTCGCATCATATTTGAGTGACCTCCTCGCCAGCACCTCCATGATGCCGGGCCGAGTCACTTCCAACGACGACAAGACGTCGGCGGATGGAGTCTCCTACGAATCATCCGCTCCCGCCGTCGGCGCGACCACCAGCCCTACAGTTAGGCGGCGTCCCGACAAAGAAGACGTCCTGGTCGAGTCCAGAAGGCAGGCCACCCAGTGCCCGACCCCCCCGACGGATCCCTTCCCTGATCTTGACGCCGACACCGACTCGGGCGTTGACCTCCAGGCCCAGAGAACGGGCCCTCCAGCACCGCCAGCATCCGCGTCAGGACAGGTTGCAGGACAAGCAGCTGGTGTAACCACCAAGCCACGGTCAGTATCCACCGCAAAAGGGAACAACCACGAGAGCGTTAGGAAACTCTCTGCTTCCCAGATGCAGGCTCTGGCCGCGGCACCCGACTCTCTGCCTACCGCCGTCCTTCCGACCCACGACTATCCTCTGTCTGCCAGCGCTGCTGAAGATGCCTCCCGTCCCTCCATGGCCGACCAGATGCAGAATGGCCTTCACTCCTCGCCCATGGAAAAGGCTGAATCGCTGCTCAGTGACGGCGCTGCTCGCTTGAACAAGGCTCCTCGCCGCACCGCTGCCGACTTCCAACGGCCCCCTCCCTCTTCGCGAACTCTCTCGACGCCCCCCATCAACCGAAAGTCTTCGTCTTCTGCCGTGCCCATGACGCACCCAGCCCACAACCGCCGAAACTCCTTCAACCCTCTTCCGAGACCTGCTCCGCTCAACCTCAACACCCAGAATCATGTCCAGCAGCAAGCAGCCACCAAGCCTTCGCCCGCCCAACCTCCCCCAGAAACACCGAACGCCGCTCCATCAGAGCCTCTACTGCCTACGATACCCCTGCCGCCCATGTCCCTTCCTACGCATTTGCAACTCGAATTAGCTGGTCAGCGACCTAGCCCATTGTACATACATCATGACCCATCCGCCGACGAACCGTACGAATCTAGCGCTGTCAAGTTCGAGCGTTTGCTCAACTCTTTGCTTTTACCACCATATCTAGAACAAGTCATGTACTTCGGCACATTGGCCTGCTTCGACGCCTGGCTCTACACCTTTACGATCCTTCCCATGCGGTTCGTATCCGCCGTCGGTGTCCTGATTCGGTGGTGGCTGTATTTGCTTTGGAAAGAGATCAAATGGGTCGTTGGTTTTGTTTGGTCCGGCTTGGGTCGTGTGTGGAGGAGAGGCCGAAGAGGCAGGTCAAGATCGCGCGATCGAGCAGACAGCAGCCAGGTGGCGAGCGAGGCCGAGACGAGCCAGAGCCGCTCGAGAGCTACCAGTTCCAACCAAAAGGTGCAGCAGAACGGCACAACCAGACGCCGTGCCGGTTCTGACGCGGTAAACTTGTCAAACGGAGACCCCCAGCGGTCGATGGCCAACGGCGCATTTCACCCTCCCAAGCATGTCATGCCGAGACCGGGGCAGTTTCGACATCGTAGGACGAAGTCGATGCCCTCGAATCTGACGTCGTTCAACAAAGCAGATCTTCTTCAGGGCGCTCTTCTCATCTGCAGCTCCATGGCTCTGATGAACCTCGACGCCAGCCGCATGTATCATTTTATTCGTGCACAATCTTCCATGAAGCTCTACGTCATATACAATATTCTCGAGGTCGCCGACCGTCTCCTCGGAGCCATCGGCCAGGACGTTTTGGAGTGTCTCTTCAGCTCCGAGACTCTATCTAGGAACAGCTCCGGAAGATCCAAAGTCCTGCTCCCGTTTGGCATGTTTGTACTTTCGCTGATCTACAACGTCATCCACACGTGGTGTTTGTTCTACCAAGTTATCACGTTAAACGTCGCTGTCAACTCCTATTCCAATTCACTCTTGACCCTTCTCATTTCCAACCAGTTCGTTGAGATCAAGGGAAGCGTTTTCAAGAAGATCGAAAAGGAAAATTTGTTCCAGCTTACCTGCTCAGATGTGGTCGAGAGGTTCCAGACCTGCATCATTCTGCTTATCATCGGCATGCGCAATATCGTTGAGGTCGGAGGTTTGTCCATACCTCAGAGCACCTTCAATCCGGACGGGGGGTTCTCCGCCGGGCCGAAGCATTCCAACTCGATATTGCCTGCAAGCTTTACTGTCTTGCCCGCTTGGCTGCGATCCATGGAGGTCCTATCACCCTTCATCATTGTCATCGGTATTGAAATGCTGGTGGACTGGATCAAGCATGCGTACATCAACAAATTCAACAACGTCAAGCCGAGGCTATACAGACGGATGCTGGACATTCTCTGCAAGGACTACTATACAAATGTGGGTAATATATTTGTTCAACCCTGGTAAACAGCTCACTAATCAGTGGCCAGGCATTTTCAGCATCTTCGTTAAGCCGGCGTCTAGGTTTACCCGTGATACCCCTTTCTTGCTTGTTTATCCGCGCTTCCGTTCAAGTGTACCATATGTTCCTCGCTACACATGTTCCCTCTCCCATCCCCACGTCGACGACAGAGATATCTGTGGAGTCTTCCACGCCATCTTCGGCTGCCATGGTTGCTGCCTTCGAGCATCTCGATACACTCATACGTCACGCTCTCGGTTGTGCCGTGTACGCACATAACACTCCATCGGAAAACCCCTGGTGGTCCTTCTCCTCCGACGACGCCATCGCCGTTCTTACCATGGTTGTCTTCTTTTTCCTTGCCTGGGTTGTTCTTCTCATAGTGAAGCTCCTGCTTGGTATGGTGTTATTACGGTATTCCCATCGCCGTTACTCGCTCATGAAAGCCAAGGAGCACGCCATAGCGACGGGCCAAGCGGAACATGAAAACTTCTTTACGGATGGCCGGCGCGTGGGGTCTTGGGGCGCTGTCGAGATTGGGGATGAGCGGCGGAGGGTTCTCTACGATGACGATCCCGAGGGTCTAAAGTCTATGCGTGATAGAGAGAGGAAGACGCTTGCAAAGGCGCAGGAGAAGAGCAAGGAGGATGGGCTTGCAAAGGTTAGTCGGTATGAATTGTCAGGGAAGAGAATTTGGTAGTTGTGTCATTGTAGATGCTGGCAGATGGCGCAGTGCGTAGGTTCAATGCATGAATTAGATTCTACGAAGCATCTCGTGCTCGTTCCATATTGCGGCTGTTGGTCTATCGTGATAGCGAGGTGTAAACAGAATACAGATCCTAACTTGTCCCCGAAACAACCTGGTACACATTTAGGCAGGCAACACCAACGGCCAAGGTACCTGGCACCTGTAGAATAGGGCAGCACTCAAACACGAGTGTAAAGCAGAGTCGTTCGTGATGTTCTTCGTCAACGTAAAATTAATACAAACGCCCAAGATATGAGGGTGATTCAGTTAAGCAATCTAAACAAAGTCAAAAACCAACGCTATGCACCAAAACAGTTTCCAAACAGTAACTGGAGTAAGGGCTCCCAACTCCGAAACCCCAAAAGGTAATCCAGGCCCATACTCCTAACACTGGAACTGGCATTGAATATGCTTCTCCTAAAGGCCATCAGTCAGCTTAAAGACAGTCGTAGAGATATAACTGGGTGAACAACGTACCACAATATCCTTGTCGTCGTCTACAAGCTCCTCGAGGCAGAACGGCTTCTGGAAGGAACCTTGAGTATCGCTAGTCGTCCATTTCAACGCTCCATATGTCAGCTCCGGGATCTTGCGATCCGCGAAGTCGATTTGGAGAACTTTCGCTGTGCTCGATGCGGACGAGGCGAAGGCTGGTGTCTGGATCACTCCCCTTCCTACGACCGATTTTGTGATCGCTGGGTTGGCGGCGGCGGAGATGGTGGTGAAGTCAAGGGCGCTCGAGTCTGCAAAGGAGACGGATAGGTTGAGTTTTAGGTCCGGGGCGCTGCTGGTATCGTGGGCGTCTTGCGCGGTCTTCATTAGGAGAATGCATTGTTGGGTGCTTTGGGTTGCTGATGAGATGGTTGTTGGATGCGCGTGGAGGGGTGCCACTACGAGCAGGGCGCTCATGAGGAGCTGAGTTATTGAGAGCATTGTGTCGGAGTTATGGAACTTAGGTACTCGTCGAGAAATAGAAACTAAATATCAAGATTGAAGAGGAAGAAGTTGACGAAGGCTGGTCTGATGGGTTGCGTAGAGAGATGGCCAAGTGACTACCTCAGGTCTGGTTATATACCATATCTCCAAGCTACATCCAAATGCGAGGAGGGCGAAATTTCCTTCGGCCTTCTATACATCGCCTCATTGCGCACCGCCAGACTTTAGCTGCGCGCTTTGTTCAATGGAGGCTGTATCCAGGCATGCTGGTTTGTAACGTTCATTGGTGATGTGCCTCATTTATCCCGTTGCCACCCAGAAAAATAGAAGAGACCAGCTCTCGAACCCGCGCTCCAAAGGAAGAGGTGCTAATTTACAATATGTTCCATTATTATTTTTATTTTTATTTTTTCCTCTCTCGTTCCCTAGGCGAATTGCAATCGACTAAGCCTTTGAGGTGGCTTAAACAGTTCGTGCCCCACGGTCGAGACGATACCGATCCCTTGATCCGGATGTCGGGTCGGTTTCTATTCCCAGGCTTCGTCTTGAGCATCTCCAAATCAGACATCACACTCGCCTTATGTATCCGCGGTCCGGACACAATTAGAATGTCGGCAATCTCCGGCCGTTGACAAGTCCCAAAACATCACGTCGCACACTGCAACCTGAAACGCGACTCCAGGACACAATGATATTGTTCGCACATCAACCAGAGACTCTATCACCAACTCCCAGCCTCTCATATAACAAGATCTCAAATGAAAACCCACTGAATCCTCACTTCTCTAAAGCAACAGCGATCTGAGCCGCCACGGCCGCAGCAGTGATACTCGCGGCCCAACCCAAAAGCAAATCCGCCAGCCACCCCCCATTCCCACACAACGTGGCATACAAAACTAACGCCAGCAGCTCACTCACGATACTTACTCCCACGCATGCATAGAATATGACATAGCTGCCAATCCTCAACATCGGCTCTCCATTCCCGGGAGCATGCGGACCTTCATCCTCCGCCGCTCTTTTCGCAGTGCTTTTTCTATCCTTCAACACGGGAACCGATATACAGACCACGAGCAAAACACGCAGTACAGTCTGCCCCAGTATCTGCCAAAAGATGGGGTCGCTGCGGTTATCGCATGTGCTATTTGGTCGAGCGACGGGGTTCTTGAGGTTCAGCGCTACGCCGAAACCGAGGAGGACTCCCGACGCTGAGGTGAGGAGGATGAAGAACGCCCAGATGTTTTGCTTGCGTACTAAGGTGTGGAGTGGTGCGCTTGGGAGGCGCGCGAGGACGGCGGGCGGGATGGACGGCATGGCTGTGTGAAGGATGGGTGTGCTGGTCAGGAGGGATATTGCGATACGGTGGAGGGTCTGGGATAGGGCGATGAGGGCGTTTGAGAGGATTGGTAGGTAAATGGGTGTTCTAGGTCGGAAGGTAAGGGTTGGCGATGCCAGCTTGGCGTTGAAGACGAAGTAGGTATTGCAGTTTCGCGATGTCAATGTTTTCTTAAAGACCTGGAACAGAACCAGGAATGGCAAAAAACAGAGGATGGGTTGACGAAACCTAGACATATAGTATAGACGATTTGTAGTAAGCGGTAATTGATTTGACCAATAGTGACAGCGTCATGAATCACACTTTCGGTTATGTTTCCAGAACCCATCATGGCTTCTCGGTGTTTGCCTATCTTTGCGTGCTACTCTACTCGATCTACGACGCAGGCAGTGAGCAGGCGGATAACACGATGATCGCCCTTCGTCAGACAGTCAAGTATAGTAGTTCTGTGATTGAGGGTTGCGAGATCCCTCGCATCCATAACAGAAGATCATCTCGTCAATGTGTATCATTGGCTAGGCCTCACTTCACCCACGGTGATTCAACTTTAAGACCGTGCAAATGCGTCATGATGTGTCCAAGACGGTATATGAGAACGTAAGATCTGAGATCTGATCTCTCGACAACTGTTGTAATAATTGGAGAGATAATCCTGGCCCATCATCGTGGTCGAAACTTCATGTACTGTACGCGTTGCGCCGGTATTGCACAAACGAGAGATCCGACGAGGTTTAAGTGGTATGTAAGGTACTTTTGGTGTAAAGTTATAGGTGGTAGGCACAGCCATCCCCAACCAAGTCAAGGGAGCGCGTCTCTCTTCGAATGGGGTCACAAAAGCTTCCACAACAACCCATATAGTAATTGCCTCATTCGGAGCATGAACTTGATCTCGCGGAACCCAACATAGGGAGGCAATGCAAGCAACCTAAGGAACAGATAGCTAAATAGTGTATAAGCAGACCCCTACATATAAATCGGTCATGCTTCTAATTCTGATCAGCGCATCAGATTTCGCCATGATTTCACAGCGTAACATGTTCTCAGTATGAAGCCCTTCTTCTTAGGGTCGACCGTCTCCGTATCGCATCTCGACGCGAAACCCCTTGTCCACGGGCGCAACAGAAAGATGCAGTGCAGACAACAGTTTTGCCAAGTGATTCCAAATTCCAAGACTAGGGGCCGGCGACATGCCATCCGACGACTTCCAACTCAGTAGCGGCTCACAGTTTGCCGATTGGACGCCCATCGACCCAGCGCGGCTTCCACATATTGGAAAGACTGTCGCTTTGGCGAGGGGCGTTAAAAAGGTGTATCTGTGTGTTCGGATGAGCCCAAGTTCTCGCAATCACTTTTTCCAAACCCGAGCCACGCGAGGTTCACATTTGTCGAATTTCGCCACGGTTCGGAAACCTGGATGAGCACTCTTGTTAGGGGAAAGGATAACCCTTCCAACAGACCTCTTTGCGACGAAACTCATTCTGAGTCGGGGCCAGCTGTTATGATAGGCTTCCCTCTAGCACGTTGCGCTCTATCCCAACAGGATCCTTGAGGAACATCGACATGTCACCAATTGGATTTCAGTTGACAGAGTTAACTTGTTAGTTCGAATGTATGAGGTACAGAAGAGCTGCAAAGTGACCTTTCCTATATCCAGTTCCCGCGGGAAAGCTTCGTGGTCTGTGAGAGTGGCTCGTAGATGCCGTTGAAGTCGCAAGGTATCGTAGCCGCTGAGGAACCATGCGTAATCTCAGTGACCGATGACAGGGACCAGTAGCAGCGAATCGATATACCAAAGACAAGAGGCGGCAAACTTCGGTGCACATGTAACGTTAATCGATAAGTTTAAACCGTCTCGCCATCCTCGTTTTAATGAGGGCGCAATCGCCAGGCCAAGCGAGTCTTCAGAGTAGCAAATTAAAGGAATACCATTGAATCTGGCATCAGAGACAAGTTTACAGACCACTGCCAATTGATCGTGGCGTAGATTCCATATCGCGTACTAATAAAAGGATGAACAGAAGTTACAGAACGTTGTGTCGCTTGTGGGAGACGAAGAGTTTTGTTAGATGGATCCGGAAATGGACCTCAACCCTCAGCCCATGGGATAGCATGGTCTTCAGATAAGTCATCCGCGTCAGGGACGATCATCCAGACAAAGGGTTCGGCCTTGGCAGAGTATGGATAAGTAACGTGGAGAGCACGCCTACCTAATGCTCGTTCGAAAATGGCTGACAGAAGAACAATACCTATCTCAGGCACTGTTCATGGCCTCCGTACTTGGCGACAACGTGTAAAGTGTTGGGCACTTAAGGATTGGCGATGGTGTCTGCATCAGTAGTAGACCTCGCCTTTCATCATGACCCTCGCAGTTCGATGCAGCTCCGCCGACACAATTTTGCCGTTCTCATATGTGGCCCCGATTTCAATGCTTCCACTAGGGTGTCCGATGACGGCAGAACCTTGTTGCACTCCCGTCGCCTCTGACTCTATTCTCTTTCGGCAGACTTGTGCCGGGATAGTACCATCCATACTTGTAGCAGCACCCAAGCAAAGAGACAGCGTAAGTGGCGCCGCCTTGTGCGCCTGCCCCATCGACATGGCGAGGCATCGTACATCAAGATTGGTGCCATTCTCAGGTGGATATACGAGCACAATCTTCGGCACGCTTTCTACATCTGGGTCGAGGCCCATGCGTGCGGCCCCGGCGCGTCTTATCATCTCGAGTCTTTCCTTGAGTCGTTGATTGCTCTCTATAGCGGCAGGTGAGTCAAATTCGTGATCCGTGCCGAGCAACTCTTCAAGAGCCACAAATACCCCCGGATTCGATACATCGACTAGCGAGGCTCGTATGGAGGTGCCATCCGGTAGTTCCAATACATCAACCGGATTTCCAGTCGGCAGCGCTTTGCCTGTCTTTGCCCCGGCCGGGTCAACAAAGCTCAGAGTGATCCGGCTCTGCGTCCCCGTGACACCGTCATTGACATAGTCACCAACAGCGCAATACCGAGGCGGACTTCCACCGACACGGAACCGCGAATGTATAATCTTAGACGTGTTCGTGTTGAAAATGCGGATCAGTGCCTCTTCTTGTTTGTCTGTAACATTTTGCGCCTTGGAAAAGCCCCAGTCCCACGCTACGGGTCCGACTATGGCGCTCATATTGCCGCAGTTTCCTGCGAGGTCTAGTCGACCGTCACGAATCCCTACTTGTACGAACGTAAAGTCCACATCTGCATCGTCTCGTGAGGAGGGTGCGAGAACACAGACCTTGGATGTGCTTGAGGAGCCCCCTCCCATCCCATCTAGCTGTCGCCCATAGGCACTATCAGGTGCGCCCATGGCGGCGGGGAGAATATCGGCCCATGCGCTCTGGTCGGCGGGCAAGTCCGAAGCGCGTAAGACGAGGCCATTGGATGTGCCGCTCCGAACGAAGAGAGCCGGGAGCGAGCGATGGCCTCTCGATGGCGATTCGGCTTGTGTGCGAGATCCTGCTGAGACGGCGCGCGACTGCAATGCATGGGATGCAACATAGCTTCTGATGTGATGAGGGTCCAGAGTGTACAAGGAGTTCTTGTATTGCGATGTTGACTGCGGTGGTGTCGACATCCTGAACTGGGGAAGGTTACGTGCTCGCTCCGCGTGAGCTGACGATGACGCGTTGGCGCGATAGAGCACGACGCACCTTGGCCTCAGCCGCGGTAGTGTCAGTGACATTAACTTTGGTCCTCCTGCCACTTGTCTCTAGGCTTCAGCATACGTAAAGCTAGCGTCGCGCAAGGCGCAATGGCTTTGCTTGATGTAACTGCGTGGGTAGCTTGGAGCTCAAGAAGTGCAGTGAATGCGCATTGCCGAACGGATGCACCCCAACGAGTGGAGCCAGGATCTGCGTTCGAGCAATTACCCGGGAGGTCTATCGCGTCACAGCAACGTTTGAGTAATTACGGAATGCTAACTGGTATAATTACACGATCAAGGACTGCTATCGAGGTGTCATTTGATCCATTGAGCCATATGAAAAGAGTTTATGTGTCCTGGCACTGCGAGATGGCAATAAATAGGACTTTCTAAGGACTTCCAGTTAGATACATGTGGCCTATAGATCGTGAAGGGATGATTGCAAGCTTTGCAAGTTAGTGTATGATGATTCAACGAGATACGATGAAGAATGTTACATAGATGTACGCAAAGCGTTTTTGTGTCGATTAAAGACAATAGAGAGTCGCTAGCAACTGAAGCGTATGTAGCGCCGCGAGTGTCGGATTAGTCAAGGAGCATCAAGGCTCTTGGGGAGAGCAAGTGATCGAGTAAAATAATAACTATGCGATATTAACTCATTCACTGACTACATAAGGTAGTCAGTCATATTTAGGTACAATCAACTTCGAAATTGTCGACGTAGTCATGCCGCATAGTACTCGACCTCTCTTAGGTTTTATACCAGAATTCGTGTTTTCCTAAACTCCCTAGTAGCTTCAGGTACCAGAGCAAACTGAGCAGTGCACATGCATACCGTGAAGTTTCTCAAGCAGAGCTGTGAAAATACGCGGTAGTTTCTACTTACAAATTCGAAGCAAGTTCAAGACATCCAAAACTTAACCTCGTTAGTAATCTCTCCACCTTGATCCAATACTTATGGCGCCCCAGAGTACTGCTCATTGAGTCTGTGGTGGTGTCATCTATTTAGTCCTGCTGCGAAGGTGTCTTACCACAGCCTGTTTCCATACTCTATTCGACAGCATGTGTCTGTCTGCTGCACTTTTCGTCTCAGATTTTCTTTTGGAAGATCGAAAAGATGAGAGGCCGCAATGTCACTACAGGGACATCGTCGTTGACTCACTGCCGCATAGCTCCGGGCCGAGACTCGCTCCCTGGGACGAAAAAACCTGATAGGACAAGATACGGGGGCCTTTTCACTCGTTGTAATAGGTGGTGACCCGTGTGAGGCCTCAGTTTTGCATAATCTTTTAGGAAGGTAGGAAGGTAATGAGCAGTGGTAGACTACGATTTGGGATGCGTCAATTCACACTATTGTTATTCAAAGCTACTATCACAAGGAAGATGCCCATTTATCGTATATTATATCTGTAGCCTGATATGAGTATTTCAGGTATCCAAGTAGGAACCACTTGACAGAGGGATTCCCAAGGCCTATCATAATACAACACGAGTGGACTCTGGCCATCTTGCCGCTCTGTGACGAAAATAGCAGAGAAATAGCAGGAAACGAGTACAACAAGCCGTGGTCGCTTGATCACGCGTCTCATCAACCCTCGACTCCGAATGACACAACTACAAGCAACACAAAATCGTCGCGTCGGGTACAATTCTCTAAGCCTCAAAGCACAGCTACCTACACCCAGCCTGCTGATCGCAAAGAAATAAGTCAAACGAACTCTGGCATGACTGGAAGGTATTGACCTGGCAGTTGTATACAGTGAGTCGGTCGGTTTGAGATGCGATGAAATGCGCCCATTGGCGGGAAGGTGTGTCATGCGAGATCGAAAGCCCTGACCAGCGGTAAACCCATGAAAAAAACATAACGAGGCGAATTAAATAGTCCACTAGTGCACAGAGTGAGGCGTCGGGAGGACATGTGTGGTTGGCAGCCTTACACAAACCCAACCGGTCGGGATTCAGCGATATAACGGCTTGTCAAACTGACCGGCTATCACCACCATTGGGCATTAGAATCCAATGGTCTGGGAGGTATCCTTCAATCGGAACGCCAGCGCAAGAGCGTCGTTTTAAACTTCTTACTGCTGCCTATTCACTAACGCGTGAGTGTTCCCGCGCTCTCGCGGCAGAGAACAGCACAGGAGTCGTGCAGTCCATTCGCTCAAAAAATCAACAACGTAGCCGCCGCGTCGTCATCGCTTAAGCCTGCCGTGAACCATCTTAGTCAAAATAGTTCTCGTCGAGTGGCGAAGTTAGGGTTTCGAAACCGAAGCATACTGATTGGCTCAGAAGCTGGGCTTCACTATGGCGCTGGATGAATGTGTGAGTCACGGCACTATGCTCTGGAAGTTGGGTTTACTACTGTGCTCCGTACGAGCATGCGTGAATATCTTGATGCCTGCTCCCGCTGCTAAGTTGTCGGGGTCACCCCTCAACTGGCTCACGAAAACTAATTGTGCCTTAAAATCCGCTGAGACCAGAGCATTTTGGGCAGTCGAAGCCCTGAGCTGTTACAGGGATGCCCAAGGAAAAACCCAAGGGTGTGGTCAATAAGGAGGGAGCAGCGGAATGTCGGGCCAGATAGAACAGGAATCAATCAAGAGCACGATAGAAGGGAAGGAGAATTGTTGAGGATGACGTCGTCTCAGAATCAACACGGATTTGTCAACGATGCCGCCAGAAGATGGGCGTCTGAGTATGGGAACGTTCCGAAAGAAGTGGAGTGGCGAATTCGGCGCTGATTGAACGACGGCGGTCTCATTAGCTAAATTCGCATCTGACTTCGCATGTCAAGCACACAGCCACATCGGCGCGCGCGTATCTAATGCCAGTGGCTCGCATTCACAAAGTGACACGTCAACACGAGTGTCGTTAGTGCACCCGGTTTTCAGGGCCTCGAAGCATCCCGCTGTTCCAATGGCAGGACTGGCGCAAAAGTGAAGCGTCCATCTTGCATGTGCGCGCTGTCCAGATACTATTCTCGTGCGCCATGTCCGTCAGTAGCGTCGCCGCTTGATCGGTCTGCTTCACCACTTATACGCGCATTGTTGGTGAAGGTGAGTTGGCGAATACCCTTCAAGTTTTGTCTTTATCTTTGATCCTCCTCAAGAGCTCGCCTCATGCACCACGACTCGCATGCAGAGGCCACCGAGTGACCATTGGGCTGGAAGCATGATGGCCATATGTCAGTCCTGATAACACACTCGAATCACAGATCAGATTTCTAAGCGTGTCGGTATTCCGAGGAAGGAGGAAAGCTCAGAAACAGGCAGCGATACCGAGTACTCATGGACAGCGCATCAAAAATGCTTCCGCTTTCTGATAAGCACTTGGGAAAGGCATGATTGCTGGAGTGGACGTTGGGCAAGTCAAGTTGAGCATTCCCGACTCTCGTCGCATTCACGTGCAACGATGTCTGGGGTACGGGTGTTGAGGTGTGAGCACCAACCATTTTAACTGGTGGGACGACCACGTCGTCTCATCCAACTATCAGTCATACAACGCATCTTGCAACTGCATCCATCACCCTTGGTGGTGTATTGAAATCGTGAGATATGCTGAGGGGTATTTCTAAAGTGATACGCGCGAGCCATACGGTTGTCTGTGCATGGTGTTTTCGTGAATGCAAATTACACACCCACAAGGTACCCTTTTCATATTGAAGGGTAATATCGCATGCACAATTTGGCGAGAGGGGCACGCATGAGCAGGAGGGGTCTTTTCGAGATGTCAACCAACAAGAGAATTTTTCACCTCCTCATTTTGTGCGTTGAGCTACGTCAGTATTAAACGCATGGATAGACGCCCTGGTTTCTCTATGCGAGGCATGTAATAAAGACTGACCGCCACACATCCGTCTGCCCTTAGTTTACCTCACCGACTGGTCGACCGGCCGACTGCTGGGCCGCAACTGTCGGTGTGTGGCATGAGACGAGGATCGGCTTGGTTGGCGTTTTGCTTTGAGGAGTCCTATTTCGGATTGAGGCCAATGATTATTTTGTTGACGGGTGTCATGATGAAAGCTTGGTGGAGTTTATGAGTGCTTTCGGCCGAGTTATTGGGCAACGGGAGAGGGTCGACGACTCAATGCGCTGGTCTGGCAGGGTGTGTGTTTTGGAGTCGACGCTTCTAGGGTGTCGGCGCTCCAATCGGGAGCGACATAGCTGCATATAGGCCGCAAATAAGGCCCCAGGATTGACCATACATCTATTTGCTTTCCCCTCAGCCCACAGACATTGGACATCATTGCATCGAAAGGAGCAACATGCGCCGGGCATCAGGGCATAACAGAGCGTGTGCCGCAAACAAGTCGTTGTTGTCCATGAGTCACTGTGGTCAAAGGTTCGACGACATCGGAGGCCTTGTTCGAAATTTCCGAGACTCATACTACAATGATCTTTCGCAACGAGCAGGGAAGTTAAATGAATACGGCAAAAATTTTCTACAGAGTAGCAACAACGAAATGAGAAGGTGTCTTAGACCGGTGCGGAACACGGGGGAAACGGCCATGGTGCAAGGGATAGGGGTGCTTACGATGTAGTGCGAAACTTGACGGACGGTAATCTTTCTTTAACAAGCTTAGGCATGATTCTCGTATGTCGTCTTGACGGCGCCGGAGGGAGGGATCTCTTGTCATGCTGCTTGCATAGTGGATATCGGTCTGCAGCGCGACGTGACAATTGACGAGTCTTGACCACTCTGGCCTGATCCACCTCATGCTGGACCGACCCGTGGCAGTGGACGTAATCTCCATCGAGGTGGTGGTGTTCCAGAAGATAAAATATTAAATATTCACTCGTGGCAGTCTGGATGACAGTCCCCCCCCATACTGTACGGAGCATGCGCTGACGACCCACTTCAAGATTGAGGCTGATGAAATCGCAATTCGCAGATCCCTCCTTGCATGAGATTCCAATCATGCCATATGACAGATTACTTATTATCTCGATTATGCTCGCCATGTGCCCCGAGCTGATCTACTGTGGCCAATATGTAGCCTGCAGAGTACATACTGTCGAGACTGTTGAGCCGCATTTCACAACCTGCAAACACCTATGTTCTGCATTAACAGATTTGAGATTAATCCCCATAAGGTACCGCACGTCTCTAACAAGGGTGTATGACGAGGTTAGCTTGTCTGACCATGTTATTGTACCATAGTCGGTATTAATTCCTCGCATCTTTGCATTCGGCCACAGCAATCTACAGTTTGTGCGCCCGAGTTCAACGTCAGTCAGCAACGATTAGCTTCCGGCCTTCCGGGTGCGCCCGTTAAATAATGTTGCGTCCCTTTGAATGTGAACGGGATATGCTAGGAGCCCCTCATCTACTAGCGAGCTGAACTGCGTCCAAATTTACTTGAGGCAATGGAAAGACGCCTTCGCCTTTGCCTGGGAATCGAGTATGATTTTGCACATAACACTCTAGTACGGCTATCCAATAATCAGCATCTACAGCGACGGGACTGGTGATTGTCTAACATCCTGGTTGCTTCAACGAGTGTAACTACTGCGTTGAGAATAGTATGCGTACATGTACAACCGCGGAATCCTGGAAGCAAGCACTGCTGGGGTAATGACTACAACAGGGCGTATGATGGATCGATGTTTTTAAGAAGGAATTGCTTGTAATGGACGCATCAGTCCCTGGTCTCTGGCAAGCAGTGCGAGCCGAGAATCATCAAATCACCTCTGCAGCGACAGCCCGCGAACTCTGACAATTGAAAGATGAGGCGTTCAGCTTCCTTTGGGTATGAGATTCTTGCACTTTTGCACGTCCATGGCCGGTTCCCTCGCGATCCATTGGGTGGCCGGAACGTTCGAGATGGCCGAGGAGGCGGCGACGTAGCTGGGGTTGCGTTTTCAATTGATGTGACTCCACTACCACCTGTGCCATCTCATTCCGCCGAGTGCAACAGTGACAATGAATACATATGTCTCAAACCAGCAGGTGTCTTCCATCTCAATGATAAACATGGCGTATTGCCTCTAGTAACTCGGAGATACATGGTGATATTGCACTCCCAGAGATTTAACAGATGACAGGTCGGGCCATAAGTGGGCATGTGAATGCTTCAAATTCGATGAACAGAGTACACTGAGAACGACATCATAGGCATGAGAGAATGATGCAGACCAGCTGGCAGTGATTGGTGTGAGTTGCATGTAGAATCTGGAGAGGTGGGACACGCTATGCGGCGGCCTCCACGTTTTTGCTGGGACTTCTTTGCCTATCTTCCCCTTTCCGAGCGTGTCCCACCCGCGTATGCACGAAGAGGTGCAGATGACCGTCTCTGGAACGAACTATTCCCGGCGAATGTGTTCGTTCCCGCAGCTGCTTCCCGAGCTCCCCTCACTCTCGCTCCTAGTTTGTGAGTCACTATGTAACGGCCCAAAGGTGCTTGAAGTGAGGTCTAATTCAGGAAAGCAGGATTGAGATGGTCTCAATCTTGTCGTGCTCTGGGAGTGACTCTGAAGAGCCTCTACGGTTTGAAGCCATTAGTCACACACTCGTGTCACTGCACTCAATATGTGTCATGTTCCACGGTACCTCGCGGATGTGATTGCGGGTAGCAGATGACTAGGATGCCCATTCTGTCACCAAATGCAAGCGCTGGATGAGACACTGAGCAAGGTCTGGGTCTACGAAGGGTGTGAACCAACCTCACTTGGCTTTTCTTGTCAGCCACCACTACTACCAGTGTGCCAGATATGCTCGGTGACTCGGTTTACCACCTCCATCTCTGCCGGTGAGTGTCCGTGTTAGTTAGTCTTACACAGGACAGTAGATTCATGCAGCAAGAGAGGTACGCATGCTCGGACTCTGGATCTGACCATGTATATGTGTTGTAAAGGGAAACGCGTTGCGATGTCATGTGAGTAGGGCGAATTAGTTGGCAAAACGGATGTACCTGGTCTGGGTGAATCTCTGTGCATGATACTATAATAGGACTTCGATAACCTTGTTAAGCGACGCACGACATCAACGTACAGCGGGGAGTCGAGATAATCACCATTCTGTACCTGGCATGCCCCTCCCCCTCCCGTTTCCCGGAACGGACAGAAAAGACCATCTGACGATAACTCCCCAAGGCGGGGGAAGAGAAGAGATAGCTTGGGTCCGAATCTGTTCAAGATCACTCACGCTTTATGCGATCTCCCCCCAACGCCCATCCACACCTCCCTGCTCTGAATCTGGCAACCTGGTCTTCTCACGATGACGAAAGGATAGTTGGCTACTCCTTTGCCCACCCTCCACTATCTGCGACACACGCGTATCAAAGGCATTGCCTATGACTGCCTTGCCCATTCCGTATACATATACCACTATTACCGTCTCTACACTGACTTGTGGTCATCATCTGTCATCTCTACCGTTGTCACACAGACAGCGATGTATGCAACTCCTCGTCGAGGCCTTGGATCTGTCTTGTACCGGACGTTTTTCTCATTAAGATGGTGAAGACGGAATCTCTTCGCTTGTACACTATTCAATATTTTGCGACCTGCAGGAACCCGTTGAATCTGTTGGTTGATCTACTACATCGTTCGGGAAAGCAACCCAAACCGATAGCAGCCAGGTCCAAGCACCAGCTAACAGCCGTTTGATCCCCACCGGCAAATGTAAAACGTTCACTAGAGACACCAGTTTTCTTTGCAACATCTCGCAGGCAGCATTTCAGTGCACGCCTGGCGCAATAAGTGTCCAGCCCGAGACCTGCCGGAGCTTCCGTTGTGCAGCCCGAAACACGAGAACGCAAGCATCTCATCAGTTGTTCACCAGTTGTTCTCTCGTGTGGGCCTCGCCTCAATCCTGACTTGCATTCTATCACCACAAACGACTGCGACCTTCAACTTGCCGCCGTCTCTCGGGCTCTGGGTAGTTGATGACACCCGTGCCTCGTCATATGGTTTTGGTTGCGGCTCTCTTACATCACACTTACCACTACAGCTATTCCTGAAGGGAGATCGTGTGCTGTTGCTAACAAGCTTTCGGATCATACCTAGCTTGGCCGCACGTCGCACCCACTAGCAACTCTACCTAACTTTTACTCTTCGAATGGGGTAGACAGAAGAATCGGAGTAGAAATATTGATTGATCGCGCGGGCTATTCTATCAGCACGGCTCGTGTGTTTCGGAGCGCAATTGCTATTCATATGAGAACGAGAGTGCGGCCTTTCTGTCTCGGCGGTGCACGTCTCACATTGTCACCACATCTCAATTTCGCTAACGGCCAAATCAATTTACCAAATTTCACCAGAGATCCTTGGCTCTAAAACCTTGGGCGCTACCCAGGACAACCCTTGCCGGATCAGAAATCTGACTGCAAGGAATGAGCAGCGTCATTCGGTGCGGCTCATCATCGCACAGACAGGCGCGGCCGGCAGGACCTTATTTGAGCCTCAAATCGTTGCAGTTTCTCGACCACATCCATCGAGAAGGCTAGGATTCCACGTTGAGAGAAACGTCTGGACCAGACTAGAGGTTACATGCTATCGCTGCGCGTACAAGCAATCCGGAAGGGATCCAGAAGGGATAGGGAAGAAACCGGTAGTCTTCATAAGCAGCACAGACGGAGACAAGTCTTCGTATTTACAGCTATCAGGACACGAAGATCAGTGCAATCCGCGCCGTATTCGCATCACGCCGCATGGCCTAGAAGTGGCATGAGAATCATAGTGGCGAAGAGGCACCATTAGTATCCATTCGCCTACGACGACAAATTCAACGTCAATCAATTGGGAGTCATCGACGAGTCATCCTCCATCGTCAGAGCAGCTCTTGATTGGTGACGTGTGATATGAGCACACGGTATTCTTTTCGAGAATTGCCTAACCAACCATCACTGTCCGTAGCCAGCAGCTCAGAGTCATTGCAGTGGTTGGCTCCGAGAGAATCCGCAGGGGAGGCAACAAAACCACAGGCGAAGAGGCGACAGACGAGGTGAGCTGAGAAGACGTTGGGAGTCGTCAGCGTCCACTCAATCAAGTGCAACCTAGCACGCTGGGGCGAGCACTTCCAGCTGGCTAGGGCTGTTCCAGAGCTGTGCCAGGGCCACTGTTTGGGGCGACTCAACGCCTAAGTGGACTGACCAGGCACCTTACCGTGGACCTTAGCAGATCGGCCGGCGGGGACACTTAAGCACCCGGACCGGTCAGCCGGGTTTATCAACGACAGAAGAGGCCCAAACCAAAGCAAGGCAAGGCCGGAGGGCATTGAAGCCAAGGGAAACGCAAAGTGCGAGACGGAAAGTTCTCGGACGTTGTGGCTGAGTCCCTCGCTGGCTACCTGCTGAGGTTGGTCTCTCCAAGACTCCAGCAATTCCATCACAGCACGCCGCGGCTAGACCCAAACGGGCAGCTGGGCGTGCTATCGCCACCCTCCCCTTCCCGACCTCTCCATTTCACATTGTATTTGATCCTGCGTCGCTCGCCTGCTGCATTGCTGCCGGTGCCTCTGTCGCCGAGCGAGCAGCACGTCGATCTCACGCCCATCGCGCACTCGTCGCGCACACACCCTATCTGTTCCCACCCCCGCTTCCTTCGTCCCTCCGTCCCTCAACAGAGAGGAGAGAGAGAGAGAGAGAGAGAGAGAAGAGAGAGGGCGTTTCCAGCCCCTTCCACACCAGGCATCGTCGCTCCAGTACATACGCCAGAGGCCAAGGGAGCGTCTTGGTAATCTGGCAGGTTTATTACCAAGGATCAGGGCTCTAGGGAGGGGTTATTCGGCCCCCCCTTGTCACAGGCCATCTCTGTCCTCTTGAGCCTTGGCGTGTTCCTGTTGGCTGCCCCCTGTCGCTGCCGCCCTCGCTGCCCTCGCTGGCCCTGCTCATGGTGCCATCAGCGCTGAGAGCCAACGCCCGCCCGAGCCCGCCAGCCCTCGTCGGCCAACCCAACAGGGAAAATAAGGGACAGGGAGGACCAAAATAATAAGAGCGAGAAAAAAAATTTCTCCCAACCCCTGTCCGCACCAGCACCACCCAGCACCTCAGCCAGGCGCAACTCGGCTGCACTCGTCGGGCCCAACACGCACCAAGATTTGGGTGCTCATACAAAAAGGGCCGCCGTCTCGCCCAACCTCTCTCCCTCACACCTTTTCTCCCAATTTGGCTTTTGCCATCCCATTGACTCAGTCGCAAACCCGCTCGCTGCCTACTGCTCCGTCCTCGTCGATCCAATCGATCCGACCCGATTTATCTGCAACGCTCACGCTGGCTCTCCATCGGTCCAGCACATTCCCGCTGCTTCTCTAATCAAGGTCGACGTCCCTCGGCTTTGATTACCACCTGCTCTAACGTCCTCACCCTGGGGGATATTTACTCAATATCTTAGCATGTTCTCACAAAGAAGACGGTCTTCCTCTCCTCTTCCTACCGACCACATACCCAGGTGACGGGCGTCACTTTCTCCAGCGTCACGACACAGGCGCGACAACCTCGACACTCGACCACCACCAGCATCATAACACCCAGTCTTTCCCGCGGTCGGGGGGCGACCGCGAAAGCAGCGACAACTGCTCGGAACGCAGCCGGTAACTAGACTCTCACGCTCGCTCGTCGATTGTCACGAGACGCTCGTCAAGATGAGTCACTACGGTGGTTCACCATACTCGGGGACTCCTCATCGAGGAGGCGACCCATCTTACTACTACGACGTGAATAGCCCCTCGCCAACGCCGTCGCCACATCACTACCCATTCTACCCAGCAAAGACCCCGCAACGATCCGCGACTCGAAACCACAATCGCGGCGCCAGCACCGGCGGCTATGCGAGCGAGTTCATTGCGCGACCCACGACGGCCTTCTCGCCGCGATACAAGAGCACCGGTGAATACGCCACTGGCCCAAGCCCGCAAGTGAGTTCGTCGCGCAAGCGCAGTTTTTCAAAGGGGTCGAAGCATCATCACACTCACTCTGATCGTCACGATCAAGCCCACCACAACGCCCACAACGCGCCGAGGCGCGAGCGTCGTGCGTCGTTTTCCTACTATCGGGCCTCTTATGGGGACTCGGACGAGGACGAGGTCTTCGAGGCCGACGGCTATGTTCATGTACTGCATCCGGCGTGGCGGGACGCCCGGCACAGAAATCAATATGACTACTACACCGTTCGTCCGGGGCATGGCACTGATCACTACTATCCTCCACAGGCTTTCACGACGTTCGAGAAAGAGATCAAGGCTGACTACGCTCGCTACGAGCAGCCGCCGCCTCGCTCGGCCACTCGGGTTGGTCATCATGCTGCTCACTCACGCCGCCCGTCGTCTAGTGCCGTGCCTAACATACAGCGTCCCTCCACTGCTCGTCCATCTGCTGCCCAGCCCAAGAAGCCGGCTGCCGCCAGCACCCGAGCCACCGAGGCCGACGCCCGAAAGCACCACATTCCTGCCGGCTACTCCTTGAAGAACTGGGACCCTACCGAGGAACCCATTATGCTGCTGGGAAGCGTCTTCGACGCAAACTCCTTGGGCAAATGGATCTACGATTGGACTGTTTACCACCATGGATCCGGAACTCCCATCTCAGACATGGCCGGTGAGATGTGGTTACTCCTTATCCAGCTCTCGGGAAAAATAAAGCGTGCCGAGGAGACTGTGCCCCAGGTCCGAACCACGGAGAACCGCGAGATGATTGAGGACTTCATCGCATCAGGCGAGCGCCTGACTGATAAACTTCGGAGCCTTCTAAAGCGCTGCGAAAACCCCATGTTGAAGGCCAGCAAGAAGCGCGAGGCTTCCCAGCTCGGCAAGAACTCCGGCGTCGAGTTCGTCGAGACCCTCTTTGGTCGTGAGCGGGAGCTCGATAAGACAGAGCGCTTCATGCAATCCGTCCGTCTTTGGAATCTCCGGTTCGATGCCAACTGCGACGACATCTTGAAGAGGCCAACCCAGTAATGCGGCCACCTGATGGACACTGCCGTTGGACTTTCATGTCTGGGTCTCCCAAGGTGAACATTCCTCCGCCCTCCCGTGGCTCTGCCAGGATCAAACTCCTCGCCCCTGGCCGACCTTCGTTATCATCACGCCATATATTACACTCTGAGATGGCGACCCTGCGCCGTCGTGTACCAATATTGGATATCCCTCGTTGCGGGATTTTCTCTCTTTCTAGCACTGTCATATTACTTGAAGCCTCGGGGCAAGTTTTCGCATCGAAGGGATGAATAAAGAGCTTTTTCCACCAGGCTTTTTTCCTGTCTCAGCTATTTCCATTTCTTTTTGAGATACCCCGGACCGGAGAGGAACGATGAGCAAGACGAAGCAGATGAGAAAAGCACAGTTTGCGCGAACCGTGGATGTTTCTACATTCCACAACATTTTACCAACACTATAACCTCAGCTACTAAAGTACACATGCACCGCACCGCGCAAGCACAGCTGGATACGTATGAGGATACGGAGCGTCTCGACGAACCAGAGTCGCATTTGGATACAGGAACACAAAAGTTGGATTCATTTGAGAGGATCGATTAGGATTCTCTAAGAATATTGGATAGATTTGGGCATGGGCGCCCTACCGACCTTTGATACAGGAGCCGTCGGTATGCCGGGACCCTGTTATGGATACACCTATATGGATATTTTGGTTTATTACTACTTGGAGGATATTACGGACGTTATCTGGCCTCGCCAGCTTGATGATGTTAAAGACTTGTTTTTGGGATCTGTTTCATACGCCGGGCGTTCTATTTCCTTTGTCTATTGTCCGAGCTGCAGCACCTTATAGAATTGCACTCGTGAGAGAGAGCCGTTGTTGGTTGGAATTTTGGGTCGGGCATTTCACAACTGGCTGGCTGGATGGATATACCCCGTTGATGATGATGTTGAGTGGCGGAAGGTGGCAATATTAAAATTCACAAAATTCTCTTCCAACTCGTTTCCTCACGCTCTGTGACTTGCGATATGTGTGATTCCCATCATCCTCAGCCGGCGTGATCTTGTCGTTCCTAACGCAGAAATATCGCTAGGCACGCTGCATCAACGCAGCATGGCTACCTACGTAGGTATAGTGTAATATGTGTGTTCAAATAAGGCACGCCATCCCTGGAGCCATGACGATGTCTTCGACACTCTCCTGCAGACGGGTTCCTAGCTCGGCGCTCTGCAGTCTGCGGACCGCGTGGGGAGCCTCGTGCGCAAGGAAGATACAATGTTGCGCTGCATATGGAGCCTGGGCCCCTCTAATTGTTGCCTCCTGACACTCTCGACACTCGCTGCTGAGCTGCCACGAGCTGCCACTGATATAAGGGGCTTAGACCAGCTGTCTGCGGTACAGTAGCTCGACGAACAGCGTCAGCGACTGTGTGGATGGACACTGAGCAGTGATGTCTTGCTGTGTCATTGCCAGCTCATAATTCATCATCGACCATCTCATGTATGTAATCTACATCTTCTCCCATTATACTGCCTGTATACTGTAGCTACGGAGCAATGCAGACAACCAATTGCTCATGTTTGATGGTGTGTAGTGTGAACCGGCCAGCAAAATAGCCCGATCGACATAGTAATCAGACGGATCCTCAGACGGATCCTCATATGCCACGGCTTCTCCCCGTCGCGCCTAATGTACATACCTAGGAGGCAATTCGTCCATCCCTTTCCAGCAGGTAGGTTGGGAGCGAAGGAGCCTTGAAAACTTTTCGCGGCGTTGACTTGCGAATCCTTCTAATTTTGTGACTTGTGGTAATATTACTCCCATCGCACGGCTCGCATTCGAGAAATTTTGTGTGCGTCTGTGTGCGAGCGCACGGTTCGCGACGTGGCGCTGTGTTGCGGCCGCTCTGCGCCCGAAACGAAATGAGATAGATGTGTGATCGGCCAATAGTCGAATTGGCCCTGGCCAGTGCTGTCCCGCTGCGACTGAAATTGCTTGTTGCGCCCTGTGCCCCTCGCGCACTGAAATTTCTCACCATGCTCATTTCAATTGTGCTTTGTTTCCCCCCACCAGGGTTTGGTATGAGACCTCACTTGGTGGATTGAGATCGATGTGAAGTACCTAGTCATTCAAGGGTCCTGTCTGCAAAGGGAGATGACCCAACATCTCTCTCTCCCCCTCTCTCTCTTTCTGTGGGTGTCCGGCTGTCTCTCCTTCGACTCGAAGTACCCTACATCCGTAGACATTTTTACTACGAAAGTCTGTTGGGGCACGGACCTAGCCTCGGTTTTCCCGGCAAGGTACATGTGCCTGCAGTCGGGAACACTCAGATCCTTCAATAATTCAATTGGAGCCCTGCGAGAAAAGCTTAGGGCTCGTTTGTTACAGTAGCAATGTGGCAACTGGCATACTCGGTACCCCTTAGGCACCTTTTGGTCAATGCAATTCTGACGCGGCAGCTTTGATCACTGCTCTCGTACCGCCCTCTCACCGGTAGGATGTGATGGAATACGCGGTGGCTAAACCCAACAAGGATTTCCTCAGCCGCTGTCTATCAAACCTTGGGTCTCATTTGTAGCCGAAAGCTGGTGGTGTGGTTCTTCTGTGAGGTTGGTGTTAAGGTACGTGGACTATGGTAGCCAACACGGCCATTTTGGACCGAGTGTTCATTGATTCGCGCTGTGCTTGGGCTGGGAGCCTGCGAGGTATATGAACCTGGCAGGCAGCGAGCATCGGGCGTCATACCTTACAGTATCATTGTCACAAGAGATCGGAATAGGTGAGCTCGTTTGTTGTACTCCAAACACATAAAACTAAGTATCAGCGCTGCCTCAACTGGGTGCAGTATGGGAGCGTCACACTGCATCGGTCTCTGCCAAACCTCGCGATGGATTGCATCCTTCAAGATCCAGATGGTGTTGTGCATGGAGGATGTGGTGTCGAATCTTGTACTGTGCGATTGTGGCTGGTAAGCTTGTTTTGGAGCCGGAGTTGGCGTTGCAGATCAAACAATACAAAATCCTCGCTTGCCCATCCCTTGCGAGGCGGGGAATATGTTTTTCGAAAGTCTCAACATCGCAATGACAAAGAGTCCTACGGCCTGTGGAGGAGTGTGCGGCTTGCTTTTGTCGCAAAACATCTTGGCTTTGATAGCTAATTCCTTTCTAAGCGCAAAGCTGCCTCGAACACGACATTCCTATGCCGTACTTATAGATCAGATTCTCTATAGTGACTCCTTGACTTCCAATTGGTGTCGTGCCGGTTATATTATTGTTATGTGGGTGTCGTGCCGGGCTCGTGGATTGCGAACATTTGCAAACATTGCCTGGACCCTCCACCAAATGAGTAAACCAGTTTGTGTACGAATAGAGGCATCTACATCCCACCTAGCGTAGCGATACACGCGTACACAAATCTTCACCTATATGTCCGCGGTACATGGGGACAGAGCCCCGTGCATAGCCAAATGCGAAAAGAATGTTCAGATGCAAAAGTTCTCTGGCCAATCTGGCTTTGCAGGTTTCCCTCTGTTGGGGGTTGAAAGAAGAGAAAGAACACATGGTAAGACTTGCAGCCCATGAATCAAAATAGTAGCGCATATGCAACCACACAGCTATGAGATATTAGGTAGACGGCGCGCATGTGGCAGCATGCAATATCGCTGCAATACGTACGATCCCATCAGCAAATGGGAGGCTGAGGTTTCGGAGCGTGTATGTGATACGTCTGACGACTAGGGAGTTTCCACTCTAGGATGTTGCACTTCTGTGCGGATGACGAGAGAGGCTGAGATATCGTGTCTTCCACTTGTCCCCCCAAAATGTACCCATATCGGGCTTGCAGCGAAGACAAGACATGCAGATGCAGCGCACTTGGTAGATCAGCGGCCGCCGATGGGTTTCCGCTTCTAAATCGGGAGCCGGAATGGATGGCTGGACGGCAACCCGAGCAGACCGTTGAATCAGGCTAAAGCCGCTCTGCCGGCCTCCATCTTGGACCAGAGCCAGTGTTCGAGTGTAGCTGTTGTTCTAAACGGAAGTTCGTGATGGCCCGATTCCCTAATGGCTCGAGTCATCATCGGCAAGTGAACACCAGCGCGTTGTCCAACATCACATGGCTTGCACATGGTGAACTCCAATACTCGACCTCCCCTCGTCACCCGCCTGCACGCGCCCGACATCGACAACCATGCCACAACCAATGTCCGTTGGTCAGATGTGGGTAGTATTTCAGCAGGCACTCGTCACAAAGTCTCCACCAATGAGATCTGGGCGTGTGGTCACATCGTTGGATGCAGCGTGCCGAAAACAGGTTCATAGATACACACGCAAAGTAGATCACCTCGTGGCTTGCGCGCGTTCTTTGCGTATTCCCGTAAATAGCGATGCGGGTGATATATTGTTGGTTAGGTAGTCTGTGGCCAGCCAGACAGGGAACAGACCCAGCCAAACCAGGCTTCCTACATACCCAGTGCACAGAGTCGACGGAAGAGAGAGCGCTGCGCAGGGCCTCATTCAATATGCCCATCAACGCCGCTTAATTGGCATCATAGCCCCCTGAGACGAACACCATGCTCACACAATGAGACAATATTAGTAGCGTGATGTCAGCTTGAGTGCAACTATAACCCCGCCTGCTGCTCCCAGCACTGCTCAGGGCTCACTATAGTCTTAGTAAGCTCGGTGGCATTCAAGCCCTTGCGTGCCATATCATGGTCAGCACCGATGCCCTGGTAGGCGCCGCGGACCATAACCCCTTGTCGTGCTAGATGAGGATTGTTCGAAAAGGAGTGGCAAGACGTCGAATGAGTTAGCCGAAGTGGAATGTGCTTCATTTGAGAAACGCAATGGCCCCTCGAGGGGGTGTATGTAATACCCTAAACGAATGCGGGGAGTTCCAGTTCATGCCGTACCCCAGGCTCGATGGGCGGTCCTGAGCTTCGAACGCCTCATCGCGCCATCCCGACAATGTTGTACTGAAATGATGTCCCGGACCCGAAGCAGGTACCCGGAGCGGTCCAAAACACCAGACCAGACTTAGCCAATGTAGTGCAGAGCTGGCATAACTAGGAATGGCAAGTCGGGAAAACGCCGAAGTCCAAAACTATGGGATGATGAAGGTCAGACTGGCGTTCCTAGGGAGGGGCTCCCGACTATGGACTCAGCGACGGCTATGTGCGTGTGTAAGATTAGACAGATGTGTTGGCGTGTGCTTGACATTGACCTCACTATCAGGATAGGAACTTAGGTATCTGTGGTATATCACTTGGACACTCTAGATATTTCGTAATGCCTGGATTGGTCCTCTAGGGCTAGCTCTCAAATTTATAGGTTCCTCATCATGATACCCAGTGTTGCTTCGTGCTCCGAAACCGCCAACATATTGAAAGTCACGCGCGGGATATTTCATCTCATCGCTGGTAGTTGATAACTTGGTCTGTTATCTCAATCCAAGTCTAGCAAGAATGCCAATAAGCTACCCGATCTTACTCTAGTAGTAGTAACGTGCCGGTAAATGACGCGGCAGCTGTTTCCATCGAGATGTGAAGTTTACCCGGACGCTCATCGCCCCTTACCCGGTGATCTCCCATGAGAGACGTATTTGTGGTTCCGCAGGTCCCAGGTACCGAGTGTCGAGAGTTGGGCCTTGCCATCCATTAGCAGTTACAAGTTAGGCCTTTTCATTACCTTCGCTCCCACAAGCGTCAGTAACGATGTTGCAATCGCGATGGTGGCTTCCAGTCGCGTCAGTGCTGGCCCTCTGGGCCGTCGCTGTGCACGGGAAGCTGGATTGTCCGCTTTACGGGCTGGGATATCCCAAGCCGACCGACTTGGCGAACTCAGAAGGCATCCAAAAAGCAGCTGCGAGTCTTGATTCTGTCTTCGCTCAACACATCGACAATGCGAACAACACCAACTCGGACCACTTCTCCTATTCCGTTCAGGTCTTTTCTGCTACTGAGCAGCAGCCGTTATGGTCTCACCACTGGACGGCAAGCAGCTTGGCAACAATGAATACCACCGGTGTCAAAAAGATCGATGGCGATACGGTGTATCGAGTGGGCAGCTTGACAAAGGTTCTCAGCATGCTGACATTCCTCGCAGAGGTAGGCGACGCAGCGTGGAATGAACCTATCACCAAGTTCGTACCTGAGATTGCCGACATGGTTGCCAATGGATCGGACTATTCGCATTCTTTGACCACGCCTGATTGGGGATCTATTACGATAGGCTCGTTGGCCAGCCAGATCTCTGGGCTGATGAGGGATTGTACGTCCCACTCTTCTCTGTGTATTGGTATAGATGCACGAGCTAATCAACAGTGGGATTCAAGATGCTCTGCTCGGCGAGCTGACACAGACCAGTAACGTGAGCCAGGCGACAAAGATTGGGTTTCCCGCACTGCCAAACGTCGACATTCCACCTTGTGGCGATGCGCCGGTTTGTAGTAGAGCCCGTGAGCCATAGCTCGTTGTGTTTTCATGAATATGATAACTCATAGCCCTCGCACAGAATTCTTCGACGGCTTGAAGAGGCTACCGCCATCGTTCTCGCCTTTCGTGACACCCGCATACTCGGATATTGGTTACACTCTGTTGGGTTATGCTTTGGAGAGCATGACAGGGAAGTCCTTCCAGCAGTCGTTCGAAGACAAGGTAGTGAAGCCCCTCCATCTGAATCGGACATTCTATACCACGCCCAATGATTCTCTGGGCGTGATACCGGGTGGTAGATACCTAACAGCGTGGGCTTTTGACATGGGTCACGAATCCCCGTGAGTGCCTCGACAGGATAGAGTGCTCAATGGAGTAACATCTGAAAGACAAATAGCACCGGTAACGTTTATGCATCGGTATCGGACTTATCGACGATGGGAAGGGCCATTTTACAGTCTACACTCCTCCCGCCAGCCCTTACGCGACGATGGCTCAGACCTGTCACTTTCAGTTCAGATCCTGTTGTGAGTAACTTGCTGGTGTTACTCTCTACCTATTCTGGAGGTTTTCGAGAGTCAAGTCCTTTGTTCTCGGGATCAAGTGCTCTAGAAACAAGTTTCGAAACTTTCGAGGCATAAGCAAACACGCCATAAAGAGTAATTATTGACTCAAAGTATTGCAGTCATCCGTCGGGAGCCCATGGGGTGTCCGACGATTGCCCCTTCCAACGAGTACGTATCTGACAATGCAATTTGCTCGATAGTCTCCCACTATCTTCTAATGCGTGCATGTCCATCAGATTCGTCGTATCAATTTGCAACCACATTCAACAAGCTTGGAAGTATGGGCAAGTATAGCGCCCTGCTAGCAGTCATTCCCGACTTTGACATTGGCTTCGCTGTCATGGGCGCGGGCGAGCTTCCCGCTGCACTCATGCTGAGCATTGCAGATACTCTGTCTAATACATATCTTCCCACCGTACTGGCCGTAGCTCGGGCGCAGGCCGACGCGACGTACACGGGATCTTACCGGTACATGAGTTCCAACACTACTCTCAACTCTTCTATCACTATCTCCGTAGACGCTTCGCATCCAGGACTCGGTGTCAGCTCATGGATCAGTAACGGTACTGATCTAATGAAAATCTCGGTTGCCTTGGGTCAAAATATCACGCAAGGGTACTGGAAAGATATTCAGCCCAGCATCCGATTGTATCCTACTGGTCTGTGGGATGCCACAGCAGACGGGGGCAAGCGTGTAGGTTTCAAAGCTGTCTTTGAAGATCTGAGTACGCCGAATGCGTCGTATCCATTCACGACAGACTGTACGACATGGATTAGGGTGGCAGGCGTTGTGTACGGATCGCAACCTTTGGATTCTTTCGTCTTCGACTTTGCAGCAAATGGGACTGTAGTCGCGATGGAAAATGCAGCACTTCGCATTCGACTTGAAAAGACGTAGCAATATCTAGTTTCTCAGTTTTTCAATTTGCAAAGCTGCATATGTAACTTTCTTCTTTGAAATTTGAGGAGTCGTGTGAGCACCCACTGCCATTGAGACCTTTGACGTACTTCCGCTTACAATCGATTAGTTCTGTATCCAGCTGCGTTGGTGGAGCCTAACCTTGTTCCTGGAGTTCGGCCCAACTGCTGGTGTGATAGGGCTACTTGGGTATTGTTAGTCGACGAGAGACTACATCGTCTTCGTGATCTCGTGTCCCCAGTCTCCTTGGCTGAAATGTTACACCAAGACCACCAATACACCAAGCGAAACAGAATACACTAGATACTTCTAGCCGAATCGATACATGAATGCATGTAGCAAGTTATTGCGCTTCATAAGTTGAATCATGGCCTTGGACTAATCTATACCAACGCTGTTTTTGGGTCCCGCGTGCCGACGAATGATTGCTCCTTGGCACTGGCAGGACCTCGTTCACCCGATATTCTGCCAACTATCTTCGCGATCTCCTTTTCTTCCTCATCGGTCAAGCTCACATGTAGCACACCCCAGTTCTCCTCGAGATACTGAATACCAAGCCTACTCCATAGCATACTGGAACGCTTGTGGCTCTGTTGGGCTACGAGCCCGAAGGACAACAGTGCCCTAGTCGCAATACCTAGGTAATGGGTGCAGACGCAATCCATTTCTAGAGCATAGAGACGATTAGGTTCAAGCAGTCTAACATAGGCTGATAGCCCGATTGCCATCGAGATGTATGGTGAGCGACCGGTTAGTGGAGCCTGTGCCGGGTCGAGAAGCTCTCTTGCCTGCACCATCTCCATGCAACACTTTTGAGATCATCTAGATCATTGCAGCGTGACGCCCAAGTCTTGGGCGCGTGTGGTTATAAAGATCTTAGTGCGTTGTGAAAAAGCGCCTACTAGGAAGAAGCCCAAGAGCTTCATTGAATGAGCATCTAGCGCATGATTGACCTTTGCCAAGAGACTCTATATTCGAGACTTTTCTCTTTGGCCATCTAGTGGCTTATTGGTAACAGAACGAATGCGCCCACGATGTAATCTATAATTATCATCATATCGACAGATAACACGACGAATAAACTCTAGGGAAGAAAAAAGAGAATTTGGCTGGCGTCTATATTGATTAAGTATGAGCCAAGAAAAAGGAGACATAAAAAAACTACATTCAGAAATTGCCTCCACGCGGAATCGAACCGCGGATCTTGTCATAACATCGCAAATTGAGAATTGTACGAGTGACACGCATTACCCCTGTGCCATAGAGGCGGTTGTTTGTAATTGTGATTGGACAACTCCATGGTATAATGGTCTATATACCCAAGTAGCCCCACATGGCAGAAGCGTTATTAGAATAGGGCAAGTAGTAGCGCCTTGAGCTACCTACCCCGAGCCTACCTGACCTTTCAACACGCACCGACGATCGAGTGCATACATGATTTTAATCTCTGTCTAACTACTCCTTCCATTCGGCGCATCGCGCACATGATCACGGTCGCGTTGCGCTCGAACACCAGACCGTGACCTAATAAAACCTGTTTAATATTATCAGGCCCCGATTGATAGGGTATAGACGCTCTGAGCTACGATGGAGGGAATGCTAGCCCAAGGGGCGCACGGTTTCTGGCGCTGGGATATAAAATGATTATCGGATTTCATTGATGAGTAAAACTAACAAGTTCAAAAGCATGGAACGGGCCAAATTAGCCGGGTATAATATCTGGTATATTCATCTCCAGCATGAAATCCCTTTGCAACCACGATTCAACATTCGAACTCCCTTTCGTCGTCCGTCGTGTTACCTGGGTCGAGCAGCCCTACCATTATGTTCTTGAGTGCCTGTGTGTCCATTTCATCGACGCCGGGCGTCGTGTCAAGTGCTTGCTTCACTCGTCTTAGATGCTTGTATGCCCATCGAAAGCTAAGGAAACGCATTAGTCTGGAACACTGTATTAGGAAGTCTGGGCAACTTGCTTTTGACCGCGCTTACTCAAGTAGGCCAGTATCCATTTCTTCTCATGTGCGACGACGGCAAGCGACGGGTCATTGTTCACGTGGTCACGAACCCAGTCCGTGATAGCCTCGGTAGTAGCTTGCGCTTCAATCGTGAGCTCGTGCCATTGAGTACCGGCGACGCGAACCGGTTCAAGCCTGGCTCTCTTTTTCTGAGGCTTTCTCCCCCTCCTGCTGGCCTGCGGCTGAGGCACATTTCCAATCACGTCTGGATTCCGACTTCGAGTAGACACCAGAAGGTGGACATGCTCGAGTTGCTGCGCTGCAAGCAAGCGAATGAAGCGCGAGTAGTCGTCTCGAATGTCCACTGGTAGTCAGTCGATCGCGTAATGACCACATAAGTCTCCCCTGGTTGCTTCAGATCCTGGCGCGGTCTGGTTTGCGCCTCATTGATCCATGCGAGCAGCCCTAGGAGGACGGCCTGGAGCTCAGCGTTGGTAGGAAACCGAGCCGCGTGATGTCAAGTACATTCAAAATATAAATCAGGGAGCGGCGGGAGTAAAAAGCTGGGTGGACAAAGCTGGGAGATGATTGTACGTATTGAAAGTGGGTGTACGTCGAGTGCGTGAAGCTGCCTGCGAATATGGGCAGTTTGTTTCGCTAAAGAAGTAGGCAAGGTTATCTCGCGCTCGCTGATAAGTTTCTAGCTGGCAATCTGTATTGTTAATTACCGAAGAACAGCACATGTTTTCCCCACGCCATCTGGAGCCTCAGTCAGTCATATTCTCGGTAGTGCGGGATTTGTCAATGAAATACACCGTCTCCCCTCAGCCAGACTCGCGAAGGCTGATTTAGTCGCCAGACATCTTGACTATTCAACATGTATCGGTCAAACCGAGCAGGGCCCACCTGATTCGATAGGTCGTTCAAGTATCGTGACTTGTCTTCTGGTGCTAGCGAGTCCTGAATCCTTCGACGCTCGTGGCACTCAGGTGCCTCGTTGAAAACCAAATGTTAAGGACTGCCAACACAAGACTAGGAAAGGGATGACATACTCGTGCCTTCACGATGGGCTTCAGGTCCCATTATTGTGGCCAAAAACCTGGCAATGTCGTCAAACCTTCAGCACGGAGATGTATAAGCGGTAGCTGTGTGACTGGGTTTGCCTCCTTTCCTTCAAGGAGGATGTAATTACGAGTCGTCGTCTCATGATTTTGCTTTCCAGCCCACGTGATAAGGGGCCCAAAGCTCGGATTGGCCAATCCACCGCCACAACCAACAAACAGTACGGTTCTCGACATCAGGCTATGCTGAAGTGTCTCTTGCACGGGCGGTTTCCGTTTGACCTGCCAGTATTGGATTGGATCAAAGACGATGTGTTCCGCATTTCTCCAAATCCATGTGGGTGAAAGACGCCATCTCTCTCGCCTCGGCGATAATCTGCTAATGCAACTCTATCAGAGGCGTCAATCGACGCAAGATTGCAATGTCTCTCCAGCAAGTCGTCACAGTTTGTCGTGAATAGCATAGCCCCCGTGTTGGTGAAGTGATCTCAAGCTGTCCAATATGTCGTGCCGAGTGACATCAGTTTTATACAGATTCTTGAACTGGTCCCTCACTATGTACAATCATTGGCTCTGTACTCACACGCACGCTTTCAAGCGATGGACTGAATCTGGAGAACTGCAGTGATAGTCAAGTCTGGGCCCCGAATACTTACGCCACGCTGATTCAGATCGGAACGGCCTTTTGGCAAAGTCATGAGAAGACTGCAAAGACTGCAAATGTTTTCACGTTCGGCTTCAGTTATATTTTGTTTTGCTAAAAGCGCCCTTGCTGTTGCCAGGTTTGCGGCATATGGCTGCTGGCCAGCGAGGACGATAGCCTGATTCTCAAAGTAATCGAGGGCGTTGTTCATGAGTCTTTACCATGACAAGCGAGGGGATTGGCTTGGAGCTGAGAATAACATGACCCCAGAACCAACACAATTGCCAACTGATTGGTTTTGAGTCGTTTATGGAGTACATCCACGGCCTTATTTTGAATCCTCTCTTCTTCCGCCCGCCTCCGAGTCCCAGGGGACACTGGCGCCGGGGGTAGGGGTGCTGGAGGCGGCTGTGCAGGTTGTGCCATTATGCCGTCACGCTTAAACGAGTCTGAACTGGTTAAGATACGACACAAAATACAACGTGGAAAATCAGATCGCTTCAATCAATGTAGGAAGACCGCATATCAAAGAAAACTGACAAAAAGGACATTCTCCCGGCTCAGCACCCCGGATTCGGAAGAAAGAATAAAAACAACTGCCAAAAGGAACTTATGACTTTGAACGAACGATAATGTAGAATTGAGAAGGAGAAACCCATTCTTGGTTAATCCCCGATGATACCATAGCGAATGAAGTGAAAAGGAGAGAGTTAGGAATTTGACCCTGTAGGTTACGGCTAGGAAGCTTTAACCTGGAGGTTCCGACCTCCGATTTATCTACTCATAAGGCGCAGTATCGGCCAATATGGTGAAAATACAACCACAATCTCTGCTCTCGCCAGCTTCCACCCGTTGGCTCAAACACCATTCTTCACTTTCTTTTCACGATACCAATTTGGGTTGTGCCAAAATCAACTTCCAAGTATTGCATCCTCTCTGTAACGGGGGTGACAAAGATGTTGTCCTCTCGGGCAAGCAATCGTTCTGGGGCCCGTTTACCACTAGCGCAACCTTTCTGTTGCGCGAATTAGCAAAATCATCGACGAGTTCGAGATTGTTCCGAGTGACGGGGAAAGAAAGGGCTTCCCATCATCTAGAGCAAAGTCCCCGGCTGATCGTGATCGACATGTTATCAACCCTAGACCGAGTAGTGTCACGTGTGTACGCAAACTTCGAAACGCTTGGCTCTGTACAGATGTTGGAAAGGTTAACCCCAGAGAACTACATAATTTTCAAGAGTCCATGAATTGAGTTTGACTTGCACCCCGTCAGTTGCGTCAATGGTGTAAGCTTGACTTAATGTGGCAGACGAAGCCTCCGACAAGCCCTTGTATCTGATCCAGACCAGCCTGCAGCATAGTTAGATATATGCTGAGGATCAGAGAGGAGCTCCAGCAACGTGCACTAGCCTCAAAAAAGAGCCTTACCTTTGGCTTCGCATAGGACGTTCGGGCAAGCTGATAGGTGAGGATCGTAGCCGAAGAGATCCTCTATCGTGTCTGTGCTCTATATGTAGGCCGCGGCTTGTGTGAATATGAACGTTAGCATAGCTCACGTAGCCCTTAATCGTTGATTGCTGCTGTTTGTATCAATACTGAGTCCTCGAAGGGGATAGACGCACCGGCGCATTGGCGACTCTTCAAGGTCCTGTTCCATCGAAGTTTCCGCATGATCGGCATTTTCTCCTCGGCGCTACCAGTCGCTCACGAGAAAACACTCATTGAGTCTGGAGACAAAAGGGCGAACCGGTGAGGAGAGTGACATCAGGTGTTGCTGCTGCCACTCAAGCATGTCGCAAAGTTGTGTTGCCATTCAACGGATTCCGAGTAATGGGGAGGAATGATACAGGAACGGATTGAATAAATCTGATCGTAGGCTTCCAGACTGTCACAGACAAGAGCGATGACGGAAACACAAGCTCCCGTCTTAGCCGCATTGGCTCAATCTAGTCGGGATGGGTCGTGCAAGTAGAACATTGCATGAACAACCGAGAAATGGTTTGTGTTCACTCGAGATTAGTAACAACCGAGCCACAGTTTATCCAAGCCAATATCAGCCAAACAATACTAAGGTTGATTTAAACAATATTATAGCTACTTTCGACTGTGAGTTCGCGGGCCGGCATTCTGTATGTTGCAGTTACACAAATATGTACATATGTGGGTGGCAGTCTTTGCATCCCAACTTCGAAACAGTGGTACAAGGAGAGCATGCATTCACTGGATGTCCTCCTAACTGGCTGCTAAGCAGAGCATTTGGGGACGTATGCACACATAGTCGTATAATCACCGGCCTGAGAAGCCGGGCAATGACAAAGTAGTGCGTGAGTTCATAGACCTCTTTATTAAAGATGTACATCAGCTACAAGATAGTCGCAGAAACAATACCTCAATCGGGGAAGTGACGGTCGATCGCCGTTATTGAAACCATAAACAGAATGCTTCGAGCTTACACAACACCGACCCGTGATCTATTAACGTCACTTGAGTCGAACAAAGTTTGATGGGCCTTCAGCCTCACAGAAAGGTAGCAAACACGGGTCCTAACTTCCTGCCTGTTATATGATCGCCCAGCCGTTTCTATCTGGGTTATGAAAATAGGCTGCCAGAGAAAAATCCTCAATCTACTCTCTCTTCTACACAGGTCATCGATTGTCGTTGTGTGATCCTATGACGTTACTAGCGAAGTTGATGCGAGGGCCCCGTGACTACGTGAAACTAGAATCCCGTTTATTCTACGGCCGAAACATGAGACGATTTCACCACGTGAAAAGAGGCAATGACCAGTTTGCTAGCTATGTCCGAGTCATCAGAATTAAACTATTGAATGTCTGTTACAAATTCAGCCTACGTGATTCGGAAGTGCGGGTACGAGCGGTCTCATATTCAATTTGATCGCCATCCGAGGTGTTCCCAACATCAAATGTAAGGGTTGAGGCCTTGACATCTACGAGAGCATTTTGCTTATATAACCATGACCTTCCTTTCTTCTTGGCACAATGTCCTGACATCTGATCCGCAATCACTCTCACGTGCTTTCGCTATATAAGTGGCAAAGTATCATTCGCCTGTCGACCTCGTCTTGCCGACTGTTACAGATTCAAACAACACATCCCTACCATGCAGGTCTCTTCACTTGCTTTCGCCATACTTGCTGGCCTCCTCGGCTCAGCACTTGCCTGCAAGTGCAACAGTGGTCTTTACGACGCGGATGATAATGCAGCATGGACCGAGGATTGTTGCAAAGCTCTTGACGGTAGTCTTAGCGACGGTGACTGCACCTCAGTCTCCAAGGAGCTCTTCGAGCACTGCTGCGATTACCAGACCTCTGATTGTTAGACGCACAGTATTGGGCCTGTGGTCCTTTGTACGTATATTGATAAGTAATGTTGCTAATCTTCGAGCACTTCACTAACCTAATCAAAATGTAAAAGAGCATACAGAGAAGTTTACGGAATTATCTAGACATCTGAAGACTGAGGACCTGAGTGCTGGCAAAGCGAAGGATGGCTCGTGGACGAGAACGATTGAGACGCCGCTGACAGTCTCTGATAGCATTAGATACATAGAGCGATGAGACTCCTCTTCCCATAACTACCTACCAAGCAATAGACATTTGTCCAATTCTTCCAGTGGCTAGTGGGCCCACCGGATCTAGTCGCTGTTTGCTGAATTATTTGCGTCTTGAAAATCAACGAAAATCAATGCGCCTGTAGGCTGTCGGCCGTATAACACTTGCTAGCTCATTATATAAACCCAATCGGGAAGGAAACTCGATTGTTAAGTTCAACATCTACTTAAGGCATCTCGATGATTAAATCGCACGCAGCGCTGGAGTCGTGATATGAGGGACAGTCGTCGCTCTTGTATGGCTGGTGTTGAGTGATATCGATGTCGAAGAACGATGGCAGCCAATTTCCGTCTTAGAATTGGCCATGCGCGGCATTGAGCATTCTAACACTCGTATGCAGCATGCATCCGAACTCCTTACTTGTATAGAAATGGCATTCTTTGTTTCGAAACAACAACCTTGTCTAAGAGAGTCTTCGTTGATAAAAGAGGTGGGGATGCATCACAGTACTCACCAACCATTATTGAGTCACACAACCCCACAGATCACTATTCACCTCCAAAATGTTCAATTGGTTATTCAAATTAATCTTGAGTTCTAGTCAAGATGACGAGAGTAGGGAGGTAAAAAAGGTAGGCGACGAGTACGAAATGTTTACACCTCGAGAGCAAGAGATACGACGCAAGATGGAACATGCGAGATTAGAGGCAAAGAAACGAGAGAGGGAAGTTGTAGAAGCTGTACTGAGGGCCTCTTATCCTCAAGGCACGTCAGCGTTCAGGTTATCAATGCTAGGATAAGCACCATATAGAAGGACATGGGGCGTTTGCGCTAAACTGGTAGACATTGATCACGAGTAGACATGTTGTTGCTGATCCATCTAGGACACTTCAACTTGAGAAGTAGAATCATGATAATGTTAAGCTTGTGTACGTCTAATCGGCATCGGGAACCAATCATGGCGCTATAACTTAGTTAGAGCATGCGGCCGATCAGTTGTCATTTCGACACTGGCCACTAAAAAAGAAATAGCCACATCGATTTCAATGCGCTTATCTTATTCGAGACAACATTGGGGCCACCAACTTGTCACTCCTTCGTGACAAGATAGAGGGAAAGTTGTGCCATTCGGCCAAGGCGTAGATATTAATATACTGTCCGGAGGCGCACGATGATTCGGTACCCTCGCTCATATGCCCCCCGCCCAGGCTTCAACAGCATGCATCATTTCGATGCCGCCTGAAAGTGAATTCAGCACATGGACTATACAGGGTGTTATTAATAGACTGGCGAATCGGATGTTGCGAGTCTCCAAGATGTTACTCCTTCCGGCCTGATATCATATACACCGCCCCACAGAAAACTGCATGGCACTCACTACCAGGATGACAGAACCATAGTCCGACTTCGCTCGCATGTAAACCCGCAAATATTCGTTTACACCTACGTTAGGCATAACGTCGATTCTTCAACTCGAGGCTCCTCATCCATCACAATGGCCCCTTCGTACTTTGCAAACTCGGTAATTAAGCCCATAGCAATCGCAGAAACCCTGCCACTACGTCAGTCAGTTCTATGGCCAGACAAACCCCTCTCCTACGTCCAACTCCCCGAGGACGAGACAGGTCAGCACTTCGGCGCATTCATCACCATTCCCGATGCAAACTCTCAGTTCCAAATCACAAAGCTCGTTGGTATCATATCGCTTTTCATTGACGAGAACGGAAGAGCCAGATTTCGGAAGTTCGCGACTGCGCCGGAGTGGCAGGGAAAAGGAGTAGGGTCCGTGTTACTACAGCATACCATCGAAGCGGCCAAAACAGCGGGGGCCAAGAGTATCTGGTGCGATGCGAGGCAAACAGCGTTGGAGTTCTATCGTCGCTTCGGCATGGAAGCGGAAGGCGATATTTTCGATAAGGGGGGACTGCCGTATCTGCGGATGAGCCGGACTTTGGCGTAGTCGGTCTGGCCATGAGGTTGGCCATGCGACATCTCATAGGGTCGCTACAAGAAGTTGTTATCCCAGTACCTGCAATTGAATCGCTTTAAATGGAAGTTTCTATTTCCTTCGTGATACCCTATAATCAACTGCGCATGATGTCTAGGATGTGAAACACTTGCTGCATTCTGCTTCCTGTTACTCATCTTCTACCCCTCGGATTCGATCATACAGCCTTCGAAAGCGAAGGGACACATTTGAACTCAGGCACCACCCAGAAGCTCATACGAGCTCTGCGACGGGCCTACTTAACTCGATGTATTGATCACGACTTCCATGCTGAACATTGCATATTCAAGGCCGTTCCATGGGCGGCGCGCCGCTCTGTCCCTACATCATACCTCACGGAATGTGTCATCAAAGCAATGACCTACCGAATGCATCGCGACATCGCCATAACCCCCAACCCTTATCTCCCGCCCTTACACACGACCCCCTTCCACCCCCTCTCATACCTGCGAGCTCTCGCTACTACCCCCAGGCTCGCTATTAGACACAGTGCGCCCAAGATGTCCATATCGCAATCGCCTCCTCATTTACAGAGTGCGGAATTGCAAATCTTTCACGTCCTCTACTCATCCTCGTGACTCTTAACAAAATCAGAATGCCTGCGTATTTCCAAGCACTGAAGTCACGCAAAGAATGGGCTTCCGAACGTCACCGAGCTCAGCGAGCAGCTACGGAAGATCAATGAGGACATCGATACACTCTAAGCTGACTTGCAGCATCTGATAGGGGATGGAAGATGCTCTGCACCAGAAATCCAAGAGGCAGCGTTGTATTGGTTCAAGGGACAGTGGCAGCTGATGGCTGAGCGAAGTGCCATGAATTCGCTACTTGGACAAGGCAATGAGCAGCGCGTACGCCGTGAGGATGTTGATGATATCCCTGGAATAACTCCGTACAAGCGCAGACCCGAACTGCGAAGTTTGTTCCGTTATTGGCATGGCGCGCCGGGTCTTCTCCATTTCATTTTGACGTCTCCATATGAATCAAATGTGACGAGAGCGAGTGGAACTTGATGAACTTCATTAACCTGATATGCTATCTTTTTTTGTGGGAAGCAGATGCAGTACACAGAGAAAGCCCTCAACACTTCATAAACCCCATGAGAACTGTACGTTGCCTACAATGGATTTGGAGTCCACCCGACATCTGGTTGATCTGTATCCACAGCGCAATGCCAAACCCAGTCAATTCTTCTCCCCCTAGTCCATAGGGTCCTCAATCCCCGCGGTTATTGCCTCTCCTGTTTTGTTATGCTCATACTTCGGACTTCTTCTCGTTGTCGGCACGGAGAGCGGGATCTCCTACGGGCTCTGCTTCATCCACATCATTGACCGCTCCATGGTGGGGCGCCGTTACCTTGACGTTGCCCTGCTCAATGTCGCGGGTAAGTTCATCGAGTCGACTGGTCTTCTTGATCGTCTTCCAGGCTGGACGGCCCGAGTCAAACACCTCGTCCATCTCTTCCAGAGTGTACCCTTTGGTTTCTGGTGCCATGAGGGTCATGTGGATGAATGCGAGTCCATTGAAAGTCGCGAAGATCATGTACATCTTCCAGTTTATTGACCACAGTAGAGGTGGCACAGCAAATGCCAGAATCATGTTCCAGAACCAATTGGCTGCTGTGGCGAGCGAGACAGCCTTGGCACGTACCTTGCTGGGGAAGATCTCGGCGGGATAAGTCCAGGATGTCGGACCCCAAGTCGTTGCAAAGGTGGCGACGAAGAGGTAAGAGACGGCCACGATTGCTTTGGAAGCATCGGGGTGGCCCTTCACGATCCAGGTGATGTCGCTGCTGCCCGAGCCATCGTTACGCATGCCATAGACGGCTTGGAGCGCGCCTTTGTTGGATCAATCAGCTGCCAGTACCAGCGTATCGAGTGAAACGTGAGGGACAAAAGGACTCGACTCACCGGAAGTGAACAGCCAGACCATCATGAAGAAAGCTCCAAAAATCAGGGCGGGTCGGCGGCCGATCCTGTCCAGGTAGAGGATAGCCGGCAATGTCAAGGCGACATTGATAACGTACTGAATTGAGGCAGTAGTTAGAGGCGATGCGATTTGGGCGCCCTCCATGATGTAGACTATGTAGTACATCATAATGTTCATTCCCGAGAGCTAGCATTGCCCAATATCAGCGTCCGTCGTGGGTTTAGGTATTATTACTGTTGGCCCCATCGGAGTGCATTGAGGGATCCGAACTCACCTGCGACCACATCTGAATACTCATGCCCAGGATGACTCGCTTGAAGATGCGCGGCTGACCAAGAGCCTTGAAGCTGGAAACCGCCTCCTCGCGTTCGAAGCGAAGGGCTTCCTCGATCTCCTTGTACTCGGCCAATACCTTGGGATTATTGACGTCGCCATTGCCATGAAGCCTAGCTAAGACATGCATCGCCTCCTCCCAGCGGTCATGAGAAGCCAACCAGCGGGGGCTGTAAGGGAAGAAGAAGAGACCTAAGAACAAGATGACGGCAGGAACGATTTGCACAGCCCATGGAATTCGAAAAGCTGATGTGGGCTGATTCGGATCGTCGGGTCCTCCACCGACCTGGGCGGCGCCATACTGAATGAAGTACTGGATCAAGATGCCCCAGGTAATGGCCCATTGCTGGAAGGATACGACGCGACCACGGATTTCCTTGGGAGCGATCTCCGACTGGTACACAGGGACAATGGAGGACGCGATGCCGACACAGAGACCAGCAATGACACGACCGGCGCAGAGCGTACCGACATTGGTAGACGCAGCTTGAATGCTATGAGAGTTAATAGCCACGCAACTAGGTGAATTGGGGCGTCTACTCACATGGAACCAATGATCCAGAGAATACACGAGACCTGAAGAGCAACCTTGCGAGAGAAGCGATCGGCAATAAAGGAACTGGCGAGCGAGCCTACAAATAGCACGGTGAGCAAGTGCAGCAAGTAAGATAGCCACGAATGCAGTACATCAACACATAGATGCGGATACCAAGAGAAGCAAAGCACGAAAATATCATGATGGCAGACCCGTTGTCCGCCGATTTGATTGACAAAAATGGGAGTGCTCACCGACGAGAGAGCCGGCGGGCATGGAAGCAGTGATGCCGCCCTGCTGGTAGGAGACGGGATTATGGAAATATCGCTTGTAGGCCTGAGTGCCGAGGACACCGCTCATGGAGCTGATGTCGAAGCCGAAGAGACCACCGCCTCAAGGTGAGCATGACAGTCAGCGATTTGAATGGAGGACGTAATTGCAGCGCGCAATCTCAACTGTAGCTGCAAGAGGAAACATACCGATGGCAGCGAAGCCGCAGATGAAGTAGACGTTACTGGCCTGATACATGGCGGCAACGGTTGCTTGCTTGGTTTGAAAGGGAATGAGATGAACGCTTTGCTTGTGTGCTAACCCCAGGCATACGATGAGAGATCACGCTGTTAACAGGGTGCTAATACATTCCATCAGAGAATGTAGAGGTGTGGGTTCAGATACGTGCCAATCTGGCAGTGAGCTCGAAGGTGGCCGTCGGTGCTTGTGAACAACAATTGGGTGAGGATAAGGGTGGCGTTGGGAGAGTCCCTCAAAAGCCCAGGCACGACCAAGGCTTCAGAGAAAAGCGTTGAGTGTTGCCAATAGAGGGAACAGAGGTAAGGAACTAGGTGAATAAGTGAAGAGAGCCTGGGAAGTCACAAGACAGAGAAGTAGGTGTAGGTACGGTACCTAGGTAGGTAGGGCCTCCTTCACGCCGTTCCTTCCTCCCGCTCTGTCTTGTTGCCCACAGCGATGACGACGCCGACGAAGCAAGTCTATGTTCGATCATGGCCCTCACATGTCACGGCTGGTTGATTTCCTGTTGTTTCGCCTCATGCAAGTAAGACATGCAACACCAGCATACACTTTTCCGGGTCTTGGACCGATCAATTGATGGCACAGTGGCATATCAGTTGTTACATTGATCAATACCGTGCCTCCGTTCGCGATGGGCTCTGCCTTGGCAATGGACCTGCTCTCGTGGCAGCTAGCAAACATCTCGGTTTGCACACTTTAGTCTTTTGGAACTAGTAGACATGACACACACTTATATTGATACGAACGTCAAGCCATGCAAATCGTATGACAGGTAGCAGCAATTATACCATGACTCTACTCTGTACACACGTCCGCCTTGGGTATATGATGGCATTCACATGAAAATAGTCCCAAAAACCCAGCCCCATGCAAGCAAATGGTGTCACAGCTCGGGCATTACGCCAACTGTGAATCACATCTCGGCAGCAAAAGATGGGACAAGGGCTTTGTCTCTCCGGCTGTGTGTCTTGCGTGTGTCCGGCCTGAATGTGCTGCTGTTGGTTTTTCTATTGGAGGACGAAGAGTGGCGGGAGAGCCGTGAAGCTGGCTGAGTGTGACAACAGGCGGACAAGTGCGGCGGAAATTGCCCTTGTGCAAGTCTTCTTCGTACCACGGAGGCTGCCATGTGTACGGGACTAAGAGGCTAGACAAGAGTGTACTCTGCCGGCAACTGTTCCTAGGATCAACTTAGAGTGATGGGGGTGTGTACAGCTGGATCTCGGAAATTCACGTGCCACAGACAAGTTGGTCGGGGGTGATCGGTCATGTTGCTTGTCAGAGATTGACAGTAGTGTTACATGGTGACAAGTTTTGATGTATTGATGTAAAGCTAGCTCTGTGAACCATCGAGGGATCCGATCGCGGTGTAGATATAAAAATTTCCTCAATCTGGAGATTTGCAAGTAATGTAAGTTTGCACTCAATTCTCTTTTTGATTTTAATGTATCCTAACATCATCGCCTGGGTTTTCTGGTCTGGTGCGTACACTCATATGATTGCTTCGCTTGCTTTAACACACATGGGCATGATGATCTTAAACGGGCAGCTTGGTAGGCAATAGTTCGGCCAGGTGAATCACTAAAAGCATTCAATACATACTTGATTCCGTCTGATTCAAAGAGCCTCCCACACAAGTTATGCCCTCATGGAGCAAGGTTTAGTATCCCTCCTCGTCACCACCAGTATGTTGGGAGCGCCCAGGAGATTGGAGGCCTGCAGTGTCCGTGACAATCCCTGCAGCACCACGTCGTTGAGTAACACTCCCGTCTCCGCGACCGATCGTGGAGACGATGTTCAACCGCAGGGGATGCCATTACTAGTCGAGAGTTTAACATAATTTATCCGGGCATCATGTTCTTGGCTTACTCTCAAGTCTGCTGATCGAACATGAGTGGAAAGCGTTGTTTGATCCCTGTACTGGCCGATATTGGCATCATAATGGTGTTGGGGATATCATGTTATTAGTCCCCTCACTCGACTCATTCGTGAGCATCCAGGCCAAGAACATGGAACGGAACGGCATATTCCCAAAGACGCCGTCTTAAACCCCTGTCACATATAACTGTGAATTGCTATGATTCGTGCAAGAGCCCACAGCAACACATGCAGTATGACGGCCCATGCCTGGTTATGCAAGTCACTGCCGGCCTCTCTGCACCCACCACATGTTGAACCTGTGATAGAATATTATATTCCGTGCCCCCTGCCCGTCTGTGCCCTGTCAAGTCCGGATCGCCTATCCTCTGTCAGAGAATCCGATGATGCATGGTGGTCTGGCGCTGATTGTACGCCAAACGAACCGCTTTCACTTTTCTATGTGTGTCAGCCTTATGATACGATTATACTAGATTATTTGTACCTCTGCACGGTTGGTGATAAACTAGATTACCTGTAGACACTGGTATGTGAAGCAAACTCAGCCAGGTATGCAGATGGGGAATGATGATGTCTTGACATATTCAGACTTTGATCACTGTATTATACATGTATGCATTGGCCCTTTTTTATAGGTACTCAGGGCTCATGCACGAGCTACACTCCAAATACCCCGATATTCCTACTCAGCAGTCTTCGTTATGTTAACTAATTTCATACTTTAACTACCTTCTCAATTCATCAATCCAGTCATGGCCCTTCCATATAACATACTTAGGTCCATGGGTAACGACCTCGGAACGTGTAGTGGGACAAACAATGTTTACGTCAATCTGGCGCCAGAAGATCAAATGACCGTACTGAGAAGATGCAGCTGGCATTTGACCATATGTAACGTATCAACCCGATGGAAGATCCGACACTTGATTCTGTCTTAATGACACTGAGTAATGAGCTCACCTATATCACCACCCCAATCTTGCCATGAACCGTCATGATTATCGCATACCTAGCCACAATGGAGTCTAAGGCTCAAGCATCCCGTGACACCTTTTTCAAACATGGTACCCTTACAATCTCTTCTCAAGCGACCTCGCCTTCGCCAACATCGAGTAAGTATCACCGACTGTCTCCTCGATAGTCCTAAAGTTCACCCCCAAGATCTTCTTCGCTTTCTCATTACTAATCTCATATGCAGGCTCAAGGTATCCCGGCTTACCAACCGGCAATCTACTCTCAAGCCCCTTCACGCCCCTCCCAATATCGGCGGCAATCTGAAACCTCAACCTCTGCCCGACCAAGAACCTCTCCCCCTCGGCCTCGGACAGTGTCAAAGCATTGATATGCGCCTCGGCAACCTCCCTAACATCAGCATACCCACCAAAATCAAACGGGAGGATCTCCTTGGCATCAATCATACTATTCAGCAACTGCAAACTCTCACTCAATTGTTGCGTGCTAGTTAGCTCATTGACATAAGGTCCAAAAATCCAGGGCGGACAGACTGTCGCAAGTCCGAAGCTGATACTGTCTTTATTCTCCTCGACGAAATCCCACATAGCGCGTTCTGCAAGTGCTTTAGAAGCGCAGTATGCTACGACACCGTCGGCAACTGCCGCTTGATCAAATGTCATGGGGTTCCAGTCTGCCTCGGTGTATCTATATCCTTCGCGTTTTCCCTTGGAGATATCGACGATGCTGGCGAACGACGAAGTAGAAACAACGCGCTTCACATTCGGGCCCCATTTCTTGACGGCTTCCAGGATCGCCGTGCTCCCGCGAACTGCGGGCTCGAGGAGGTCACGCACGTTGTCTTCAGGTGATAGATTAAAGGGAGAGGCGCAGTGAATTACGCCTGTGACGGAGGTATCAAACGCCGATTTGTAGTTTGAGGCAACTGTCATGTCGGGAACGATGGCGGTAGCGAGCTGAGATGTACCTGCGTATTGAGGGTGCTGAGCTACTGCTTTCTGCGCGGACGAGTCTGAGCGTGCGGCGAGTCGTACGGTGTAACCTTTATCGAGCGCGAAGCGGACGATGTGCCCGCCCACGAAACCTCCTCCGCCCGTGATCACGATAGCTCCCTCGGCTGCCATGATGAATGATAGGGAAAGTGACAAGTGTAAGAACTGGCGTCCCGAGGTCGAAAGCCTGAGCAGACACCAAAGGTTATAGTTCAAGTACGACGAGTCGTTGCGGGCTAGCAATAGTCGCGCTGTGGCAAAAGGCATCGCTTAAATACTGCTTCTTTCCTATTCAGCTTATCATCGTTTCCCGAAGTAGGACTCCGGTGTTCCCCGCATTTAGATTCACAACATAATGGTGTTGTAAATTCCAAGGTTGTTATGCATGGCGATAGAGAAAATGTAAGGCCAGCGTCGGATTTAGGCTTGACTTGCATCCTGTCTTTAACTCATACACCCATACGATTGGCTCGGTCCAAGGTCCAAGGTTTGCCGTCGTAATGCCAAGGCTGCAATAGGCTATCCACTATGTTATGATTGTGGACTTGCAGATACAAGAAATGCGATCAGAACTTGTTGTTATTTTCCTGCGGGATATTGATCGTAGAGATGACGATTGCACGATCTTTAAAGTTGGACCGATGGTAATGGAACCTGAACTCACACGCACTAGAGGTGGAAGTCATAATAAGCGAGTTACTAGGCACGTTATCCTCTGCTACCTCAACTGTGTTTCAGTCATATCAATTGCTCAAAGCATGTGCAGTTTACAAGATATAACTGGCATACATCGTGTAGCCTATTTAACAATATTATAAAAATGTTTTCATAACATACCGTATGTGATGCTTCTCCATGTAGGCGAACCTTCTTGCGACACAGTTTTCTGTTCTCGTGGCATGTTCCTCTCCGGAGCCAAACGCGCAGTCTGCTCACCGGTGAGAAAAGAGTGGTGTCCACTGAATGCTCCGAGAAGCAAACACACCGGTGTGAGATCTCAGCACAATGTGCGTGAGAGTAGTCGGTCTGACTTCAAGGAGCCCGACTCATGTCTTCATGTCAATCACATTTAGTGAGAGAATAAGAGAGCCCCAAGAATATCTGCAGCAGATCAGTAGATAGGCACCCCAATGTTTTCAAGTCGTCTCGAACATGTTCATCACAGGGCTGGATGGCGGAAACTATATAAGCTAAATCTGACTCCTCGGAGCCACGTCATATTTTGGGGTGTTCTGCCACTTGGCTACACTGGCCACATCTTGTGGGCGTGGTGAGTGTGGCAGAGACCTCGTCTGATACCGTTAAGCGTTGATGCACAGCGACACGCGCGCGGGCTAATCGTCACTGTTGGTCGCTCATACTATACTACATGCTCCCATAAGCCAAGCTGATCGTCAAAAGCTATCAGGAGAGGAAAAGGAAACAGGATAGAGGAAGGAAAGGGGTATTTCCGAAGAGCAAAACCGGACACAACGCCTGAAGCCTTATGATGACCACCGACCTTGCGGCATCTCCTCCGTCATCTTCTATACTCTCTATACTCTACTTATCATCGTCATTGTCCTGTCGTACACATTATCGTAATCTAGACCGTAGGATCAGCAGCCGAGAGATCAACATCCCTCTGGACATTGGGAGTCATTTGGTCATCCGGGCCTGCGGTGGGCGATATGTAGGGTCCGCTGTAGGGGGAAAGGATCAGCTGTTGATAGACTTGCAGCCTACGGGCCGCGAAGACCTGACACACCAATACACTTATCGAGTGCTACCAGACGACGTCGTCCCTAAGGTCACGGTGGGGTCAATGGCGGGGAAGTCTTTACCTGCTATCTTCGCCAAGTAGTTACGTTGATACTCGAAGGAGGCATAGTTGCCGCCAATGAGGGGTGCAAGCAACGTCTCCCCTGGACTGAGTGGGCCCTGTCGTGCGAGGCGCGCCATGCCGTCTCGGAGTGTGCGGTATGCCGAGGAGAAGCGCTTCTTGACGGAGAAGAAGTTGGACGAACCGCCCGAGACGTCGTTGGCTGGGTTGTTCGGATCGATGATGGAGATTCGATCCAGGTTTTTATAGACGACACTAGTTGCCTGGCTCTAGACAGCATGAATCAGTACACTATTTCCACCTAGGGCAGAGACCAACTCACCTTGTTGACCAGACGCGGTGGATTGAGGCTAATTGCGACAGTCTCGTACTGGAAACGGTTGCCGTAGTAGTCGAGGAATTCCATCAGGATCTCACCCATGTGTTCTTCGGGCTTCATCGCTCCGCTCTGAACTTGAGGCATCGTCTGCAGAAGGTGAACGACCATGCAAATAACGGAGAAGCCGCCAATGCCGCCATTGACAGGCTCGTTGAGTCCGCGCATCTGTAGGAATTGCTTCACAAAGGCCACCAAGACGGGCATAGCTGGGTACTGCTGCTTCCACTTAATGAAGGTGTCGATGGCTCTGTGGCCGTCGAGCTTCTCAAAGGAGATGTCGACTCTAAGAGCGGTATGCTGGTCAGTGTACTTGAGAAGGGGCACCTTGGCCCTGGCAACTGGCTCGATCTGGCCCTGGTAAGCGATCTTGTGCTTTTCGAGATGAGCCTTGAGACCCCAGAAGACGCTCTTCTTGTCGAAGACAGCGTTCTTCCCATTAAGAAAGAAAGATGAGCAAACAGCAATGTCCATGTCGGCGTTGGGCAAGTAGAGTCCGGACATGAAGGAGCCAAAGGGGAGCACGACGGACTCGGGCAACTTCATGCGGATGAGCCTTCGCAGGTTGTCGACCATGTCGTTGCGAACCCTCTCCTCAAAGTCACGAGGGCGCACGTACTCGTAGAAGTCGACGAGTTCTTTGTGTAGCCTACGGTCAAGAGTTAGAATCATGCCAAATAGCACTGGGAAAAGAAAATAGCCAAGTAGCCGGCGACACTGACCGAAGGCCCATGTTGGCAGTTGTAGAATGATCTGCGATGATCCACGGACAGGTATTGGTAATGCCCTTGAGATCATTCCAGGGCGACATGACTTCACCAGACGAGGCGTTTCTGTTGACCTTCTTGAGGGTGGAATGGGGCAACTTGATCTCGTCATTGATGTTTCGCTTGCGGCTACCTAGACTGTCTGAGGGGATGAGGTCGATAGTGGCCGATTTCTTCGCCTGCTTCTGCTGAGATGTAGTACCCGTAGTCGTGGCTTGCGGCTGGGGAGGTCGAGGCTGTGGGGGTTGGACCTTGCTCACGGGCTGAAGCACAGATTTGGACGGGGCCTGTCGCACTGAGAGAGGCGGCTTGGGGGGTAAGGCAAAGGACATGTGCGAGGGCATCGACATCGAGGATACACCGGGTGGACCATAAGTGGCAGGTGGAGCATATTGCCATGGGTCATCGTTTCTTCCATCTCGTGCTGGTGAGTCAACTGTTGTAGAAGCTTGGTTACCTGCCTGGACGTTAAGCTTGCTGTTAGTACTAGTGCGCTTCTCCAACTTCTGCTGTGTGTCGTCATCGCTGAGATCGCACGAGATGAACTCATCTCCAGCCTCGACGGCAGCCGACTTCTTAGTCTCGGCGTCGATGCGGGCCTTGCGGATCAGGTGCATGACGTTCTTGGCGCCTCCCGTCTTGCGAGAGCCCACGGTGGGTGGAAGCGCCTCATAAGGGTCCGGGTTAGACCATCGCGGGGCCTCATCGGTAGCCGCGGCGTCGTTGCTGGTACGGGCACGCTTCGACGGCGGCTGCTCGGGCCCATTCAGTTCATCCCTATCGGAAATGTCCATATCTGTCTCGTCACTATCGGTCAAATTGTCGACATCTCGGTACGTGGCACGGACGGTGTTGTCGCCGAGCATCTGCTCCGTCCCGGTGTTCCACTGCGAAGTCAGCAGTGCGCGCTCGGAGGCCTTGTGTTGGGACTTCTTGTAACTGTTGGTGTGCTGGTATCGAGCACCTCCACTGCGGGGCCCGGTGGGAGGACGGTTGGGTCGGCCAAGACGAAGACGCTGGTTGTTGTCGCTTCGGCGCGGGCCGGTGTAGGAATCGTAGTGATTGCTGGGTTGGTTAGCGGGGAGAAGAGCAAGCTCGCGATGCCAAGTCTGGAGTGTGGAATCATCGCAGCGGGAAACATCACGAGAAGAAAAAGAAAGACGGGGACCACTCGGGACCCGGCTACGACCACGACCATGACCACTGGAACCGCGTCGCGGGGTGAGGGCACGCTGGGCGCGCGGGGGGCGCAGGGAGTGGTACGGATCATACTTGGGTTGAGAAGGAAAGGAGGGCGTGGCGGCGGCGCCACGAAAAGTGAAGTCGCCCTGGGGCGGGCGGAAGTCGTCGCGATGGGAGCTACGTTGGCTGTCGCGGTAGTCATAGTCGTCGCCACGGCGGTCACGATCACGGGCACGATCATTGCGGCGGTCGTCACGGTGGTCGTCTCGACGGTCGCGGTAGTCGCTGTAGTGGCGAGGAGGTTCGCGCAGGTCGGAGTAAGGCCCACGAAAGGAACGGTCATTGGGGCCATCTCGGGGGTAGTAATCATCGCGTCGCCTCGAGTCCCAGCCCTGGGACTGGGGAGGAGGCGGAGGGGGCTGATCGTAGTACGGAGGCGGGGGCGGCAGAGGCTGATACGAGTCGTATCGAGCGCCAGGAGGGCCGCTGTAGCCAGGCGGGGGCGCCATGTTGGAGTAGCTGTGACGCGAAGGGCCTAGAGGGGATGAGTGTTGATGAGAACTGTCTCTATACATGTCAAGTCATATGGTACCGCGGCTGGATGCGCACTGAGAGATATGCAGACAGAGAACGAGTCGGCAGAACTGGGAACACACAAGCGGGCGCGCGCGTAACGTCACTTCAACGCGAGATCTCGGGAGGTGGACACTTGAAAGAGACACTCCGTATACTGTATCCCAGTTGTAGTGATGGAAGCGGGGACGCAATGAAAAACAACACGCGACAAGGTGTGCAGTGGTGCGCGAGACGCAGTTGGAATTTGGAAACTCCACTCGACGTCAGGAAACTTGGAGGTGGAAGAAAGTTTCAAGCTGGCGGATGCGACTGCCCAAGAGCAACCCTTGTGGGATGTAGCCCGGTGCTTCGCGGGATTGTTGCCGATTGGTGCGCACTTCTGCTTTTCAAGTCCTGACGTTTGCTATTCTTTGCTATGCAGCTATGCAGCTATGCAGCTATGCAGCTATGCAGCTATGCAGCTATGCAGCTATGCAGCTATGCAGCTATGCAGCTATGCAGCTATGCAGCTAGGTATGCACCTGACTCAAGTTCCAATCGCTGCGCCTTCTCCGACTTTGTTAATAACGTCTTTTTGTTAAATTTATCTTGTTATATTAGTTGGTTACTCTCTGTCTCCATACCTAAAGCTACCTAAAGATACTTGTTCTTAAAGCTATCCGTTACTATTTATTAGCAGTTACTAATAATATACCTGCAGTCGAAAACAAATATCTTTATTTAATAAGTTTAAAAATAAAACTATATTATATATTTACGTTTTACAATCTTATTTAATTAATTTTTAAACTATATAGTCTTTTTAAATATAATCGCTATTTTTTTTTATAAATATAATTTTATTTATTTCGTAACGTTTTAAATTAAATATTTTCTAGCTTGTTTACGGCTTTTCGTTTAGTTCGTTCGTTTTAAAATTGCAAAAAAAATCTTTTAAGTTTGTTATTTTCTATTATAACGCAAAAACGTAAAGCAAGCAATCTGTTTTATTTAAATATAGCTTTATTTATTATAAACAAACTAATATTTTATACAGTTTAATTTGTAAAACTTTTTACAAAACTTAATAAAAACAAATATATAATAAAAACATCGTTATAACTAAAACTACTTTCATAATATATTAATAATAACTTATAAAATTATATTACTTAATAGCTTTTTTATATTTAACTATTATAACGTTATTATAATAACTAAAAAATAAAAAGTTAAAAATCTTTAAATTTATTAATAAAACAAAGTTTAACGTTAATATAACGTAATTACTAAATATTATTAATATAATAAAAGTTTAATTTTATTATCGCGTAAATATTAAATATTATCGTTATTACGTATAAAAAAATAATCGCGGTTTTATAAAACTTAGTTTTATTTAAAAAAAATATATAACGTCGGCTTTAATACTTTTAAAATCGTTTTTAAATTGTTTAAGCAATTCGTATATATAGCTAACTTTATTATCCGTTATATTACAAACACTAGTATTTTCGCTAACTAACGGTCCGCTATATACGATATAACGTATATAAAAAATTTCGTTAACGTTATTTATTTCCGTAATAAACTTTAATACGTTTTAAATATTTAGTCTTTTTAATTTAATAATAGTTTTATTATTTAACAAATCCAAATATATTTATAAAAAAAAATATATAAAAGTAATTTTATTAAAATCGCTTTTGTTTATATAATTTTTTAATCTTATAAAAACTTTAAAAAACGTATCGGCGTTAAAAAATTAAATTATTTCGTAACCGCATAAAAAATTATCTAAATTATATACCGATTAAAATATTATATTATTTTCTTAATAATTGTTACTTATCTGTTTGTACTTATTTTTAGCTATATTAATACGTAATATACTATAATTATTATAATAAGTATCTAAATTTTAATCGTTACTTATATGCGTTTATTTTTTTAAATACGTTATTAAAAACATTATTATCGCTATTTTAATTATTATCGGAAATTTTAATAATATCTATATCGATTAATGTTTTTACTAATTTAGCTTTCGTAACATTTAATCGTTATACTTAATAAATAACCTTTTTTCTTTTGAATTCTTTTTTATTTCCGGTTTTAAATACTTTTTAAATAAATATAAAAAATATTGCTTATTTTTATAAATATTTTACCTAATATAATAGTATTTATTAAACGTTTTTATCAATAAGCAACTACGTTAAACCTGTTTTTATAACAAACAATTTAATAAGTTTCGAAAACGTTCCGTATTTATATTCAAAACTGCTATATATATAAAATACTTTAAACTACTCCGAAATTAAATATATAATACGTTTAATCGGTATTTCGTATTTATTTTCCGCTCGCTATATAATAATATCGACAAAATTCTCCCGTGTTTAAATATATAAAGCCTAGTTAAAAAGCTATTTATATAGCGTTATTATCGCTAAATAATTAATAACTTTTTTAAAATTAAGCTTAAACTAAATAAACATTATTTAAAAAATAGCTTTATAGTATTTTTTAAATATATTAATATTTTTTACAATATTAACATTATATTTGCTAATAAAGCAATTAAATACGTACTTTTTCTTTTTTATTTTTGCTTTTTAAAATATGTTTTTAAATTATTCGTTAAACATATTATCGATAATATAACAAATTTATACGTACTAATTGTTTTATTCTGTATAAAATATAATAGTTTAATACTTTTTAGCTATAAATCTAATATTTCTACCGTATTTAAAAATAAAATTAAAAAAGCCTTTTTACTAAAATTCTTATAATTATATATCCGTAAAATATTCGTATCTATTTTACATTATTTAAAATATATCGTTTAAAATATTAAACGCTATTACGCATTATTTTCTCATTACGTATTTAATATAAATATAAAAATAACGAAATTTTAAAAATAATCTAAATTATAACTTATATATTAAAAATATTATTACTTCGTACTTGCTTTAAAAAAATATAATTTTAATAAAACTTAATACCTAATATTTTTATCTGCTGCAAAAAAATATTAATACCGAATACTTACTTTATAAAAATAAAATTCTAGCGGCAACGCGCGATTAATATCTTTATACGTCGCAAAAAAATACTAACGCTACGCGCCTACGTTAACAATATTTAAATCTAGTCAAAAAAAGCAAATAATATTTTTACGCATTATGCTATTAGCCGTAATAAAATAACACAAATATAAAAAATATATAAAACTATAAAATTATTAAAAATAATCAAATATAAAATCGGTAAAATAAAATCGTTTAGAATTTTTAAATAATAGTTACAATTATTAATAAAATTATAAATAAAATTAAAATAAAGTTAAAAAATATTTAATAAAAAAAAACCGAATTATAAAATTCGTTAATAATTGTTTTTAAAATATAAATTAACATTATTACTTATAGCTATTACTATAATATGTTTTAGTTCTAAAAATCGTTAATTAATTTGTCTGTTTGTTTTTTTAATTAATTAAAAGTTTACTATTTATAAAATTTAAGTCCTAGTTTTTTATATACGACAAAAAATCGTTATAATCTTTTAAATATTTATCGCTTTTAAATCATATATTTTTTATAATTTTATATTCTAACTAATCCCGCGTAAAACAAATATTTTCTAAATACGTTAAATCTTATAAATTCGAAATAATTAATTAATATAACGTCGTATCGCATTTTTTAAAACTATAAAAATTACAATTAATACATAGCTTTTTTTACTTTTTATAAAATTTTAAATAGCTTTACGTATTAAATTTCTAACTTTTTACTAATTATTACGGCTTTTAAAATAATATATCTTTTATATAATCGTAAAAAAAACGCGGTTTTTTTCGCTAAAAAATTTTAGCAAATGTTTTTATCGTAATATAATTTAATTAATATTGCCGCTATATATATAACGTCGTATGCCTCAATTCGGGCAAAAAATAAATCTGCTATATTTAAAATCAACGTATCGATTAAAATATTTATCGGACTATATAATCTAAATCTTTAAATTATTTCGTTTAAAGACTATTACGTAATAAATAATCTAAAATTATTATATTCAAATTAAAATTAAACTAAACGTTTATTCTATTTCGTAACGTTATTTAAAATATAAATATAATATTTTAACGCAGATTCGATAATTTAATTTATAATTTCGTTTTATTTATTTATTAATAGTTTATATATTATAAAATAAAATAAAATAATATCGAGCATTTTTTAAAATTTTTACTATATAACCGCAAAAGATTTGAGATCTCTATTTAATATAATAACTTTAAATATTTTAATTACTATTTAAAGAAAAGTTAAGCATTTTTTTTACCTAATTTTTCGCCGTATTTAAAGTTTTTTTTACGTTTAGCTTTATTTTTTTTAAAACTTGTTTGTTATAAATATTACTATATCGTTTTTTAATTTCGTTTAAAAAAATCCGAATATAAAATCAATTATAATAATATTGTTACGAACCAACATTCCAGCTAGCCTATTGTTCAGGCCTAGCGGGGAATAAGTGGTCTGAGCACGATTGACAGAAAGATGCATATTCAGAGAATACGCATAAGTCACGTAACATTGATCAGTTGCGCTTAGTGAGCAGCACTGAGCAGGACAGGAGCAACGATTAATAATGCTTAGTAGGCAGCACTAAGCATAAAGCAATGGTATGAGGAAAAAAATGTTATAAAAAAAAAAGGAATTCTACGTATCTAGTTATTTTTTTACTTATTTTTTAATCTAAGTATTTATTTCGTTTTTAGAATTAAATAAAAGGAATCTCCTAACGACTTTATAAAAATAATTGACTACTGACTTTATTACTGTAATTCTTGTCGAATTAAAACCCTATTAAACCGATTTTTAGGTAAACCGGGTCGTTACATTTTGAAAAATTATTAATTTATTGCAGCGGTTTAATTGCGTAGTTAATTACGACATCCTAAAATAGCACTAAGCGTTCCGATACTTAGTAGCAGCACGATTGCTGGCCTAACGGTAACTATGGCAGATATTGCGCAGCAAATACAAGCTATGCAACAGCGTATTATAAAATTACAGAATGTTAATAAGTAACTAAATGTGTAATAACAAGCTGTAAAAAAATAACAACTAAGTAAGAGATATAAGTTCTTTATTCCTATTTATTTCGATGGTACAAGTAAGCATGTGCAGACATTTTTTACTTAAGCTAAAGCTTATACGTTGTTTTATAAGCAAAGCATGCCGACCAAACCCGAAAAAATCCTTTGTATTGCTAGATTTCTTAAAAAAAGCGCAATTAAGTGGTTCGAGCTAATTATGCGAGACTACCTTAACAATATAGAAAATCAACGAGAAAATAAAACTATTAAAATGTTCTTAAACTACGCTTACTTCGAAAATCGGATTAAAAAAATCTTTAGTAACTTAGAAAAAGCCCAAACAGCGGCTCGAAAACTCAAGCGACTAAAACAAAAAAGACTAGCTTTTAAGTATGCAGCTAAGTTTAAACAACTACTTTTACGTACGAACTAAGATGATGAAAATGTTTTTATAAATTAGTTCTATAAAGGACTTAAAGATAAGGTTAAAGACGATCTCTATAAAATAGAACGTTCGAAAGATTTCGAAACCTATATCACAAATGCAATACGAATCGATAATCGCAACTATTCCAGAAAGTTGGAAAAGAAAGATAAGGCTAAGCGAGTTAATCCTAATATAAGCAAGAAGCGAAAAAACAACAACACGTTTTACGGAACTTAACCTGGACTAATAAAAATCGATATAAACAATAAAAAACAGTCGAACTAACGACAAAAAAAAAACAAAAACAAGACTAACTTAAATAAAGTTACTTGCTATAACTATTAAAAAAAAAGACATTACGCTAACAAATGTTTTAAGCCCAAAACCAAAAAAGTATTTGAAGAATAGGTAGCCGCGAACGTAAGTAATAAAGGCAACAACAACGTTTTTATGATAGAACGACGCTTTTTAACTTTAAAGGAAAAGGAAATCATTAAGACATTTAGAACTTTATTAAAAGAAAAAGACCTCGGTTGGTTAAAGGGCGAAGAATACTTCGAGTATGTTCTATAGTGCAGATATAAAAAATGTTAACACAAATTTTATAAAAAACAATTTAAAAATATGGCAGCGAAAGCTATACGATAAAATTTAAATGACTTTTATTTCAAACGAGCTTTTACCTGAAATAAAAAAGACTTAAAAGGAATTTAAGCTAATATCGACATAATTAAAAGAACTAATATTTATGTAACAGAAACTAAAGTAACTAAAGCTTAGCGCAAAGCTTTTAAACAGCTGGAGTTTTTAAAACAAAGTTAGTTATAAAAAGAGGTCACCGATTTTAAAAATTTGAAAAAGTTTTTAAACAAACCGTAATTGCTCCAAAAATATATTAACATAATCTAAAGCACTTTAACAAAAAGAAATTAGTTCGCAGCGACGGGAAAAGACCTGTTTTATAACGATATAGCACTAATTAGTGCAATTACTATATCGTATTTCGAACATAGCGAAAAAACTGCTATAAAAAAAGAAATAAAGAGGAAGTGAGCTATATAAGCAAAAACTACGGCACTTTTTTATAAATATTATATATTTATGACTTTTGTCTATACTATTTAAAGGACAAACTTAAAAGCGAATAGTTTTTAAAACGAAACTATAGTTAATTAATTCTATTTCTATATCTCGATAATAAGATTGGAGAGGTAGTATTTATTACGAAATATAGTAAAAGCTACGCAATATTCGGGGAAAATCCTGAATAGTTTAAAGACTGCGTACAAAACCGCAACTTTTTTATTAATTGCTATAAAGACGAGTGTCGAGTTTATGCAGTTATAAAATCTGAGATTGTTAGGAAACTTAGAATAAAGGAAAATCAAAAAAGACTTTAGCGATTTATAAAAAGGAAAAGCCTTATAACATCGCAATTACAAATTTTGAATCTTTTAATACAGTAGAAACAGCGTTTAGAATTGATTAAAAAATGGACTAAAAACATAACAAGCGAATAAGAAGTTAGCTTTAAAAAGTTATACCGAAAAGCGTATAAAACAATTATCGAACGAGACCAGATAATATAAGGTTAACGAACGAAAAACAAGCTTAACAAGCTACGAAAGCAGTTAAAAAACATCGAGAATCGACAGTAAAGAACGTACAGTCGATTAATATGGCAGAAACGAAACTTTTGTTACATATAGATATTCTAACACAAAACAAACGATTAACTACGATAGTTACGTATTATAAACACTTGATTTAAGCAATTATTGATACCGGAACAACCGGTAGTTTTATATTACTACGAATTGTTAATAAGTATAACATACTGTAAATATAGAAAAAAAAACCCTTACAGACTTACGACTTTTAATAAGAGTTTAAATATATACGACTAAAAAAAAGTACTACGAAAAACTGCAGCACTTTTTATAAAAATTTAAAAAAAACAGGAACAAATCTTTTTTAATATTATAAGTATATTTTAACATAAAATAATTTTAAAGTTACCTTAGTTACGAGCGAGCAACCTACGAATTAATTGGAAAACCGATTAACTTTAGTAGGAAATACTAAGAAGTAGTTATGCTTTTACAGCATTTTAGAAAAAGGTCGTACGTAGATTAAAAACGATACTTATTTAACTTATAACCGAGAAAAAGTTAAAAAAAACTAATTTCGATATTTTAAAAAAATTTCAAAAGTTTTAAAGACTATTTAAAACAAAAAAAAAACATAACGTTACTAAAACATGGCTTATAAAATTACGAAATACTATTAAAGAAAAAAGCCAAGTTACTATTTTACAAATTTCGACTTAAAAGCGTAAAACAAAAACGCAAAAAACAAAAATATATTAAAAAAAATTTAGCAAAAAGATTTATTAAACTTTTAACATTTTTAGCATAATTATAACTACTTTAGGTACTAAAAGTAATCGATAGCAAAAAAGTCGAAGCAAAAAGATTTTATATCGACTATAAAACGTTAAATAATATTACGATTAAAGACGCAAAACCGATACTAAAAATTAGTAATTTACGAAATCAGCTTTATAAGGCATAATAGTATACAGCGATTGATATGCTAAAAGCATTTCATTAGATTTAAATAGCAAGAAGCCACGAATACAAAACAGCATTTGCTATGGATAAAAGACTATACGAGTACTTTATTATGTAGGAAAGCTTAACAAATGCTTTAGCATTATAACAGCGACGTTTTATACATATCTTATAAATGTTTTTAGAAAAATTTATAATAGTTTATTTAAACGATATTCTAATATATTTAGATATACGAAAAGAATATATAAAACACGTACGATTAGTACTTTAAACATTGCAAAACGTAAAGATTAAAATACATTTTAAAAAAATTAAGTTCTATTAGTAAAAAGTAGATTTTTTAAGTTTTACGATAATACTCGGACGAATCCAGATTTAAGAAAAAAAAATCGCAGCCGTTCAAAAATAGCAACCGCCGAAATCTGTTAAAGAAGTTAAAGCATTTTTAAGGTTTACCAATTATATAAAACCATTAATACGAGATTTCGGAGAAATTGTAGCAGTTTTTACGAACTTAACGCGAAAAAATGTTCCATTTTAATAGGGAAAATTAGAATAAAAAGCTTTTAAAAAAATAAAAAACAAAATATTTAATAACTTTATTTTATAACTTTTAAATCTAAACAAAAAATTCGAAGTCGAAACAGATGCATTAGATTTCGCTATTAGAAGACATTTCGAGCAACGAGATAACAACGGCAAACTGTACTTAGTCGCATTTTTTTCAAAAAAATTAGCCGGACTTCAACTAAATTATTTTATTTACAATAAAGAATTAATGGCGATTATATATGCTTTTTAAAAATGGAAGCACTATTTTATTAGAGCTAAAGCGCTAGTAAAAGTTTTTACTAATTATAAAAACTTTACGTCGTTTTTATTTACTAAAGAACTTAATCGAAAACAGATTCGATAGTAAAAATTTATAGCATAGTTTAACGTTAAAATCATTTACGTTAAAAAAACTAAAAATGTTAGAGCAAATGTTTTAAACAAAAAGCTAGAACATAAGATTTAGAATAAATTTAAGAACTACGCTATTTTAAAACTTAACGAAACAGGAAATCTTACTATAGCAATAACGATTAACGACTATAAAAAGTAAGAAAAACGTTTAGCAGCTTATTTAAATAACGTTCCGAAATCGAAATTACTAAATGAAACGGAATTTCGAAATTATTATCGATAAAACATTAACGATATGTTTTATATAGTAACATATAAAAGCAAGTTTTATGTTTTACCGGAACTGCAAAAAAAATTAGTTAAGGAATTGCACGAGCATTTATTTATAAAACATTAAAAATAGTTTAAAACCATTACTTGTTTACGAAAAAACTATAACTTTTTAAAAGTAAAGTTAGTAGTTAAGAAGGTTTTGCAAGAATGTAATCTTTATAACAAGGCGAAGCTACAGCGACACAAACTTTACGGCTTATTGCAGCTAATACTATTACTAAGCAAAGTATGGTTAAAAGTAGTATTCGATTTTATTACAAAACTTCCTAAGTTAAAAGAACTTATAACAGGAATATACTATAATAGTATCTTAGTTGTTGTTAATAAAACAATAAAGTATGGATTGTTTATCCTATATAAAAAAGCTACTTCAGCGGAAGATATGGCTTATGTGATTATTTGGCATGTGGTATTTGATTACAGATAACTTAAAAAATGGATCACAGATCGAAGAAAAACTATAGCTTCGAAATATTAGCAATTGCTAGTTTACGCTATTGGCACAAAGCATAAAATAACGACAGTATATTATTTTTAAACAAATAAACAAAATAAACGATTAAACCAAATGTTAAAAGCATATTTTAAATGCTATATTAATTACTAATAAAACGATTAAGTTATAAAGTTACTTACGGTATAACTAGCTTATAACAGTTTAAACAATAAAAACATAAGCATATTATTTTTTAAAGCAAACTATAGTTATAACCTAAATGTTTTACGGCAACTTATTTAAAATAAGATTACAGCATTTAAAGCTAAAATAAAAGCCGATAAGCTTATAAGATTATATCGGTACTTATAGGAAGAAATGATGTTTTTATAAAAACGTATAAAGCGCTATGCGGATAAAAAAAAGTTTTCAGAGCCGACTTTTAAAAAAGGGGATAAAGTTTATTTTTTAATAAAAAACATTAAAGCCAAAAGACAACCAAATGCAAAACTTGGATACAAGTTCATTAGACTATTTAAAATTTCGGAAAAACTTTCGAATTTGAATTATTGATTATTATTACTTTAGGGAATAAAGATATACCTAGTTTTCTATATTTTATTATTAGAACCAGCACTAAAAAACGCCAAACTTTAAACAAAACTAGAAGTTAAAGTCGACTAAAACGAATATAAAGTCGAAAATATATTAAATTTACGTCAGTATAAAGGGGAACTTTAGTATTTAGTTAAATAGAAAGGTTATTCATATATAAAAAATTTATAAGAACTTAAGAAGTTTTTGGCGAACGCGCCAAAAGCGGTTGAACGCTTTTACCGCTAAAACCCGGATCGACTAAAAACGAAGAAAGGTCGACACTTAAAGAATCGAGCGAAAACCAATCGAAATTAAAAACAGTAAAAAATTTCGATAAGCAAGTCTATTTTTCCGCGATCTTCTGCTGTTTATCCTCAATCCGGTTAATTTTATTTAGTTTATTAAGCGTATTTATGCCTTATTAAACCATTTTAACACTACGTTTTTTTAAGAAATTTTTTTGTTTTTTTAAGCGTATTAACTTTAAAAGCGCGTCGTTTATTTCTTGCTAAGCGCGAAGCAATCGCTTTTTAGTTATGCTTTTTTTTTGCTTAATACGCTAATGTTCGAAATAAATGTTCTAAAAGGAAAAAAAGGGCTTGTAGTTTTTATTACAATTTATTTTAGTAAAAATGCATTTTTTACACTTTTTTATTCCGTTTATTATAATATACTTAAAGTTTAAAAAATTGCAACGTATATACGGCATAACTTTAAAACCGTTATCGTCGAAAAGGTTGACGAGGTTAATTCGACAGGCGGTAGAGTTTTTAGGTTTCGCGCAGGGTTTTCGGATTCGGTTTAACATAATAAGAAGTTAATCGGAAACTAAAAGGAGAAAAAACCAAAACGCAGCAAACGGGGTACTCACATTCTTTTATTGTTAAAAACAATAATGATAAAAAAAGGGAAATAATATTACGAACTAACATTCTAGCTAGCCTATTGTTCAAGCTTAGCAAAGAATAAATAGTTTAAACACGATTAACGGGAAAATACATATTTAAAAAATACGTATAAGTTACGTAATATTAATCAGTTGCGCTTAATAAGCAGCATTAAGCAAAACAAAAGCAACGATTAGTAATGCTTAGTAAGCAGTACTAAGCATAAAGCAATAGTATAAAGAAAAGAATGTTATAAAAAAAAAAGGAATTTTACGTATTTAGTTATTTTTTTACTCATTTTTTAATCTAAATATTTACTTCGTTCTTAGAATTAAATAAAAAGAATCTCCTAACGACTTTGTAAAGATAATTGACTACCGACTTTACTACTGTAATTCTTGTCGAATCAAAACCTTACTGAACCGATCTTTAAGTAAACCGGGTCGTCACAAATATAATACAAGCATAAAAAACTTATAATGGGCTAAAAACTTCTATATTTTTTATAGTGCCTTATTTAAAAAGCGTAGTATTTAAAACAACTTTTAAAATATTTTTATAGTTTTCGTTATCTTTATAATATATAATATAATATTAAATTCGAAAACAATTAGTCGTAACCGATATAGGTTTTTTTATAAAAAAAATCAAATATAAATCTAATATATAATCGCAAAATATATAAACGGTTTAAATTTTTTTATATAACTTTTTATAGCAGCTTTTTTTCTAATTTAAATAATAATATAGCTTAGTTTTATAGTCTTAATTTATTATTATTTTTAATAACTTTTAATATATTTTTTTATTAAAAATTATCAAAATATTTTATTTAAAAATCTTTTTTAAATTATAAGCTTATTTTTATAAACGTTATTAATAAAAAAAACTATTTTATAAATAATAAAACGTTTTTTTTTCCGTTTTTTATTAAAATAAAAATTGTTTTATTTATATAATAAATAATAATTTAATATTTTTAACCGGCGTATTTATTATTATAAATATAAATTAAAAATTATTTCTAAACGTTATAGCAAAATAAATATTATTACTTAAAAAGTTGTTTAATTTATTTAATACGTTTAAATTTATAATACAATCTAGTTTTAATAAACATAAAAATACGTTTAATATAATATAGAATTTTTTAAGTTTATGTAAAATAATTATATTAAATTAGCTAATATATTTTATAACTTAAATTAAACGTTTATTTTTTATTAATAACGTTATAAAATTAATAATATTTATCATACGTTAAAATAAACCGATAATAATTTCGTAATTTATAAACAAATATATTTTTACCGTATAAAAATCAATTTAATATTTAGTTTTACATAATATTTATATAAAACTAATAACTTTTATTTTTATTAATTAATAATTTTTTTTTATTTTTAATAATGTTTTAAATAAAAAGACTATCGGCTATATTACCGTATTAGCCGCATATGTTTATAGTTTACCTTTATTATTAATTAATTAAAAAATAACGTCGTTTTTAATATAATATATAAATACGCCGATTTTTATAGCAAAAATATCAAAATTAATATATAATATCTATATATTAATAAAAAATACTAACGTTATATATTTTATTAAAGCCGATTTAATACCTTAAAAAGATTTTAATTCTATTTTAAATAGCGTTAAAAATAATATTCGTATAACCTTTTTTTAATAAACGTATTTAAAAGTTTTTTTCGTTTTTTTTTTTGTTACTATAAGCAACGTTGTTTTTTTGTTTTTAAATAATTTTGCAATAACAGCGTATATTAAAATATTAAATCGAAAATATCCGGTTATTCTAAAAAAAACTTTTAAATCTTAGAAATTAATAAAAAACTGCAGTTTAGCTATAATTTTTAAACGTTTTTTTATAATAAACAATTTAAAAGCGTTTATTATTTGTCCTAAAAATACTGCGTTAAAAAATACGAAAAATAATTTCGCTAAGTTTATAAAAATATTCTATATTTTCAAAACTATTAATACTGCTTTTAAGTTTTAAATATACCGTTTTAATATTTTAAAAACAACAACTAAATTATTATAATAATAATCGGCGTTTAAAATATATATAAAAATAATATCTATTTATTTTTATACGTAAACGTTAAACTTTTTATATTTTATAATAAAATATTTTATTATATATTATTTTTTTAATATAGTAATAATAAATATTTATTATAAATTTAAATAAATCTGCTATTAATAATAAAAATTAACGGCGTTTATTACTATAATATATTTTACGTTAAAAATTTTTACAAACATTTATTTTTAAGATTTTATTAAATAAGCATTCGATAATAATATTTTATTGCCGATTTTACTATTTATAACTATTTTACTTTTACGTTTTTTATTTAAAAATATATACTAAACAATAAAAACTAAATATAAAAAAAACACCGATGTTTTAGTTTTAAAAGCTTTGCCTTTATTTTTAAAACCGCTTATAATATTCCGGATTATTTTTTGCTTTACCGGTTTTTAAAAATATAGTCGGCATTTTTTAAATATAAAATTTCTTAACTAAGTTTTATTTATATATAAAACTATTCGTTTTTATCGATATTAATAAAGCTTTAATTTTAAAAAACGTTTTAATATTTATTAAATAACGCGTTAATAAGTTTAACTATTTTAAGCTTTAAATTACGGTTAAATATTTATATTTTAATAAAATAAATAATTTTTTTTCGATTTATTTTATTATAATATATTTTATAAGCTTTTAATACGGCTGCTTTATTGTTTTTTTATTATAAAGTTGTTTTAAAGCAAATTTTTCTATATTTAATTCGATTACTTAATATATATATATATTTAAATTAATTAATAATAAAAAACTTACCGTAAAGCTTTTTAAAACTTAATATAGAAATTTATTTTATTAATAACTATAACGAAATTTATATATATATTAATAAATACTATAAAACAACCGAAATTGTTTTTATTTAATAATTTAAATAACAAATCTTAACGCTTTTTCTTAATTTTATAAATAATTAAAATATTAATTATAAAACGAAATTAAAAAATAATAGTTTTTATTATTTATATTCGAACTTTTTTATATTATTATCCTTTATTACGTAAAAATACTAAAACTTTAATATCGTTATAAAACCTAATTAATATATATTTTTTAAATAAAATAATATCGATTTTTTCCGGACTAAATACGTTTATATCGATAAGCATTTTTGTTAATAAGTTTTTAACTAAAATAACCTTTTTTCGGAAAAAAGTCAAAATTTGTTTTCTATAAATATCGGTTTTTTTAATATAAATCGAAATAATTTTATAATCGTATAAAATATACGTAACTTCGGAAATATTTTTAACTATTATTAAAACAGCTTTTTATTAAATTTTAATATATAAAAAATGTTTATAAAACTAGTTTACGTTAGTTATTGTACGTAAATATCCCGTATTAGCGCAAATATTTTTTTTATAATATTTTTAAATTTAAAGTAATATATATTTAAAAATATATTTAAAATTTAATATTAATTTTAATATTTATATTAAATTATACGTTAATTAATAACTTAATTATCTAAAACGATAACTTTTATTATATATTTACGTTTACGTTTAACTAATTTATATTATATTCATTTATATTTTGCTTTAATAAATTAAATAATAATATACGTTAATCTGTATAATTAATTTTTTAAAAAATAACTTTACCGAAATTAACTTTAATAACGTTATTATCGTTTACGTTTACGTTATAAAAATTATAAACTTGTTTAATATATTTATATAGTTTATTATTACTATAAAAAATTTGTTATAACGGCGATATACGTATGTTTTAGAATTTTCTATAACTATACCGAATCTGCCGACGGCTTTATATATTTTTTTAAAAAGCTTTAAAGCTTCGTATTCTTTTAATAGTTTTAAACCGTAAATATCGTTTTAATCGTTTTCGACAAACTGTTAATAATTGTTTTTAGTTTAGTTTTATTTAATTATATCGTTTAAAAAAACAATGCTTTTAACTTTTTCGCCGTTTATAAAATTAACTTTAAATTATCGATTTTTTTTTTATTATTAAACTAAATAATTTAAAGCTTAATATTTTTTAAATCTTTAATTAAAAAGTTAATAATACGTTTTATATTAAAATTAAAAAGTTTTTTATATTAATTATTATTATTAACTTTAAAAAACGTTATTATATTTAATATTAAAGCTTATTGTAATTTAGTTTTTTTAATTAAAAAATTAATTTCCCTGGTTTTTTTAATATTAAATCTAGTTAAAATATTTCGTACGGTTAAAATTATTTTAGCTAAAATTGTTTTAATTAAAATTATTCCGGTTCGAACTGTTTTAGTAAAAAAGTCTGCCGCCTCGATTTTTTTAAGCCTAAAAATATTTTTAATTAATTCCGTAATTAAAATTTTAATAAAAGTTTTATTACTATTTACTATAATAAGCTATAATTAATTACATATTTAATTAAACAGCTTAAACATAAAATTATACTATTTAATTATATTTTTTTGCTGCTTAATATATTAATACACTTTTTTTTTCGTTTATTTATTTTAAAAAAACATTTAATTTAATATTATTAAAAAGTTTTATTAATTAACTTTAAATTTTACTATTAAATACTTTAAATATTTATAATAATTAAGCATAAAATAACAACTTATATAATTTTATATTAACTAAAACCGTTTAAATAAAAGACTTTATATTATAGCTTTTAAATAAATTTAATAATATAAAACTATATTTTATTAATAATTTTAAAACGTTTAATCTATTTTTTCGAAACCGCTTTTTTAATACGTTAGTAATCTTAGCAATATCTCTTATTTTAAATAACGCCGTTCGTTTTAATTTAAAAAGCTCCATTAAATACTAATAAAATACGGTATTTTATAAACATATTATTTAAACTTTTTAAACAGTATTAAAGCCTTTAAATGCTTTTAAATATTTTAGCTTTTATATAAACGTATATATATTCGTATAAATAATAACTTTATCATTAAATACAATATTATATCCGTCTATATTACAAGCTATTAAATTAAAATATTTAATATCGTCGAGCTAAAAAGCTTTAAACGTTTTAAAAAAGTTATTATAGCTTTAAAAATTTAAATTATTTATATTTATAGTTACTATTGTTATAACTACGGTTTTACTAACGATTTTAACTAACTACTCTATAATTAATAGCATTAAAAAATAGTTTTTGTTCTTAGCGTTTGCTATAATCGATGCTAAAGTAATAATACGAAATTGTATTAAAAAGTTTTCAAGTTCGGATATATTCGGTTTTAATTGTTTTAAACGATATTTTTTTAACAAAAACAAACTAAATATACTAAAAAAAATATATATATAATTTTAAAAACACTAAATAAAAACTAAGCTAAAAACTAAAAGCTTTTAATTTTTATAAAATATTAAGTAATAAAAATAAAATATTTAAGTCTTGTTTTAAAAATAAATTGTCGTCGCCGTTAAGCGGAAACTATTTAAATACCTTTTTTGTACGTAAAAAATTAAAAAAAAATAAAAACAACAGGTTTGCTTCTTTATTTCGGACAAATTTTAAATAAAGCGTCCGGTATAAATAAGTTTTCCAATAACGACGGCGTTTAATTACGGTATTCTAAATAATATATTTTCTACGTATTAATAAACTTTTTAATTGTACGTTTAAACTTAACTTATTTAAAAAAATATAAAATTATATCTTAAAATAAATTATATTTTAAATATATAATATAAACGTATATAACGTTAACTACGTTTAAATAAACGTTATAAAAATAGCCCAATTTTATAAATCGCTAAATTTATTTTGCTAATTGTTTTTTATTTTTACCCGAAATTATAAAAAGTTTTAATATATAATAACGTTATTTAAAACCGTAATATAATATAATACAATTTTAAGTTTAATATTTAATATTTATATTTAAAAAGCAATAATTAAATAAAATATATAAATAAAAAACTTGCGACGTTAATTTTAAAATTTAAATAAAATATATAAAAATAATAAAGTTAAAAAAATAAAAAAAAAATGGAAAAAAGTCGCTAATAATAAGTCGTAAAATAATCGATTAAATAAAAAAAACGTCTTTGTTTAAATAGTTTAAAAAAACTTCTAAATAGTTTAAAAAAGCTTTTAAATAATCTAAAAAAGCTTTTAAATAATCCGAAAAAGCTTTTAAATTTATAAAAACTTTTAAACAATACAAAAAAACTTTTTACAAATAAAGAAAACGTTTAAATAAGCTTTTAGTCAAAAATAAAATATTAAATTAATAATAAAAACGCTGTTAAACTAAGCAAAAGATAATAATTGTTTTATAAATCTTTTAACTCTATAATAAATATAATTTTAATAATTGCTTATCGGCAAGGAAAAAAAAAAACGTCCGAATAAAAATTAAGCAGTTTTGGTGCCGTTTTTAGTCGTTATTTTAAGCTTTCCGTAAAATCGAAAAAAAAAACAATCGCTAGCTACCAATTTATTAACAACGTCTTCTTATTAAATTTATTTTATTATATTAATTAATTACTCTCTGTCTCTATACCTAAAGCTATTTAAAGATATTTGTTCCTAAAGCTATCCGTTACTATCTGTTGGCAGTTGCCAACAGACTTTGTGCGGAAACTCGAATCTCGTGGGACTGGAACCCTTCCAATCCTTTGCTGCCACCCACCCATGACCGGGCATGCACAATGACTTGCCAGCTGGCGAGATCCCATCACCGAAGTGGCCACTTGGCGGGGCGGCTGCTGTATCTTACCTAATCACCTAGGTAGGTACCTCATCGCCCCCCTTATCGCGTTGGCCTTTGATGCTTCTCGTCTATCATGCCTTTGCTGCCATCCAAAAGGACGTCGTCGTCTCCCATGCGTGCCTTCTTCAGCTTCAGCATCAGCAGTGAAACATTGAACGGAACAATGAAGGCTGACCATCTATCTCATCATGTCATTGTCTCCCTCTCATTGATATACAGTACGTAGGTAGTATTCACATTGTATGGCCGCTGCCTATGTCTTCGCCATGTTGGGACGTCGAGTTTCGTCTCCATTTCGGAACATTTCAAGCGTCTCCATCTGTATCGCGAGACTGCGCAAAGTAGGTACTCATGGTGCTCGACAGGAGACTTCAGCAAACATCCAATCTGATACGGTCCGTTTCCCGGGATATCGCGGTTTGCGCTGCAGAACTGTATTTCGTCAGATGTGAGGCTACGCGGTCATCACCTTGGTCCTTACGATAGAAGAATGTAGCGATTGCCATCTACCTTAGGTACTTATCCCTCTCGTCGATGTTGTGATGCCGTTGCCATTCCAAGAATTACGGCGCCCGAAACTGGGGCCAGTCGCAAATATGGCCTTCGAGATGACCAGCGCTCTTCACTACCTTGTTGTCGCGTTGCCCGGCTCCTGCCTACAGCACAACAGTGCCTGAGCAACAATGGTTGCCCCCAGCGGTTGTAACCCGTCGCAAGTGCGCAGCTATTCACAGGCAATCGTGGGTATAAATATATTCCTCGTCTCAGAAGTCAGTTGTCCATCCTAAGTCTTTCTTCCTCACCACAGCTTGACCAAACACCAACTGTGGTCTCCTCAAGTATATCCAATATACTGTTGACTAGTCTGCAGGCAAAACAAGTGCTCCATTGCACTCATACAATGGAGAACGGTTACGGTGCTACCGTGGCCTCTGTGCTAGCAAATGAGCCATCTCGGTGTTCACAAGTCTCGACCGATGATGAGGTTTACCAAACCCAGAGCCGCGATGTCACAGTTGAGTCAGATGCGGGAGTCGACAGTCGCCTCGCCACCGCGGAGGCACAATCAGAGGATCCCTTCGCATCCTGCCATATCAATCAAGGCAGCCATGTTCCAATTGCGGCTGGCGACGAAGTGAACCCCATCGTCGACCAGGAACCAGACGATGCCTTGTCATCTGATCACGCCACCCAGAACGCGCGTGATAGCTCCGCCCAAGCTGGCATTGCCGTCTTTCACAGTTCTCTCGTAGCTCTAGACACACCGACACCTGATGTTGAAGCTGGAAAAGTCGAAGCTGTCCACGATGGAGAAGCACAGCACACTGCGCCGCCACCTACCACTGAAGTCGCAGCCCAAGCAGCAGATCACAAAATCACCAAGACAGCAACACATGCCACATCTCCGAGTCAACCTGCACTCCAAATGGATGGAGCCCGAAAACAGGGAGAAGGCATACAACTGAGTCAACTGGCACTCACCCCAGATCAACGGCACGTGGCCCGTGCGATGGTACGAAGTCTCGTTGAGCCCTGGGAGAAGTTGCACAGAGCATCCGGTGCACTTGGCACGTCCGCGAAGTTCATCCCCGGTTTTGAGCAAATCCTTATGTTCTCCTTTGTCTCGAGCCCAACGCCCACGAATGGAGAGATTGCAGACGCCGTGATACGGACCATGCTGAAGCTTTGGGAACAACATGTCGTCGTGAAGTTCTTCGAGAAGACCTGCAAACTCAGCCATGAGGCGCTCAGTCTTAGTGAGAGCATCAAGCTCAAAGTGTTGAAAGAGGCGCGACTGGAGGACGATGTGGAACTTCTGCATGGAATCAGAATTGCGGTGGAACGAGCAGTCGATGAGCTCGTCAGAGACATCCTCGGCCCAGAGGAGTCGGATCGCTCTGGGGAAGAGGATGAGGCTTCCAGCAGCCTTCACACATCTGCTCACTTAGTAGAACAACCTACCATGTCAGCCCCCAACGTCGAAGGTGTACGTGAAGGTGTCAGAGAGCTTCGTATTTACGACGGCGCACCACCTCGCGTGCCGGCTGGTTCAGTTCTGCCGAAGACTTCAAGACGAAATCCCAGCCGACTTAGTAGAAGATCACCTTCGAGCAGGAACATGACCCATGACGAGAACAGTCAGCCAAGCGAGGAGTAAGTGAACCATATTGTGTCATCCCTTAGCAAGTGGGTGCCCGAGTCTCTGCATGGCAAGTGTTCGTACGAACCACAACTAAGAAGCCCCAGGAAACTAAGTCCGAGGAAACACCTCCTCGATGAATCGCCATCCCCCCCAAGCACGTCTTCTTCGAAGACCTGCTCCCCAACAACTCCAGTTCTTGGACCTCCTCTCGACCCCTCAAACTTATCACCTTCACCCTCGCCATCCAAGAGACGCAGAAAGTCTTGAGGTTGCAGCGCCACGACCCCAGTCAAGCAAATCAGCACGCTGGGTGATAAGTGAATCGGCTCGCCCGGTCATGTACAGGCAGTCACTATCTCAAGTGAAGCTGCTTACGTTGGCCAAGATACGTCCGATTGTGAAAATTGATGCCATCATGTGTTCATTAAGGACACATTTGCGCCGCCTACCTCGGGCTCGATATTCGAGTGGATAATTGCTTGTGTAGTCATCAAGCGGACACTAGTTATGGGAACTTGTGAATTTCTTGGGGTGTACAATTAGTTTGTGACTTTGAGCAATGTGCTCATACAGGTCGTTTTGGTTCCCATTACCCGTTGAGATCTCTTTTAGGCGTTCTGTTATCATGGTGATATGGGAGTTGAGAAGGGGTCAAACACAGTATTGCTTTGGGGATCGGGGTTATTTTTGGCTGCTTCTTTCTGGCAAGGTCTTTGTCATGCGTGGACCAGTGTGCCATCAGTCCTGGGCACGCAGATGAGGTGGACTGCCCATGGTCTAGGAGTCTAGGACGAGGAAACATGTCGGATGGCATCTGTGTGTACTACCAATTGTCAAGGTCAAGTGGCAGACTTGCCCGTAGCTCGCAATCAATGCGTACTGACCATTGTGTCTTTCCAATATTTTTACCCTGTGAGTTTGCACGATTGCCAGCTACATGATTCACACATAAGCAAACAGAAAATTGCGATAATTTCTAATGTGGAAGTGCGCACTGAATTGAATTGATTCCATAGTGCCCGAGGAAGCTCGAGCAAAATTCGCCTATCTGTGTCTGATCCAGCAGGTTGCCGGAGACCAAAATGGAGATAAAGTCGAAAGCGAACAGGTTGCACCATGCGACCATACCTCGTGGATCATTATCTAATTTTTTGCGCGCAGTAGACTGAATGAATCTAGCACAGCCGACTACAAGCCTCCCTTACTGCCGAATAGCGAATTCGAAAGGTTCGAAGTACAGAACCCCGCCGACAGCAATAGATTGCGGACGCCATCGTTAGATCGGTCGTGGGACAGCGTCACGTGTTTCTCGTGTGAGCATTTGCCGCTGCGGTCGGATCGTTTCTGTCCTCACGGTAACTTATGCAAGGCACAGCGGAGTTGGCTGGCGATATATAGGATAGTTTCGGGGACGCGAGCTGGCACATGAAATAGGCATTGTAAACGATGGGTATCTTTCGAGGTTGTCGGCAACAGTTGACGATTTAGGGAACACATGACTTTCATGGATGAATGAAGAGCTTCTTTGTGGCAAGTTTGTCAGAAATACACTCGCTATGGGCCAGAAACCTAAAGTATCTAAAAGCAAGATTTCCCGGTCTTCACTTTCGTCGGCCTTTTGCTCTCTTTCAAGATGTCCAACGCACGCGTGACGAGTCCCAGGTCGGTTCCCGGTCTGCCCATGAGCGAGATGACCAAGGGAAGTTTTTCTTCTCTTTTTGTTATGCGCGAAGGATACGAGATCTCAGAAACTGCAGTCGTTGAATCGAATTAGACGTTAGCTCTAGGCTTTCTGTGGAAACTTCGATATGACGAGTATGGAGCATGTCTTCTGACTCACTCGGAATGGATAACTCAGGGGCCCCAAGTATCGCAGAAAGATATGTCGCCCTCAGGCCGGGTACATTGGGATTGTTATCTCCTGGATACTGGTCGCGATGTTTAGCCTCAGCTCTGTCGATATGGAGAGCAACAATTGTAGACTCCGAGGACATGTATTGTTCGATGAACCATTCCCTAAAGACAGAAAGGCGACTCATAACCTCTTGGTGTTGATCGTTCGACACTTCGCGACCAATATCCCTACCTCATGATTAATTTCGACGACGAAAGCATGGCGATACAAAACTCAGGCATTGACTACTAACCAATACCATCTCACAACCTCGGTCACAAATGGCGGACAGCCATGCTTCTCTTCATACTCTTGCCGGAACGACTTGAATGAATGATACGCAGCGTAGAACCATCCGTGCAGCGTCAGTCCAAACCAGTACCGAAATTCGGTCGTTTAACCTCGTGGTGCGGGATAGTTTTCGAGGAAAGAGGGTACATTCCTGAAGTCCAGGAGTGTTATGAAGCCTCTTTGGCCATTGTTGAGTATATCAAAAGTAGTGATCCAACTCTGGAGACAATGTGTTATGAAAATGCTGCAACGATTGCAGCAATTCTCGCTGGAATCCATAACAATACTGCAGGTGCGGCTACGGAATTGAACATTGCTGACGAAGTGTTACATCATTTTACGATCGATAATAAGAGACTCAATCAAGACCAATCGAGGATGAGAAAAGTAGTCAACTCCAGGCTTCTAAGCTCACATTTCAACGTCGGAATGTGCTTCACTACGAAATCAAACTACATACGTGCCATGAAGTGGTTCCACAAGGCACTAGATGAAGCGCAGTGGTTCCAAGATTCCATTAAGGTCGAAATGGATTCGAGTTTGGGTGTCATTAACCTTGGCTACTGGCTACAAAATAGATAGGAGCAATCTCTGACAATTCTTCAGAGAGCACGGAGCGAAAGAGGGGAAATCCAGGGCGCGAATGACCACCAATCAATGATGTGAGAGCATAACGTGCCGATCTTGGTGATAATGTATCGCCTAACACAGAGACAAGCCTGGATGTTGGTTTATGAAATTGTCTCCTGGTACCGGCCGGATTCTTCGTTGTTTGGGCGACGTGCGTTGGGGTCAAGGGTATGCTGACTCGAGCATCGGTTTGCACGAGAGAGCTCTGTTGCATTTCAAAGAAACCGTGCGCAACAACCATCACCGTACAGGTAAGTCTTGCTTCAAAGTTGCAAAAAAAGCACTCACTACTCGCGAATCGGAAATTTGACACGGGCAATGTACATTCTGTCCGCACTTGACCTGATATCGCGAATTACCAACTAAAACCTCGTGTGTAAAGTGATTTACTCGAGCAGGCAACGCGAATTTTCGATCGCCATACCTGCTACGCTCCAGAAAAAGGTTGAGTCTGCCTGCTCAAGAGTAAGAGCGAAGCGAAGCGAGGTCGTGAGACAGAAACTGTTCGATTTCTAAAAGACGCTGAGGCGTTTACCACGTTTCTAGCGGCGCATTTAAAACAGGTGATGAAATTGTGATGGATGACTTCAATGACCGTGTTCATGTCTGGGGCCGCTAGACGGCCCATTAGCCAAACTACAATGTCTACCAGCGACCAAGCTGCCAGCTATAGAGAGGTTTCTTGTGCGTCAAGTCATTATCCTTAAAGCTCATCATGGTCCCCTTTCGATTTCTTCGACCTTGAGTTCTCAGGCACGGGGCTATGCGGACCTCTTTCGTTTCAAAGTCAGTCGGCGTTCAGAACATGACTGCATTCAAAAGGACCTGCGACGCGGAACGTAGGAACAAACTTACAAAAAGAGTCCCCCGTAGCCCGAGTCCTCACCCCTCAACACCTTTATGTCCTTCACATGATCCTCATACCCACTCCCAAGCCCCATCACCCTCGTCCCAAATTCAGGCTCCGGCCTACTCAACAATCTTTCTCTTAATCCCTCCGCAGACCTCTCCAGACGCTCGATAACGTCCTCATAGTTCTTATACGTGAGCTTTCTATCACGTTTCTGGAATACGCCATCCACGAGCACATGTACGATGTCCCCAACATTCGCATGTAGGATTAGTGCGGCAATGGGGTCAACCCAGCCTAGCATACCCGGCGAACGTCCATCGAAGATGACGAGATCGGCTTTAGCCCCGGGCGCAATGATCCCGAGGTCTGGACGTCGGAGGGCGAGAGCGCCTTGTCGAGTGCTGAGGAGGAAGGCTTGGTTCACTGACACTGCGCAGAAAAAGAATAGTTAATGCCTGTGAAACGATATTGAATGACATATGATTTCTATCCGAACGCATAGAAAAGTACGCTCAACAGATGAAAAAATCTTACTAGGGCTCCGCCTCGGCACCTCCCATCTCTTGAGAACCTCATCAAAAAGTCTACTTCTCGTACGCTGAAGCCACAACCTCGCCTGCGTCAGTAAATCCGTCGAGAAGGTGAAATGCGTGTCGACACCAAGCGCAGCCTGATCGTGGGCAAGATGCGAGAACTCGTGATAGTGTCCGTAATGCATTTCTGACTCGGGTGTAATTGAAAGGAACTGGTTCGTGTCTCGTAGTATTTGAGCTTCTTTGGCTGTTATGCCCGGCCCGTGGGAAAATATCACCGGTGTGGAGGTTGTGAGGACCCCGTGGCTGTGGAGGAGGGATGGTGAACTTTCCACTGGGTCGTGTTAGTTCACATCTAGAAAGGCTGAGCGATCGGCTTGGCCTACATTGCCAGACGTGTCCAAGCCAGTGAACCGTCAGTACATCCGCCTCTCCATCTCTGCTCGGCACAAGTGGTCAGTGAGCGCAATCCACAACACGGCAATGCTCAACAGTAGTTGACTTACTTGACCAACTTAACAACAGCTTCCGTATCTTCGTGATTGTCAGAGTCCCACCAATCGTACCCAATACCCAGTGTCACAAGCCCACGCTTCTTGACCTTTTGCTTTCTCCAGGTCTTATAGTCCTTAATCTGGTCTTTTACAGCATACCCTTCAAACGGCGAGATAGCAGCAGCCCAAACGACCCTCGCACCACTGTCAATTGACGCATCAAGCCCAGCGACACCGCGGTCCGCCGACCAGAGATTATGTGCGTGGTCTAGTGTCGTAGTGACACCGGCATTCAGGCCCTCGAGCAGCGCAGCGATTTGGCCGATGTACACGTCCTCCACTGTGTAGAGAGGGCCTGCAACGCCGCTTGACCAGCGATACATGTAATCAGCCAGCGTGGTGTTGGACGCCAGCGTCTTCATAGCCGTTTGCCACCCGTGGCGATGCGTGTCGATGAACCCGGGAGAGATGATCTTATGTGTGCAATCTAAGACCTCAGTATCCTTAGGTAGATCCTTGGGGGCTGCTTCGTCATAGAGCCCGGCGATCTTGTCCTCAGTGACGAGGAGTGAGCCATTGCGGATCACGCGGAGAGACTGACTGCCTTCGTCCCAGGCTATGATCGTACCAGCGGAGAGCAGAATAGACTCTGAAAGCGCGGTGGTGGCACAGCTTGCTAGCGTGAGGAATGTATCGAAGCGCATGATTGCGTGTTGCAGTGAGGAATAAATGCTGCGGTTCTCATGTCGATAGATGGCAGACAGTCCTTGTTATATATCCCTAGCTTTAATGTCGTTGATACCTACCCCGAATATGCAATACACGTCCTTGCATTGTCGATAGAGGTTTGTCGAGCATCGCGTACCCACACTCGGAGTTACGATGTTGCTCGCACGCTGAACATCATCACGGATTGGGATCGTTCGAGCTCGCCTTGTATCTTGTTTACGGCGTGGTTTTCGTGAGGACGCGACTCGGATTTGTAAGATTGGTAATTCTAAATGCGTGGCACCAGCCTGATTTCATCCCCTGGGGTCGGTGATTCGCTGGCTCTTTGAAGCCAAGACGGTGCGTTGGGGTAGAAGACGACGTCAAGGCTCCTGTTGCGCGATGGAGTTTTGATGTCTTGGGTATGAATGGACGATATCGCCGGTAGCACTACAGGGGTCGCTATTTGCCAGATAAAGAGGAAGGATATATGCCTTGGTTCTCTAGCCATTGACGATTGCTTAATAATGATTTTGAATCCGGGTGGAAGGAGAGTGTTGTACTATTTTCGAGGGCCGTATTACTGAATCGAAATCGACGGGGGCGGCGGTGTCAACTTTCAGGTATGTCACAGGCTCTTACACCCACCCACCTTCACTAATCGTGCTGCGCCCCACCTATTCGAGGGTTCCGTTCCTCCACCACCTTATAGGTGGTGCTTATCAACGACTTCAACACATCACCTAATTTAACACTTTTTGTACCTTTTGTATAGCTATGTATACAAAAATACTTCCGCAGACGCACTGAAATTACCAACTTTAAATAACCACATTTTAAAAATTTTGAAAGTCGTATATTCGAGCCCGGAGCGCTATAAGCATTCTAAAAGTACTTTTAGAATTTTAATACGTAAAATGGCTATGTTGCTAAAAACTATATGTTTATGTATTTCTTACTCTAATTTGTATAGAGTGCGACCTGTTGAATTAGGTGATGTGTTGAAGTCGTTGATAAGCACCACCTATGAGGTGGTGGAGGAACGGAACCCTCGAATAGGTAGGGCGCAGCACGATTACCATATAACGCTGGAAATGTGCTCCTTTGGATCTGTACACTGACTACCTAGGTCACACGAACAGAGACCCCGCACTTGGTAGATACAAGGAGGTTTTAGCAATTCATGATCTGCCTCATGAACGCTTTCAACATGGACCCAGGTCTCTGCTGAAAATAGATCGAGATTCATGCCCGAGGGAGTCTTTTCTAATCTCAATCTGGATATAACCCTGTTTTCTCGGGTAAGACGTCGGCCGAGCTTTGCGAAGCGCACGAGAAGCGCCATATTAGGTCGCCAAGTAGGTAGTAATGGGTGATCAATTGAATAGCAATGTAGCCAGGACAACTATTATCATCCTGGCGCGAGCGGAGTGGATGAATCTAGTAGGTGGTTTCTGGTTATTCCATGCTCAGTATAAACACCGTGTGTCTCGGAGCCGGTCGCGGGCATGGGCGGCCGAAACGTAAATCCGCGACTCTACTTGGATAGCCACCACGTGGATAGCAACTTCAATATTGAACGAGTGTATGCTGGATGGATCATAACAATAGCCTGAAGAACTGGGAAATGCCGATTGAAAGTGTAAGAGATGTGTCTGGGTTTAGTGGTCAGTTCCGGCTATCGACGTTAAAGATCTCAGATTGGTTACCTAGGTAGGTGGTTTAGTATGTTGTAAAGTAGACTTTCGACGACATCCTCATGAGCTCCGTTTATCGTGAGCGAAACTTGTTCCCACTGCTAAGTGTCTTCTCCTGTCTCAACGTCGATCTTCGGTATCCACTGATGTATGCCCTTAGCACTACCACCAGCAGATTATCTTTCTTGTGTGTCTGTCTTACCTTGTTGTCCGAAGTAGGTAGGTCATTACTGATAACAAGGTAGCCCTGACGCCGAAAGCACCCGACTCCTATTTGCCTTGCGTCGCCTTGCCTGCAGCACGCCCCGCACAAGCACGCACATGATGATGGCGGCCTCGATGCAGACAAGTGTTATCCAAATTCCATCTAAAACGGTAAGACCGTGAGCGCAGAGCTTGCGATCCAATTCGAGGTGGAAGAATCGGGATAGACGGAACCTGATATGGGGCATGGCTTGGGGATTTTGTGTAAGGATCATTTTGTTGTTGTTCAACGCAGTCGAGAGGGATCAGAGACTGTACTTCCGAGGTGAGAATGAAAGCCTGTGCGTGTCAACTTCCAAGACTCTCAAGTAATAACGAGTCAGTTACTGGAAAATCATTATCTCATAACAACAAGCATGATCAAAGTGATAGCCACAAAGCGAAGGCAACTATCGTGCAGAGGGTAATTAAGGCCGAGTTCACCACTTGCCTCATGCCTCTTTGCAACTTAATACTAAATGGCTCATCAACTCCGTATGCAAATATGGCCTTTGAAGAGCGAGTGGTTTGACTGTTGGCTTAAATTGAGAAAGGTGATCGTGAAGAAACAGGATGATTTTGCTGGCTAACAAAGCATGATAAGTGTCAGCCCTCCGGTTTCGTGTTGCCCAGCTTTTGCGGAACGAGAAACACGTACGTATCTTATGGCCCGCGAATCACAGCCGCAGGCGAGGAGATTGATAACTCGTCAATGGGAATCAACGACAGTGGATAGTCGGTATGTCTATAGATATGATTTGGTGATCTTGTTGTTCCTTAAGCATTCGAATCGCAGCATTACGAGGTAAAGATTCTTGATCGAAAAAGAGGGCGGTAAACGCTAGGCCACTACGAAGCAATGTGTTAAGGAGGTGTGGTGCGACAAGACTCGAAACAAGCAGCGATTCAGTTAGAATATACGGAAGGGCAATACAGTGAATGTGCCTGTTGTCCGAACTGTTCAGACCACGCTGTTTGGTACTACATATGTATGTATAACGTCAGATGAATGAATGTTGTTTCAGCCGTTTCCCTTACGACGCATCACACATACATGGGAGATTATGGACACGTTGTACGTATGTACCTATCTACATGGAGATGGGGGCTTTGCAGGCAGGTCGGCAGGGTCTTTGGCAATATGCACAGTTAATTGTTTCCTGGAATAGACTCACCTGATTGGGATAGAGACCGGGGTTCTGGTTGGTGTACTTGCGCATGGGGCCATCTAGAATCGATCTTTTCCCCTCCAGATGGCGGACCCTGAACTTTGAAGGCTGAAAAGGCAAAGTGATGAAAACCCGGCGGAACATGTGATGACAGGCATACTGATTCACGAAATGGACCGATATTGCGATGGCGCCGCATGATCGCCACATATGTATCTCTCGAATGAGTATGGCCAGGAAACTCACCTACACTACATGTAGTCACACGCGCCACGGGAATAAGGCGAGTATAGAGGAGATCTTCTTTCTGTCTGCATGGCATATACGACATAATTGTTTTTCTGAGCTGATCTTCAACCATATTGTCCAAGCTCAAAGGAATGACGAAAGCCGGTGTACATATGGAATTAAACCGCAATGGCATGTTGGGATGGCCAACAGGCTGATGTGCGGCTCGAAACTGAACACTTTCTGCGAAAAACCTCATGTAGTCGTTGGATCAGGTTGGTCGCTAAGGCTTGTTGAACCTTCGATTGTCCTAACAATGGAATTACTGCAGCAACCATTACGGAAAGACGTCTTTTTCCCGTATTTGACTTTTACGTCGCAAGCTGGGAAAGAACACGCGTCAGAGGAGACAAATGGGTGGAACTATTTGCAGCATCTCGTGTCTAGTCTCGGCTGTAGATTCATCTGCGGCATGAGAATGTGGTGACATTAGTTGTAAAGTATGCTAGAGTCGTGATGCGTCACGAGGGTCGTCGCCTCGGTAAAGATGTACAAGGAGGTAGCCAAGTCAAGCCAGTCGCAAACACCCCCCCCCAATGGTATGATGTATAACAGTGACGCCCCAAACTCCCAAAAAAATGATCTCATTGTACAAGGGCCCCCATTTCAGGGGCCAAGTCTGATGGTATAGTATACAGAAACTTCCGTCTATGGCTGGGAGTCCTTTGGTGTTCGCTCGCGAATGTCGCCTCCCTTTGCCCTCCACCAGACGTCACAGCCCCAGCGCAGAGCGCGTTCGCAGGCCTGGGTCGGGGTGACGGCAGGACGGACATCGAGGTAGAAGATGGGCTCCCCAGTTGGCTCCTCGCCGCCGGAGTAGTAGTCGATGACGTAGCGAATCTCCTGGCGCTGGCCATTGACCTCGCGCGAGACGAACCAATCGTGGCGGTCGAAAGGGGGTTCGGTGCTATAAGCCAGAACGCCATTAGTGTGTGTCATGCGTGGCACCTTCAGGGGAGGGAACATACCCAAAGGCAGAAGGGTACAGCCAGCCCATGACCTGGATCATGGCGGCCTTGGGGGTCATGTCCTTGGGGCGGCCCTGGAAGCGGACGAGGCTTGGGGCGAGGTCGTCAATGTCCCTGTCGTAGCCATAGCGACGAGCAGTGTCTTCGAAGTTGGCCTCGCCACGGCTACAGTTGCGCCAGCCCTTAAGCAGGCCGCCAGCGAAGCGCTTCTCCCACTCCATGATCTCGGCCCAGGCGCCCTCGTTTAGAAAGTTATGGACGGAGACCATACTCTCGACGGCGGTGACGTCGGTATCCGTGTAGCCCTTGCGCAGGAGAGCATTGTACATCTGCTGAGGGGAGGGGTACTCCCAGTTGCCGTCACCGTCGCCCTTGGGGATGGTGGAGGGCTCGCGCTCGAGGGGCAGGGCGTGTGTCTGGTTCGGGGCGCGGGCCTGGGAGAGGTCCTTGAACATGTAGTTGAGGGGGTTCAGCTTCGACATTATGGAATGTTGCTCAGTCTCGGGTTGTGATATCCTGGAGGCGTGGGGAACTGGACATGCGGAAGGCGGTGCAGCGGCAGCATCGTGTTTGACTGGACAGGCGGATGGAGGGGGTATGGCAATGGCATCGGCTGACTTCTTGTGCATGGGACATTCGGGCTGTTTATGCGATGTAGTCAGTAAGGCACCGAGGGAGCGAAGGGGCTGTGGGGGTGTCATTGTGTACCGGTGGCGATCGTGGAGAGCCGTGTGGAAAGTCGCGTTGTGATGGAGGTGGCGCCGGGATGGCGTTGTTGTCGGCCCAGAACCAACCCATGGTGGCAGACGATGGATATTTGGATGGCGGAGGACGACGACGGAAGTAAAGTAGGAGTCAACTGCGTCGCTTGGAGATGGAGGAGAGATGCCGGCAGACGCACGTTTAGGAGTAATGATGAAGTGTTGTGATAAGAAGAAACCAACTTTTTTGGAGGCGAAAATGCGATAACTCCCGACACGCTACGCCGGGCGCGGGAAGGACGGGACTCTCTACAATAGTGAGCGTGGGACACCTGCAGGATCTGCCTTAGCGGACACAGTGCGCTCGCTCGCTACCACATACATTTAAGGTAGGTATCGATTCCTGAAGATCAGATCACATATCACATGCATCATCAACGAATGGCATATCAGCCTGGCACGAATCGCAACAATGGTTACTTGCATAAAAACCAGAAGTTCGAATCCCGAGCAGACATATCGGAGTGGGCGATGCTTCAATCGGTGTCTTTCCAACGGCGATAATCTACGTCACCGATTCAAGCCGGCGCATCGTCAACACCACTCGCCGCCGCCAAGGCTTTCTTTTTCGATGACACGCTTCCACCCCCCAAACATCAATACAATTGCTATGCTACTCATTGGCCAACCATTGTGCATCTTATCCGATCCCATCCTCGCTATTGAGTGCTTGTCTCTTCCATAGATAGAATCATGTCCATGCCCTCCATATAAACCTCTCGTCCCTCCCTGTTTGCAGCGGCATGCGGGCCATCCATCTACTCGCCCGCGCATGCGCTCGTCGATCCCACATCGTCACTCGCGTCGCCTCCAAGTCACACCGTGGCTCCGTGTATACCCGCTCTTCCTCGACGTTCCGAAATGCCATAACTCAGAGCCCACCAGCGCAATCATCGAGATCATCAAGATCATCGCGCTCTCACTCGGCCATCTTGAGGGCCGCCACCACCGGTCTCCTCGGTACCGCCGCCTTCGTGAAACTCTCTGAAAAGGACAATGACGGCACCGAGCAAACCGCAGAAGGCCGCATGCTCGCGGCCTCGAGGGAAGAACTGAAGAAGACGGTCCACGACGACGAGAGGGGTATACGGCGTATCCTGCACGAGGCCTACATCTTCCTCGACGTCTACATCTGGGAGCCGCTTTGTACTGGAGTGCGCTTCTGCCATCTCGTCGTCATCTTCGTCCCCGTCATCCTCTCCGTTCCGGCCATATGGCTGGGAAAGAGACAGCCCGATCGCGACGACGAGCGCTCGGGGACCTTGTGGTGGTATAACTTCTTGGTTTGGAGTATGGAGAATGCCGGTCCAGCATTCATCAAGGTGAGAAGAGCTGGCTCCCTTCTCTCACTACTTTTCGTATTATGGCGGCTACATGTAATGGAGCTGACATTATGACCGACCAGCTAGGGCAATGGGCCGCCTCGCGAACTGACATCTTTCCGACCGAGATGTGCAACATCATGTCCAAACTCCACTCCAACGCCCCGGCCCACTCCCTCCACCAGACCAAGCGCATCGTTCGCGCTGCCTTCGACGGCCGGCCCTTCGACGATATCTTCGAGGAGTTCCAGGACGAACCTCTCGGCGTCGGTGCCATCGCCCAGGTCTACCGCGCCAAGCTGAAACCCGATCTTGCTGTCCCTGGCGACATCGACGTCATGGACTCTACCACCATCCGCCAGAACGTACAGCGCAACGTCAACACTGTCCTGAAGAGCACACCTCACCGCGTACCCTCCTCCTACGTCGCCATCAAGGTGCTCCACCCGGGTGTCGAGCGCACCGTCAGACGAGATCTGCGTATTATGGGATTTTTCGCCTCTGCCCTCAATATGATACCTACTATCGAGTGGCTATCCTTGCCAGATGAAGTAGCTCAGTTCGGTGAGATGATGAAGCTTCAGCTCGATCTGCGTATCGAGGCTGCCAATTTAGCCAAGTTCCGCAAGAACTTCAAAGACAGAGCAACCGCATGGTTCCCCTTCCCCTATCTTGAGTTCACTACACGACAGGTCCTGATCGAAGAATTTGCCCAAGGCATTCCATTGTCTGATTTCCTCGAGAATGGTGGTGGGTCGTTCCAAAAGGACATTGCTAACGAAGGGCTCGACGCTTTCTTGCGCATGCTACTGATTGACAACTTTGTCCATGCCGATTTGCATCCCGGTAACATCATGGTCCGCTTCTACAAGACCCGACAGCCAGACCTCAAAATTCGTGGCCACCGCGGTCATGAAATTCCTCAGGAACAGCCCGACGTCACCGAGGAGGTTTTGGCTCGCCTACGACCGTATCGGAAGAAGAGTGATAACGTCGCGTGGGAAGCCGAGTTGAACAAGATCGACGCCGAAGGGTTCAGACCCCAGCTCATCTTCATCGACACTGGCCTGTGCACCGAGCTCAACGCTACGAACCGCAAGAACTTCCTTGATCTGTTCCGTGCCGTCGCCGAGTTCGATGGGTACAGGGCGGGTCATCTGATGTGCGAGCGTTGCCGTCAGCCCGACGCCGTCCTGGACGAGGAAGTCTTTGCGCTCAAGATGCAGCATCTCGTACTTAGTGTCAAGAGTCGAACCCTCGCCCTCGGTAACGTCAAGATCGGAGATATCCTGCAGCAAGTACTGGATATGGTCCGGAGCCATCATGTGAGAATGGAAGGCGATTTTGTCAATGTCGTCATCAGCATCCTACTGCTAGAGGGCATAGGGCGCAGTCTTGATCCTGATCTCGATTTGCTCAGCAGGTCTTTACCCATCTTGAGACAGCTTGGTGGGCAAGGAGGCTGGACTGTGAGTGATATACCCATGGTATTCATATGGGCTGGACTTGAGGCGCGGAGGTTTATGCAAGCCAGTATAGAGGATGTAAGTGACCATCTTCATATTCCTGATTGTCTTTCTCTACATACTAGGGTTCAAACCTCCTGTTGGAGACTACCTACTGACACGGTTATCTTGCAGGTTGAACGGTGTGTCAAGTACGACTTGTTGTCACCTAATGTATAGTTAATATTACGTACCGTGTAGCGATCCAGCATTACACCGGCGTTTGGAAGAGGTCATGGCTTAGGATGGCGTCCACACCATTCGTAGAGGCTACGATATATAGAGGCTCTTCAACACACGGTGATGATCGTACGGGCTACTAAGTTCGCCCAATTTCCAAGCTGGGTATCACTCGCTCTGCGGTCATGAACTTCACATTTTGATTTGCAGCCCAGTCTTATCACAGCATGGTATTTCCATCCCGCATCGTGCTTACAGACATGTGCCGGTAACGACTATTGCATCGATGAAAAAGACAGAAAGGGATCAGTACGTCCGAGCGAATAGGTCAAGGCATATGGAAACCAAGCTCTTTCCGCCGCGATAGTTTATATTCACCGTTAAGAAACGCACCCCGGAAAATTTGCGAATTGGATATACCCAAACCAAGGAACGCAGGCGCTACAACGCCATCAGCCGAGAGGGCATTCGGCAGAATGTTTCACTGTCTTGACAAGCATCGATGAAATGATGCATTATGGCATCTACCTACGAAAATTCTCCTGCTACGTAGACGCCAGTGATCTCTCGATAGGATAATTCAACATGTGCCTGTATCGCAGCGTATCCAACTTCATCCATCTCCCTTAGGTCAAACTCCACTCTGCGCGGATCATAACACAGCGGCTAGAAGTTAACAGTAGATGCCACCACGCGAGCAGGATATCGCCTTGATAGCCACTTAGGGGACGACACCGATGAGACCCAGACCAACGGCCTTGAGGAGCTCGTTGGCGATGAGCATAACGGCGAGTAACAGTCCCGCGACAACTTTGTCGAGGCTGAAGAGAAGGCCCTTGAGAGACAAGACGAGGGGCGTGAGGTAAATGAGGACCTTGCCTAAATGTCATACAATAAGTATTTCTCTAGCAATACAAAGGGTACTAACGCAGGGGGGGCGGGGAGGGTGACAGATACAGAGAGCAAACCTACCGAGACCGAGCTTGAAGATATTTTCTTGACGGTGAACAGCACCTCGAAGATGATGAGAGACACCGTCTTGAATAGATCTTCTTTGCTAACGTAGCGAGCTGAGAGGTTTCTCTTCGCAGGGGCCGCGACACTGCTGTTAGCCGCGTTGAACAAGTCGGTAATAGCCGACAGTTGCGTAGCGATGGCGGTTGCGCCGGCTGTAGTGTCGGCATCGGGTGCGCCGTCGGGAACAGTGTCGAGGGTGGCGTCTGAGGGGAATGTCAGCTTGGGAAGAGTGGTTACTCTTTGGGGCAGATAACTTACTGATGGCACCGGTCTGAGTTTGGATATTGGCCAGCAGAGCTGTCAAGCTGTCGTTGAGCTCGGTATAGTCGGCCTCGTCCTGGCGCTTCTCGACACCGTTGGCAATGGCGATGGGATTGCAACCGTGGTGGCGATCCACCCTCCGAGAGCGAACACAGTCAAGAGTGTAGTCTTCATCTTGACGGAGAGAGGAAGAAGGTCAGACAGGGAAGTGAAGACACTAAAAAGGCTGGACTTTGTTGCTGTTACTGTGATTCTTTTCATATACTTTATCATTTGAATTTTCGAGTTTGTGATCGACATGGGTCTTGTTGAGGTCTATCAACCTGGATACCTGGTCGACCCTGAAAACACTAGGAATGTGCAATATCGGCTCAAGGGAGAAGCATTTGGCTTACAGGGACACTATCCGGGACTTCGACTGACAGTTACCCAGAGCATCTTGATAATGTCATTATTTTCGCAATTATCACGTCTGATGAGGCAATGTGTGCAGTCGATGGACTTACGCAATGTCGATCTTGTCTCGATCAGGTGTTGTCGCTTGGCACAGTTAGATATCTCTAGATAAATTGATCTGGTCCTATCAATCGGTAGTCTTAATGATATTATTAACTAATCGGCGTCTGCATACCTCCTTCCTGCGCTCACGGCTTAGTGTATGATATCTCGGTTGTCGACTTCCAGTATCCACCGGAACTAGTCATTGTTGATCAGGACACAAGGGCAGAGGAGAAGAGGAGTTCGATGTCTTCTCTGGGTATCTTTTAAGCTTAGACAATCCAAGTCTGCTTCATATTTGGGATTCCAGTATGAATGAAAAATGTGTCTTCTTTCGCCCAGGTTACGCGACGCTCCAGTCGATAAACAAACTCTCTGTCGATGAACCACCTCGGATGTGCTGAATTCTAGTTTAATGTTGTCGCAGAGGAATAGCTGCACTTTATCAATTTCGTTTTATTTGTCAAGGAGCTTTCACTTGAGTATCTCTCATCAGGAGCATTTGGTTTTTGTCGTCGGCAGATAGTTGCTGTGCGCTTCCAGCGCGTTGCGCCCTTTGTCTTCGCTCGAGAACTTTGTGAACTTCAATCTCCAACTTAAGTTTCATGCTCTACAAATCCCATGAGGAGCTCGCGGATAAGTAGTTGCACATATTATCCTCTCCACTCACATCGCTAACGTTGCCTCATGCGGGTCCTGTGAATGGTTCATCAGCAATCATATGAGATCTTATTTTCAGCTATATCTCGTGTGGGGGTTGCTACACCTACCACAATGATTATGTACCTATCAATCAAGACCTTGCCCTCGCTGTCTCTTTCGAAATGCATCCGTGCTGCCCACGTAAATGTTGCCGGTTTGCCTTGCAAGTCGACATTGTGACTTCGTCCGTGTAGCATGACCTCCTCGGCTTTGGGGCCGAATGGAAACACAGCGTAGACAATGTGGTCACGGCTTTGAACAACGGACCATGACTTGATTATGAGATCAAGAAGAGCTGGAGAGCTTCAGTATCAAGTCAAAACAACGGAGGCAGAACGCGCTCACCTGCTCTGCCTTGAACGTTGGTTGTTCCCTTCTTCATGATCGCATCTTCGGTAAAGTGGTTGGCCCAGACATCGAGGTCTTTCTCGTCTACGGCTCTGTATAGAGATGCGATATGCGCTTTGATCGCTGGGTCGAGAATGGAGTCATCGCACTTAAAATCCTTGGCGCTGACTGGCATTTTGAAATCGAGTGCTCAATACTCACTCAATGGTTTGCGAAAAATCTTGAGACACAAACAAGCTTTAGGTAATTGAGAGTATAATGCTGATTAGAGATCATCAATATGTTTATATGTTTATGGCACCAACGATCGAGCAGGACGAGAAGAGAACAGCCTGCTTGACATATTATGTATCAGTATCCCAGCGCTAGTCGTCTTTAACCAAACACGGCAAATGGATGGACTGTCGTTGCCGAAGATAGAGCAATGATAGTCTCGCTACCCCAGATTCTGCCGCGTGGTCATGGTTAATCACGGCCTTAAAGGACTAGGAATACTCTTAGTGCGTCGGAGTGGCGGCCCGATCGCACTTTTGCAGCCCGATGGCGGTTGAACGCTTCATCGGCCGATCAGCATGCCTGCCATCTCGACTTAGAAGAAGGCATCTTCAGTGTAAATGGTATGATGTCGTGGTCCAGCTATTATGTAAATGTACGTAAGAGCACTTCGCTACAATGAAGTCACTGTTCAAGTATATGAAGACATAAAATCCTACCACAATCTGGTAAATGGGAAGACGCTAAGCCTTTCGGAACACCACCCGCTTTAGAGCTAATTATCCAACAAACGACAGTACACGAACTTCCTCAGGACGAAATTAGGAAGTTATATTTCCATTACTTGATTGTGTATTAGCTGTTCATCACCATTATCGCTTGACATTCTGGCCCTCAATAACCGGCGAGTATACGTTGCAACCCATGCTGTTGTTGGCGAGTTGGGTACGTGTTTTTATACTATATCCAGCCAGAGCGTATTGGAACACGAACTACAAGAGCGTGATAAATGATGATGCTAGACGACTATAGTGACACATGACAACTATAATAAGATTTATCAATGCCCACGCTCCGCTCTGCCTTTCAACGCTACTGCTATGCAGCTTCGTTAAAATATGACTATCAGACAATAAACAAGGTACGTCGCCGCGTCTTTCGTTCTCGGCGTCATGTATCACTTTATTAAAAACTATTCACGTATACTATGATCGCTCACTTTGTACGTTATATCCGGCGACCAAATCCTTTCCAGATGGCGCCCTTATGTTCTCCGACCTCGACATCGTTGAGCCGCTCCCTTCTGCCGCTCGTGATGTCTGCCTCAAGCATGATTGACGGCAAACTTGATTTCTCATGCAATGAAAGCTGCCGCGCCAGAGATATCAAGCAGATAGGTGAGGACATTGCCTGCGTTTTCCGAAAGGTTGGAAAGCGAGACCAACCTGAGCAAATTGGTGAACACAATCGCGTTGACAAGAACATCCTTCGAGTGGTCGTGGCCAAGAACGCAGGTGCATAAATGGTACGACTACCGTTATAGAAGGCGGAATTGATTGAAGATAGGAGCGTAATGACGATGATCGTGTCTATGAGGTTACCCCCCCCCCCCCCCCCCCCCCCCCAACCCCAACCCCACACACACACACACACACACACACACACACAACTGGTGTTAAGTCCAACCATGCCCGCGTCAAGACTTTCCATCAATCTCCAGGCGCGGTCAATGTTCTTAGTAAAGACGTAAGAAGCAAGACCATCTATACGTAGTCTCTCATTATCAGCAAGGTGCAACTATAACAAAAAGGTACTATACGAACCGGAGGGCCGCTAGTTGTTTGGACGCTGGACGGCTTCCAGTTCCGTGTCGAATTTGTTCATGTCTGGGCAAAGGTCTCCTCGCCCGTAATCCGCATATCTTCCATCGCAGTCGTGGTGATGTCGTTTACATTCTATCTCCAATTAAGGGCTGTTACACCTCGATTTTCGCATCTTCTACTTGAGCCTTGCAACATGTCAATACTAAGCGGCGTGGTCACGGCACCGAGTCCAACCACAAACCTCGCGGTCCTCTCCTTCCTCATCGATGTAATGTTTTCGTACACCACCCATTTGAATATGAACACGATTCGCGCTAAGACATGTTTTCCAAGCTTTGCGAACATTCAAACCTATAAGAGCTTGCTGTCGTGTTAGTGGAATCTGAGCAAGCGATGCTCTTGTCACTTATCACCTGCGTCGACAAATTATGACAAACAGGCATTTTTCGCCCAGATCAAGGTGACTTTCTTAAGCACTTCTACGTACATCTACCGAGAATTAGCTGAGATGAAACAGAGACGGGCCAAACATCGCCTTATAGACCATGTGAATGTGACTTTCTCGACAAGCGGATGACGACATAGACCGTCGCTCGCAAATGTCGTAATCTCCATACTAGTCGTCAAGACATTCAGAACGCCTTTAGGGAATCATAATACTTTAAACGGCAGCTGCCTTACGCATTAATATACTAGGTAACTCGTCAGTCGAAGCTTTGTTATCAGTTGGGTGCAGCTCACGCTATCGGAAAGTTCCAAGGCACCAAGGCCACCAAGTATGGGATGTTTAATGGCCAAGGGGTTCTTACCTGGTACAGCAGAGTCAAAGACTGTGCCCTGTATTCCGTCTGCCTCACACACGAACCAGTATGTGCTGCTAGACCAAAATTTTACTTCGCTCAGGGCGTCGGCCAAGATCTTCCCCGTCTCATACGTAACAGTTCTAGCAAGATCGTGCCTATGTCTTTGATATGCATGCTCGCTTTAATAAAACATTGAGACCTCACGCGAGTGCTGACTTTTTGAATGAAACGCAGGCTTATTGAGCAACTTTTACTGCTGCATCGACATCCGATGCGTGACTGTACAGTATAATGACGATGTGTCGGACCTTTTCAATTGGGCTAGCTTTGGCAATCAGGCTGTATCGTCTACCGAATTGAATTTTAAAGCCAGTGTGGTCAAAACCAATCACTCAGTGACTTTCGCGACAATGGATAATCAATTTGTTCGATACATACCGGTAAGCAATAGAGCATGAGATACTCAGGCCGTTGTGTACTTCTTCGTGAAGCATGATATCCCACTGACGAATAGCAGGGAGAATAGGCGAGTATACCAGCACTAACAGTACCTATTCGGAATTCCGATGGAGGCGGCGTAACTAGTAGTTTTGTGGAGCTGATCGGACAGAGTGACCGAAACACTGAAGCGTCATAGGAGTTACATTTCCCTACAGCGACATGGAATGCAACACAACGGCGAGACAGGTTCAAAAGTATTTCATGATAAATTGTAGCTTGTCCCGGATGGATCGAATCTTAGTCTGCGGGTTGGCACTATTCGTCGATCACAGCCCCTGAGAAATTTGTTCACGACCAAGACCCTCAGCGCAAAACTAACAATACATCATTCATCATGTCTTCCATGCTTCCTTCAGGGAGTCAAATCAATCTACAGCTGGGATGGCCCTCTCCGACGCTTTTTCCTGCCGAAGAGTTGAACAAATGCACGACAGAAATCTTGACCGATGCGGGTAATGCGCGGGAGGCTTACGTCTATGGTACGAGCCGAGGGTATGCACCACTCCGTAAAGGAATCGCTCGATGGCTTGGAAAGCTATACCGTAATGATGAAAATTCGATAGACGAAGGTCGCATCTGTGTCGCTGGAGGCGCCTCCCAGCATTTGTCGAACATACTGCTTCGATTTACAGACCCAAGCTATACAAGAAACGTATGGATGGTAGAGCCAACCTACTTTTTGGCCTGTCCAATTATGGAAGATTGCGGTTTCATTGGCAGGCTCCGCGGAGTGCCTGAGGACGATGAGGGTATTGATTTGATATTCCTTAAGTCTGCGCTGGACGATGCAGAGGCGCAATGGGTTAAAAATGGCGGCTCAAGCAACCCCACGCTCAAGACGCCAGCCAACGGCTATCCCAAGATGTACAAACACGTCATTTACGTTGTCCCGACATTCTCGAACCCAAGTAGCAAGACAATGTCGCTACAGCATCGGCGAGATCTGGTCAAATTGGCAATTGATTACGATGCCTTAGTGGTCTCCGACGACGTGTACGATTTTCTCTACTGGCCTGAACAAAAGGGACAGTCTTTCGATAAGACGAAGTCACCCGTCCCACCCAGGCTTGTTGATGTCAATTACGAGCTGGCCCCAGAGAGCGAATGGGGCAACACTGTCAGCAACGGTTCATTCTCCAAGATAGTTGCGCCCGGAGTTAGACTGTCCTGGTCGGAAGCAACACCAGCCTTTTCAAACGTTTTAGCATCCACGTAGGCACAACCATATCATCGGTTTCCCATTAGCTAATACATATGAAACAGCGGTGCATCAGTTTCGGGCGGAAATCCAGCGCATCTCTCTGCGGTTTTTGTTGAGAGATTGCTCTCGTCGGGTGCTCTTGAGAGGCATATCTCGAATGTTCTTATTCCAACGTATGAGAAGCGGTATCACGCCATGGTTGGTGCAATCAAGGAGCATCTGGAGCCACTTGGTGTAAGAATTACCATTGGCAAGCCGTATTCCGACTCGAAGACGGATGGGAAAAACATTATGGGTGGGTTCTTCCTTCTTGTTACTTTGCCCAAAGCAACACTCTCTACACCGGCTTTGGCGAAGCTCGCACTAGACAAATACGAGCTCAAATTTGCGCATGGTATTATGTTTGTTGTTAAAGGCGATGCCGAAAGCAAGCGTAGATGTGACCATGGATATGAGCGAACTGTCCGTCTATGCTGGGCGTACCATGAAGAAAAAGAGATTATCGACGGCATTGTGCGGATGAGAGATCTTCTGGTCGACAACCGGTAAATGTATGTATTGAGACTGCGATAACCTAGACCAACTTCTCTATCTTTGTTTCCGGAATAACTCAGAGAAGGGAATATATGGAGCGCCCTGGATCTGCGTAGTAGATGCACACCGTCGACAGTAAGGTTTCTCAACAGCAAAGTTTCAACAATAATGGCTTCGTCAATAGTCGAAACTCTGTCCCTGAGCAGACTTCAGTGGCCCCAAACGGCGAAGAATAGTTACGACGAAGAGTTATTAGCCAGCTCGACAGCCCTAGCTCAACAGAGACAGCTCGCCTGGGTCGGGAGATTGAACGCCACGTGGTTTGCAGCAAAGATAACACCACACGAAGCTCCTGTTTGCCTTGTAGTTTTATAGGTGCTGTATTGGCTGAGAAATGCTTTTAGAACCCCTCTGTTTCTCTTAGCCTTGCATAACCCATCAATACAGATGTGGCCAACACGCATGCCAGAAAATTCACTAGCTCCGTTTCCATTCGATATGTTTCTATATTAGTTCGAACATGACGAGACACTCAAGCTCACTGCCAGCAGGGCCTTACTTCATAGTAATAATTCGGCCCTCCATCGGGATGTCGCTGCTGCTTTTGATCACACGAATTCGAACTCGCGCTTTAGCCAGTTCTAGCCAATACTCGTGGCACTCTCTACAACGTCCGCGGTCGGATTACTATCGCACGTCCATTTGCGACGGTGTTTATGCCGCAATGCTCGTTTGACTTGGTGTGGTACCCTAAAATCACGACATTACGTTTCGAAGACGAAGAGTTGGTGTAAGTTTCCTACTGAATATCAGCCAATATAGTAGTGCTAAGCCTTCCACGATATTGCCTTGTCGCAAAGACGGTTATTGCGTTGAGGTTCGAGCATGGGGCGAGCGCGTGGTATGGACGGACAATTACCCCCAAAGTCTTGAACTAAGGCTGTTCCATCCATACTCAAATCTTGTACAGTGAAAACTAATTGATCGGAATTAGGGCTTTGGAAAGTCGACCGTCACTGTTTATGAGTGATAAATCCCAGAAAAACACATCATAGCGTTTCAGTATCAATTGGATAAGACTTCCATTCTTAAGTGTCAGGCTAGAGTAGAGGAGGTCATTCAATGCGAGTAGCCACTTCTTCAGACGCCTTAAATAGGTGATCATGTTGGTAACGGTTCGCGCTCGACTCTACGCTGGAACATGCCCATTGTCGTGAAGGGTGTAAAACTACCGCATTATCAACTACTTCATCGGAAGCTTGGATAGTCCGTGATGTAATATCCGTCTGGCCACCAATTGCATATAGAACGTTATCGGAATATCCTTCACTTGAGGCGACGCCGGTATCAAGTCGAATAGGAACACAACCGCTTAGGCCTCAGATAGCAGAACGAGTCTGTAATTTCTCTGATGAGTTGTCAACAATCCAAGGCAGCAGTATCTTCTATGACGTTTACTTTTATCTTCATTTGGAGTCTCTTACGAACTAAGCACCGCTTCGTAAATGCTGCAATGTCTGTGGATAGTACCTAGCCGAGGCAATCGTAAGAAGTAGAGGGCCAGCACACAAATAAATTCATGGCAGTGACCAAAGTGGGTGTAGTATGGCCAAGTTATAGCCACTAGTGTTCTGCAAGTGCTCGCAGTCCTCGTCTGCGGATGTGCGCCGTAACATACAATCGAAAGCACTAGCGGCACTGCACCGGACAAGCAGAGAGCTAATTACACTATGCTCGAGTTTAAAAGTCTCTTGTAGATGGCGTGAGCTTTGCAAGCGATGAAACGCGCATCACTCTTGTATTTGATGCTTTAGATAGAGACTCGGTCACGTTGGCAATCATTTGGTCCTTGTCTTGCAGACCAGCGTACGTCGCATTGCGTCACGTCGAGATGCAATGTTGATATTGCGCGCCTGCCAAGCCCTCTTTGATAGCATCGTCGGGCTAATGTAGCTCATTATATAGTGTTGCTGCTCGCGAGAGCATGTCACTTACTTGCAGGTTTTATATATATACATAATCCTTGAGCTAACTATGATATAAGCAGAAAATGTACGTAGTTATCTCACAGATCACTTCTCTCTCTTGATGTTTTAGGTCACGCATATCTTGGAAGTTGCACTTGGCACATTTGCATTGAATAGATGACCAAACGGAACAGGATATTGCGCACGCGTTTGGAGACATGGGGGCGAAGTTGTTTTCGCTTTCAATCGTAGCGCGATAGGCTAAGAGATGATGAGCACTGGCACTTGCCCTGAACTATTATGCGCTTCATAAACTCTACGTGTAAACTATCGTATAAAGTCATATATGTAAAGAGACCCTACCTATCTATTTATTCGGCACTCCCTAAGCAGCCGAGTCTAGGTTCCAGCATCTGAAACTGATTCCGAGTGTCTGGTTCACCTGTGACCTGTTGCCCTATTCTGGCACTGATGTAGTTGCTGATTGGCTGGTCAGTACAGATGGATCTACGATATAACTCTTATGTACGTGCCGATCCAATATAGACATACTATCATAGAAGCAATGTTTCTTATGCAAGCTTAAGAATGGATCGAAAGACCAAAAAAAACCATTAAGGATAGCGACCTGAGCAGTTTCAGACCTGCAGTATTGTACAAATCAGTGTGGGTATGTTCCTGGAAATGGCACGAAAACTGGAAAAAATTATACAGCTTACTTTTATCGGTGCATCTACCTATGTAGAACAGGCGCTCACCATCATCCCACTCATCAGCCGAGCAGCTTCTTGCGTGATATCCAAACCTTGCGTAGACACGATTAAAAGTACTCACTTTCAGATATCCAAAAGGGTGCCGTTTACTCTACCGCACTCGAATGATGCAGGATCCATGTAGGGGGAAAATGACAAGCTGCCTATCAGATGCCGACGACGAGTGGTGATGGAAACCAACAAGCTGTAGGGGACGGCGACCTACGGGATCATGCTTCCATCACAAACATCGAGATGAAGAAGTACCACGCACTGATTTGCAAGTATCATACGGATTACAAAGTCGTCAATAGGGCAGAATTGCCCCGACAACTGCATGGTCGGTTGGTGCAATATAGACTGGGTAAGGCAACTTAACCCGGATGGTGAGAGGCGTAGTTACTAAAAACCAATTCGTAATTCCTCGTCCCTTATCAACTAAAGATGCACCGTCACTGAATCTGACATAGGCCGTGCCGGAAGAAGTAGACGTTCATTTGTCGAGAATCTCGTCATAAGCCAAGGCCCATCGACCATCAATCACAATGTCTCTGTATGTCATGACGCCAAGCATTACTCTGGAATCCCATGCTAGTCCTACGAGAACGAAGGTAGGCATATGCCTATCTCACATACACAAGCAGTCTGTCTCGGTTGACTTTGTCGTTCGTACCGTTCACTCCTGTACCGGAATAGCTTGAGCTATCTTTATGTGAAGCTCATCTCGTATCCATTGCCCTTCTCCATTGCCCTTTTCCATGCCGGCCTAGCCACACAGCGATCATGCCAGGCCTTGACATTTGGGTACTTCGAGATGTCACCCACTTTGGTGCCATCGAGGGTCTGGATAAAGAACAACATGACAACATCCACTCTAGTCGGGTTACCGTTGCTGAGAAAGTATTCCTGGCCTTCGAGCTGATTATCCAAATAGTTGAGTTGCGCATTGAGTTCCTTGTTGAGAAAACCGATCGACACCATGCCACTCACGGCACTAACCAGCGGGCGGATGAAGAACGGAGACATGACCCTGAGAAAGTAGAAAATAGTGGCGATCATAATCGTCATGCCGATGCTGGCATTAGCAAAGCTGATGAGTTGCTCCTCAGCAATGACGTCGTGCTTCTCGTCGGCGCCGGACACCTTGAATTTGCCGGCGGCATCGTACGTGTTGATCAAGTAGGCGCTGATAGCGGAGCGCTCAATGATGACGCGCCCAGACGCAGTAATGAGCTGCGGGGATTTGCCTAGTGGGTGCGTCTCTTTCAGGCTTTCGGGCGCACGATTTTTGCTCGGTCCGGACTTGACGCGCTCGAAGAGATTGAGATTGTACGGAATCTCGAGTTCTTCGAGCAGCCAGAGGATATGTTGTGATTGTGAGTTCTACGATTCATGTTAGATACTGCTGTCAGGATCATGTGATGGATGTTAGTTAGGTCGATGGCATACATTTAAGTGTTGCAATGTCGGTTTGCCTTCGGCAGCGGCCATCTTGATAAGTTGCGATTATGAGTAGCTCAAGACAGACTGCTCGTTATTAGATCGAGAACGATGAGATTTGATGCACCTATAGCGAGATTTAAGGAGATCGAGTGAGAGAAGTCATACATACTCAGGCGGCAACAATGCCTTAGTGCTGAGTGATGAGAGGACCTCGGCAGCCATGGCTCGGCCATGTCATTATCCTGATCGGGCAAAAACGTCATCGAATTTTTACCAGTGGGCCTTGAACCCATCGCCCTACACTACTTTTGTTAATTTGTGTATTCATGTGCCGGCTTCAAGTTCGGATGATTAAAGAAGGTCGGGTCATAAACAAGAGTGCAGAATTTGATCCCCGCGAAGTTCACCACCAGAATTTGAAGCGGAGAATGATCCCGTCGACACAGGACATGTTTGCGTCGCGGTCCTCACCCACAGACCTCATGTCTTACAACGTGCATGACTTTGTACCTCACTTCAAATGAGCGAGGAAGGTCTTAAAAATCCTGGATTTTATGATATCCTTGGTGTAACGGCTATGTGAGAATTCCAAGCTGCCTTTACACGATCCAAGACTCACACGGAGGTAAATCCTGTGCTCCTTTTCACACGGTGTTCATAGAGTTCCAGGCAACCAGTCCAAACGCGAGCGCCGCTTGCATCCTCTCATCTTTCTTGCTCTCCGATCGCTCTGTGGCCGCCCGCCCCAGCACAAACACAAAAGCTTCTCCTCTTCCTCCCTCTTCCTCATAGACTCGGCCTCCCTCTTCACGTGGTCGGTGCGCAGCGTTTTTTCAGTTTTCGTCAAAGGCATCCTCGAGATCATTCAACATAATCGGGAAGATAGCGGGTTGAGACTCTCACCATTTCCCCCTCAATGTACGGGAATGCCTCTTCTCACATGTGTTGCAAGCGCCTGTGGAAGTCCCATGCTCGTCTTCCTAAACCCTCTGATATCTGTTTTTAGTGTGCTCAATGCTTTATCAATGTCGTAACCCGAGCCTTCCCATGACTTTTCTAGGTTTAACCCTCTCCGTCAAATGTCACTGGTGTACTTATTTAGTACGACTTCGGCAACCCGATTTGGTCTGCAGTCTTCTTTTTGTGTTGTGTACTCGCCTCCCAAAGCACCTGGCATTGCTTCTCCGAGCCCATAGTTTTTGTTCTCTCCGCGGACGAAAATTTATAGAGCGCATTGAGACGCGGGCGGATGCTTCGTAGCCCGAGACAGACGGTGGCTGATGGGATGTATTAGGATAAGGGCGTACATAAGCTCCTCGTAGGTTTCATGTCAACAGGACCGTACGTCATCTAGAAGCTTTGGGCCTGTAGACGTCCCTCATCATCATCTGGGTAACATACCTCTTCGGCTTCATTGATAGTATAAAGTTGAGTAGCTGCTGCTGAGTCGCGCAGTAGATGCTACCCCCGCGCGAATATCTGCGCGTGCTTTCTCGTGGGATTCTTACCGGCTAGGTATGCATTTCCATACGATTTGCGCCTCTTGCTGGAGTTAGTGACAGTTCCGTCTCGTGTTTCCGAGTGTGTCATTGCTGGGGTTGATTCGTCGATGCTCTCAACTTTTCTTCGCTATGCTCTGGGTTTTCGATGAGTCCATTCCCACCTTTGGGTTCTCTGGCATCATCCATCGATGGATTTGCAGCTATATTGAAAACTTGGTGCCTGGACGAGTCCTCCCGGGCAGGCGTCACTTTCATCATATCTCGTTGAGGACCTACCAGGATGTCTACATGGTATTGTTTCTACAACTCAGTGACTCGCGAGGCTGTTTCTTCATAGTGGATTTGGAGCTATCTACATCAACGCTAGTCGAGCAATGACTTGGGGTATGATTGCTGACATCACAATATTTGACGGAGCCACCGCGACAGCTATCTTATCTCATGCTCTTTTTCTTTTCCCCCTTTCGTAAGCGTGATAGGCACATTTCCGTGATAACTATGAGCTTATTTGCTTAGAATGATGACAGCGAACAACTTTATCAAAGCATTGTCAAAATTCGAGCAAGCGTGGTTCAAATTCGACATGGCAAAAATGATTTTAAACGTAACGTCAAAAGCCGTAAATGAGCATGGTTAATGTGAACCCACAACTATGATTGTTTTGCATTGTCTCAAGCTTAAATTGAGAAGCATCAAGGCATGAGATAAGGTACGATACAGAACACCACCCCAGAAGAAAGTATGCGCAGAAAAACAGCTGTGAAGCTAGAGATGCACTTTGTAGAATTGTATATCTTACCTAGTAACTGATTTGCGTTTTGCTTGCAATATCACCTACCAAAATTGCTATCAGGCACGCGGTCAATAGAACGGTGCCTTGTGTAGCTACAAGGGCGGCTGATGATGTAGCCTGAGACAGATTATGAAGTCGGAGATCTGTCGCACCTGCAACGATGAATGCCTCACATTGTGCAGAAAAAAGTTGACGTTGGTGTCCGCGGAAATATTCGATATCAACCTCAAGTGCAAATGGGAACACAACAGTGCCGGACTAGCCTCCATAAGCATGAGACTGATGAAGGTGATTGGAACTCATGTCCTTCGAAAATGATTCTGAGCTGGACTTTATCTGTATGTACTTGTAGGATTCAGATAGAGCTTGGTGAAAAATGGGGTACGGCAGAAGCAGATTTCATGCGCATTCTCGTGGAAACAGTTGTCAGCTAATCATAGATGACATTGACATATCTCGTCCTTTATTATTCCTATGTCCGCATCTGAGCAATATGGTGTACTGCGCAGTCTCAATCGTATTCGCTTTGCTACCCGTTCATACAATGCCATTTTGTGCATCGCATAATCACTGCTGAAACCCGTCGATTCTGCAACCGAGCTATTATCCATTCACCCTGCTCTCCCAAGGCCTTATCATACACCTTGACAATCATGCAACACCCCGAACGCCCGCGAAACGTGTCATACACCATCCTGACCGACCTGCGAAGGACCACAGGCCGGCTGAGACACGAAGTGAAATAAATGCAAGCAATATTATATACAGATACGGCTCGTCCCAATAACCGCAGGCCACACTAGTCAACGCGTATGCTCCAGTCTGACTGTACTTCTAATGTCCGTTCACAGCTGGCGGAGGGCTCGAGTGGTGCTTGGCTGTTAAGATGGCATATTGGCCACCCGCGCCAGCCCAGATGAGCTCTCGGTCGCGGATGGCCGTGTTGTCGATCAATGTGGGAACTTCGATGTCGTCCGTCGTGCCTTGTCCGGTCTGATAGTTGGTAGAGAAACCCCACGAGTAGGCCTTGCCCTCAACATCGATGGCGAAGCTCGTGTCGACACCGGCGGCAACAAATTTGGCCTCAATATCTGTATAACGACGCGTTAGTAAGTAAGAGACGAGTGTGGGAGGATAGAATGCGACACACCGGGCACAGGAGTGGGCTCTAGAAGGATGCGCGGCTTCTTGGTCTCATCGAAAACGGCATTGTCTTCATTGTAGAGAGAAGCAGGCTGGCCGACTTGGTGGCCGTCGACGCGACCCCAGGTCAGAAGCTTGCCGTCAGCAGTGTGTGCAACAGAGTGATGCTCGCCCCCAGCAATCATCTCGACCTTGGCGTCTCGGAGCGACTCGACAAGCTTGGGCTGCAGGACCATGGCGTCGTCCTTGCCGGTGTCATCGTAGTGACCGGTTTGGGAATAGTTGTTGAGACCCCACGACCACACACGCTGCTGGTTGTCGATGTAGAAACTGTGATAGGATCCGGCCGCGATGCTGACGGCGTAGTGTCTCTTGCCGAACATGCCGCAGGGTTCGGGGCGGAGGGTAGCGGTGGGACCGCCGTGTCGGGTCAGGGGCTTGCGGCCAAGCTGGAATTGACCTCCGCTTCCCCAGGTCCAGACCTTACCATTGACGTCGAGGGCGAGGACGTGGTTGGAGCCGCAGGCAATATCGGTGATGTCCTGGAGGGGCTCAATGAGCATGGGAGTCGGCTGGACTTTGATGCCCTCAGCAAAGCCAATGATGCCGTCGGCGCCGCGGAAAGTGCCCCAGCCGAAGACGAATCCGTCGGTGGTCAGAGCGAAGGAGGCCGAGTCAGTGGCGACGACCTTGCAGATACGGTCATCGGGAAGAAGTTCGCCATCGGCGATCTGGGTGGGAGTGCTCTCGAGGGGGTTGAGACCGCTGTCGTCATCATCCTCGTCGTCCGAATCGGAGTCTTCGGCATCGACGTCACGCAGACCGCCGTCCCAGGTGGTGTCGCGGCCGAGGGCCTTGTCGTCGTTGACGCCCCAGGTGAGGATGCGATTGTCGTGGGTCAGAGCGACGGCGTGCATGCCACCGCAGGCGACATCGACGACGTTGACCTTGGCGGCGTCGAGATTGTGGTTGATGCGGGGTCTCTTGACATCAGTGACCTTCTTACCGCCATCGTACTTCTTGCTGCCGAGACCAAGCTCACCGGCGCTGCCCTCTCCAAAGACGAAGACATCAAGCGCGTCGCTAGGGACTTCAGTGCTGACGATGGTGCGCTTGCGACGCTTGAGGGCGACCTGCTTGCGCCAGCCGGTAGGGCCGACCTCCTTGGCTGCAGCGGCGACGCGAGGCTTGGCCTTGTCGACGCGGGACTTCTTCTTCGGGCGCTCTTCAGTGGCCTCGTCGGAAGAAGGCGGGTCTGAAGCAGGGTGGGCTTGTTGTTCGTCGTCGTCCGCGTCGTCGTCTCTGGTCCGCTTTCCGTTGGCGTTCTTGACGGGCTCGGCCTTCTTCTTGGAGGCGGCGGCCTTGGCGACGGGCTTCTTGGGAGCGGCGGCTTTCTTCGTGGCGGGGACCTTGGAGGTAGCGGCCTTGGTGGCAGTAACAGACTTCTTGGGGCCGGGTTTGGAGGCTTGGGGTTTGGCCTTGGTGGCGGCAGTTGTGCCGCCGGCCTTCGTTACTCTGCCGGGCATGGTGACGATGATCGACGAAAGAGGATCAAGGGGAGTATGTACGAGGTGATGGTGGAGTGATTGTGAGAAACGACGAATGCCGATGTGTCGAGTATGGATTGTGTCAGGTGTTGGTTGACGCGCGGTGGGATGGATGGACTGCGCGACGCCTGCAAGAATTGTGGTAAATGCGTTGGAGATGGGGATGAATAAGTAGGTACCACCAAATCGATATCGATGGCGATGGCGATGATGTTAGGTAATTGCTGAATAGCAGCGCCTGAGGTACTCGAGGATGTATGTGGAAGTCGCGATGAAGAGAGACCAGATGCTAAAAAGGACCTAAGCTTCGGGCGGCGCTGCAAGATTGCCAACAAGAGTACAACCGAATGTACCTAGTCGCGGTCGTCGAGTACTATGTAGATAACACAGAACACTCGGGCACACAATGGATGCCTGTGGATTTGTTTCTCCTTTACATGAAAAGGTAAAGGTGCGAGAAACGGGTGATGGGTGATGGGTGTGTGGTGATGTGTGTGTGGTGTGATGGGCGAGAGTGGAATGTAAATGAACCTTCCCATCTGCTGACAGATCTGGCTCGAAAAAGGTACCGCTGAAAAGAGCGACGCGACAAAATATTTTCTGATTGTTTTTAGTGCACTGCAGTCACGACTCACAGAGCCGTAGCGTGTGGTGTGTGGCCTGATTTGGTGGGCCGACAACAGCTACAGTGGATACCTACCGATTTCCTACACGGGCTGATAGGCTCGATAGGCAGCTCCTGTACCTCCCATCCCCAAGAATAATCGCACCGCCCTCTGGATTGTGCCGGCAGAATCTCTACGGGCTATTCCACCGCCTAATCAATTTTGAACCTTCCAGTTGCACGGCAGAATGATCACTGTGCAAGTGGGAGGCGGTGAGCCTCATCGCGACCGGCTCCCTCTTCATCCAAACCATCTCATACATACAGGCTCGACAGGTGACCAGCCAATTCATGTTATCAAGGTAACGTTGGGTGCATGCGATGAAACCTCCTTGCATGTCTCCTGATGAACCAGAAGCATTGTGAGAACCAGCCTCCTGGCTCGGTCGGTGTAACCATATTCATTCCTTTCTGATACGCAGGTTCTCGTCTAGAATCTTGAGTAGCAGCACCTGGTCCAATGCCAATATTGTCACAGTTCATGGATATTTGCCATAACTTCGTAGCTTCTTTTTTGATGGTCAGACCTTTGATTGGGTATTTGAACAAGTATGAAATCGCAAACGCCTCGACCTATGCTAGTCTCCGAACCGATCCATCCGTTCAACGCCCGTCGTCGCCCTCATCCGTGGGGGGATCCATGCAATCTGCAACCACCCATGCCGTTGTTTGATTCTGCTTAGTAGTACATAGCCTGTCCGTTGAAATTGTCCTCCTGGACAGTCTTCCCTCATTCCAGTGCCCAACCTGAGAATTCTCCGCGCGTCTGTGCATGTGTGCGTGTGTGTATGGCCGTGCTTGCTCTGTTGGCGACAATTACTCACTTGCGTGTGGTGAAATCGGTCTCGTTGGGATTCTTGCCGCAGGTGCAGGCGTTGGCGGGGCGCTGGCCACATCCGCAAGTGGCACCGCTCACGTTGTTCTCCTGCGCAGCCTTCTCACAGACGCACTTCTGGGCCGGCTGCTTGCCGCACGAGCAGGTGGCACTGTTGGCTGTGCATCCGGGGAAGAGTGAGCAAGTCGTTCTCGTTTTGACATGCACATGAGAGGTATGACTTACCGCAGATGCACTCGCTGCCGGTGCCTTTGCCGCAGCACTCGGGGTTGGTCTGAGGGGCTACAGATGTCATTGTGACACGTGGGGTAGGAATGTCGATGATGCTGAATGTGGTGAGTGTGCGTTGGTGTCAATGTGTAGGTATGAAGATCTTGAGTGAGGAATGATCTGTGGTTGGACAATATGATGTCGCGGTTGCTGCAGTGCCTTAAAGTGAAAAGAAGACGATTGAAGCAGGCTGGTCGGCTGATCTATACATGAATTTGATATTCATTTTTACAGAACTGGCCAGCTCATGCTCTTATACTGATAAGAAGTCGCCTTTATGAGACGACAGAGGGTAACAAAGGCGTGTGACATCATGTTGGATGGTCATCAGATGATTGCTGATTGGTTGAGATCCTGCAGCGATTCGACTTCGACCAATCCCGAAGCAGTCAATTACTTTCACTTGGTTGTGAAAGGACGATGAACTTGCCTGCACTCATCTCTCGCACTGCTGGGTGGTACGATGCTCACACATAGATCGTGCTGTTCCAGCACCGAGCGCCGTTCCATAGAAGAAATCAAAACATCTCTTTACCAAAGATTTGCATCTCCAGAAATTTCTACCTACATGTGTACAAGGTACATCCATACAGGTAAGGTAGCTGCAGCTTCTTGATGAGGTTCAAATGCTGCCACACAGCCACAATATCTAGACACATGTACCTTCCAAACACACTTGCCAAGGCTGGTTAGAGGGTGTCTGCGATACTCCTCCAAAATTTCCTGCAGCAGGCGACAGGCACGACCCAAGAATAGAACATTGAATGAGTCGGAAAATCTGGTCACAACATTATTCCTGTGTACCAGCCTAGAACAACCTCGCTGTCGCAGCCTTGAGTGCTGAGAAGTAACATATTTTCACACAATCGCCAGTATTCTCCATTGAAGCATCTCTTCTTGCCCAGACTGCAGTCCATCTCGAGTTCCATCGGGATGCCGCCGACGGCTTCTTCCCAGGCCACCCAACCTCCGAAGCCTCAACGCGTGCTCGCCTGCGCACCCTGCCAGCAGCGCAAGGTGAAATGTGATCGTAGATCTCCTTGTGCGAATTGTGTCAAGTCGGGCGCCTCGTGTGTGGCCGCCTCGTTGGCTCCTCGTAGACGTCGCTTTCCCGAGCGCCATCTTCTCGACCGCCTCCGTAAGTACGAGGCTCTCCTCCGCCAGCATCATGTACCGTTTGAACCTCTTCACCAGCACACCTCCTCTAGTATCGATGATGTAGGCCATGCTGAGGGTGATGAGGCGTACGAGGAAGGTCATGAGCAAGACGACCAGTCTCCAGCCGCCGACGGGTCGAGCCTCTCGTCATCGAGTATGAAAGGCCACACCGGTTCGAGGTACGTCCCCACATCATCGGGTTGCTTCGCTTGCCCAGTTACTCATTCGGCTTAGGGACTTATGGAAAGCATTTTATATGCTGGTAAGACAGACGGCCTGCGCGGTTTTGACGTTGGACACGTTACTTATATCGCTGACCTATTCAGTCCACCGACCATGACGATGAGGACGATGGTGACGCTGGCTATGTTGCTTTCGAAAAAGTCAGAGACCACGTTGTGAAAAAGACATATGACGTTCTGTATGACAAGAGCGGTCATCTGATACTCGGAGCGCGTGCGAATCCCGTCCGTCTTGCTGCTTTCCACCCGGAGCCAGTTCAGATCTTCAAGCTCTGGCAAGTCTATCTTGATAATGTAGACCCTCTCCTAAAAGTCACACACAGTCCGAGCCTGCAGAGTCGCATAATCGAGGCCACTGGGAAAATAGGAAACATTGACTCGCCGCTGGAAGCACTCATGTTCAGTATTTATTGCGTTGCATTATTGAGCTTGCCCACGAATGAATGTGAAGCCATGTTTGGCGCTACCAAGCAGGAGCTTCTGGCCAAGAACCATCTTGCCTGTCAAGAGGCTTTAATCAACAGCGGATACATGCGCACCACTGATCGTGACTGCTTGACTGCTCTTTACCTATATCTCGTATGTTGCCCTGGCCCCGTTTCGACGTTATCTGATTGCTCTAGATCTCTGCCGGCCAGGCTGCCGATCCCAGGTCTATATCCTCTATGCTCAGTGTGGCCATTCGCATAGGAAAACGAATGGGCTTACATTCCGAGCTAGCCAATGCGAGCCATCCTCCCCACGAAGCCGAGATGCGTCGTAGGCTATGGTGGTCTATAGTTCTTTTCGACGCGCGCTTATCCGAGTTGTCGGACTTGACCACGACGAACCTCACACCAGAGTGGGACTGTAAGCTTCCATCGAACGTGAGTGATTCAGCTCTTCGCGTGGACATTAAAGAGCTCCCACCACCCGATTCGAAACCGACGGAGGCACTGTTCTCCGTCGTACGCTGTGAAATTGCTCAGCTAGTACGCAACAGCGCTTTCCATCTAGATGTCACATGTCCAGTAATGAAAGCTCTGGTCAAGAATCGCCCCGCAGCGTCAAATGCCTCACAATTCCTTGCACTTGAGAAGACCCTACAAGAGAAGTATCTCAAGTTTTGCGACGCCGAAAACTCGCTTCAATTCGCGACCGTCGCAATTGCGCGCGCGTTGGTAGCAAAATACCAGCTGATCGAGCATTACACCAAGTCTCCATCACCCTCCACGCGGCTAACGGTAGCGGAGCGCAAAGCAGGTGTTGGCTATGCACTCTCTATTCTTGAGTACGACACCAAAATGATGGGCTCACCTTTGACAAAAGGCTATACCTGGCTGGCCCAATTCTATTTTCCAATGCCTGCCTATGCCCACCTCACACAAGATCTGAAAAGAAACCCGCTAGATTGTGAGATGGGACGGATCTGGGAAGCTATGGATGAGAATTTTGAGGTCAGGATCAACATATTTTTTGACGGAGATGCTAACCCTCTACTCGAATTCTTCGGCAGTATTGTCCTTGAGGCTTGGGATGCTTGCGAAACGGCACATAGGAATGTTGCATCGCCCTGCACACCTCCCAGAATAGTGGTTAAGCTGCGCGAGAGATTAGCGCGTACTGCCGAGCTCCAAGTGGATGGCGAAGAGCCGTCTGTCCCGGATTCAATACCCCCGGTGGACCCGTCATTTATGAGGCTTGACGATGTTGCCATGTCGGCACAGCCGCTGAGTTTTGGACAGCCGAACATGGGTCAACCAGGCAACATTCCTCCGTGGTACAACTTCCTACCACCCGCCTCCGCACCGATTCCATTTGATCCACGTTGGGCAACTATGAGCTGGGGCTTGGGAGGACAGCGCGGCTGGTGATGAGCGTAAAAGAGGATGCTGCAAATAGTATGCTATCATATCATACTGCCTTCACGCCTATGCCATCTTCGGTGCTTATTACACTAGCTTTCGGCTTTGTTGGCGCGGTTGGATAAGGAAGTGTAGGCTCTTTCAAGCATGATATGGGGCGACACAGCAGGTCAGCGAGGTGTTCCAGAGATTGCTCGTTCGATCTCTTCTCCCCACTTCTCCTCTTTTCTCCAGGAACGACTTTTGACTATGCACATCGTGACGATTGTCGTGTTAGGGCAGACCCTCGAGGAATCGTACAATATCATCTCTCAAGAGCCCTGGTCGGTCGGGTTGCATCAATTGACCGCAGTTCTGGATTGTCTGCCGCATCCAACCAAGTCCTTTGCCCAGCTATCCCACAACATCATGCTCAAAAACCCGGTCGCCTTGAGTACCAGCACTAAAACTTTGATTACGTTTGTAGATGCTCAAAGTCCTCAGCTGCGGCGTATGCCGGCCAAGTCCGCATTGGTAACTCATTGCCGCGCAAATCCCGCACGCACTGTCCAACGACCGCTTCACCAAGTGTGCTTGGACCTGCAGTGAGCCCATTCGCCAATGAGCGCACACTTTCAGTGCTCTGGTGAGCTAATCGCTGCTGCTTAAGAGACTCGGGCGGAAGATGGGTGTCACGCAGTGGTGCTGGCGCCATGAGCACAAGCCCCTTCAATGCCGGCCACGGTCCGGCCACGTTTAGTTGCAGCGTACTGCTGCACAACTTTGCCGCCCATGGAATTTCCGATGAACCGAAACCACCTTCCAGGTCCAGTCTATCACTGTCAGCGGGAATAGATGATAAATCTGGTGACAGGTCTTGAATTCCGCAAAAGCTTAGTTTGTTTGGTCCATGCTGGGAGATCAACGACAAGCGGGGTTAAGAAGTCTGCGAAAGAATAGAAAGATGATTGGGAAAGAGACCTCCGAATATCTCGAGTTAGCTGCCATAGTAATGATCGAGGAAGAGAGACGGCGGTGGGGGAAGGGTTGGCGAAATGTCTCAACGTAAGACTCAATGCCATCGCGTAAGCGCACGATCGTATTGCTTCGCTCATATTGTGAAAGATGAAACTATTGACTGATGAAAACGAGTCACTTTGACCGTGATCCAATTCTTACCTCAGGACTAGGCGCGTGCCACCGTTGCATCTTATATGCGATGAACTTCATCAGGTGCCCGCTTCTTTTGGTCTTGGTTATCGAGTGCATAGCAATTCTATCTTGTTCGGGAGTATCACCAGAAGCCTTGGCCGGGTGCAATTGATTCTAACGTTGGGTGCTGCCAGTCCGTGAGTTAGTTTAGGTGTTGCCTATTGTCAATTAACGTCGAATTTAACGCGCCTAGTCTCACGAACCTCGGAGTTAATATAGTACCTCAGCTTGACCTCGTTCAAACCTGACACACAGTAGGACATATTTTGAGCGGGATATGACTCTGATGTGACTGACACCATTGCTTGATCATAGCAATACTGTCGCGTACGTCTGAACTTAGGTAGCCTGGACCTGTCAACTGCAAGAAGAAGACGCTGGCTAGCTCTACCTACCTCATACCTAGGTAGTAGATCGCATTGTCGCTATTGCAAATGGTGGGAGAAAGGGCACATGCTGCTTAAGGTACCTTACGGATTGGCTTCTTGCACACATTTATTTTTCGACGCAAGCCGTGGCCGCAGGCAATTGAAGTTGATACGATACAAACTCGTCTTTTTCTCGAGTCTTACTTCCCAGCCACACTTGATGCCTTGGGAAGCTGTGCTGGGTACCCCACTTTACCATTGAGCCGTGGACTTTTCATCTTGTCGGATCGCATGTATTGTGTGCGGCGGTCTTCTGCTGTCGACTTTACAGCGTTTGATCCTTTATAGTAGATTCGGATAATAAGTATTACTCGTCGGATGACGGTTGTGGAAATGATGTGAGAGTCGAAAAGGTGTAATTTGTGATGAACAACGTTCCAATCAGCGGTGCAAAGAAGACGGTCCGCGGAACAACACAAGTTTCCGTCATGGGCAATCATGCATGCGCAATTCCACGCGTCAAGAAATGCTTACCGAGCCCCGCTTGAGCTTATGCACTGAGTACAGCGGGAATAGTTGGTAGCGGCATCAAGGCTTGCCTTCTCTCTTGAATACGTACAGACGTCTTCGGGATATCATCACAACATCTTGCGCGTATCGCGAATCCCCGGAGTCATTTTCACAATGAAGGCTGCGGAGCTGGCCCAGCATGTGCTGGCCAGTATGGCTGTACTAAAAGATCAAGCCCAGGACTGGCTGTTGGACAAGGCACTAGGGTGGCCGGAACAGCCGCTGGTCAACAAGATCGACACACATCATCACATGGTGCCAGCCTTTTATGCCGAAGGTATGTGCTCAGCACCGAGAACATCGTGTCGTTGAATTGTAGTCTTGGTTGCACGGAACTGATTTATCTTCTAGCTATCGAGCAGAATGGAGGTATGAACACTGTAATCTCAATCTTTAGTTGACTAGCACATCGAGAAGTGACGTTCGGCTCAAGATTGACTCGTCCATAGGCGATCCGACCGGATGGTCAACGCCAGGCTGGTCGCCTACAGCTTCAAAGCTTCTGATGAATCGAATGGGTATCAAGTCCGCCATACTTTCGGTCACTGCCCCAGGCGCTTGCGTCGTGGAAGATCCTTTGAAGCAACAAAATCTGGCACGGAGGTTGAATGAATATGCCGCTGCCCTCCGCGACGAAGACCCATATTCTTTCGGCTTTTTTGCGTCTCTTCCGGACATCCGAAATACCAGCGCCGCCCTCGCCGAGATCAGATATGCTTTTGATGATTTGGGCGCTGATGGGGTGACTCTTTTCACGCGGTACGGCCCCGGTCCTATGTATCTGGGACATCGCGATTTCGAGCCGGTGTGGGCGGAACTCAACAGGCGCGAAGCTGTCGTATTTGTCCACCCCAGCCACCCCATCGACGACAGTCTGGTCAACGCCAAGTTACTGCCGCCCGTCATTGATTTCCCTCACGAAACAACTCGGTCTGCCATGGACATGATCATGAGCCGAACATTGCTCAAATACTCAGAAACCAAAGTGATTTTGAGCCATGCCGGGGGGGCTTTACCTTACCTCATAACAAGGATGTCATTGCCACTGAGCAAATTTCCCGACATGGCTGCCAGATGGAAGGTCGGCGTAGACTACCAGGACGCGATGAGGTCATTCCGGAAGTTCTATTATGATGTCGCGTTGTCCTCTGCACCGCAGGTCCTCTCTACGCTGCTTTCTATGGTACCTCAGGATCATATCCTATACGGGGTCCGTCTTCTCATCTGATTCATGTTGATTAGGAGCTGACTCGACAAATAGAGTGATTTCCCCTATGCGCCGGCCCCAGCTTATCCGGCCTTTCTAGAAGCGCTAGAAGCTGCCGATATCCCGAAGGAGGCTCGAGATCAATTGAACTTTATGAACGCCGAGAAATTGATACCTCGGTTGGCCAAAGAGGTCTGTATCGTGTAGCCCGTACATCACAGACACGCTCCCTTGCGCAATGAAATTGAAAATTGCAGTGATCTGGCGACCAACGGCTCGGGCGCACTGGACGTTCCGATAGCAGCGGCAGAACGATCATATATGTTGCAAGAGGTATACCTAGGAAGAACCCCTTTATCGTTAGCATCTAGATAATATTCTCCCGATACTCTGTTTTAAATAGAGCAAGGTTGTCTCGGATGGGCTCCGTCGAGCTGCCATTATAGGATAGCAATGAGAGCCTGAACCGGCGCGCGCATCTGTACCAACTCATTCATGATGTCCTGGCAAATTCTTGTCTTCTGCGTATGTTATAGTTCGCTAAGAGCGGAATATTCACTTTATAGGCCGCAAATCCCACGACTTGTAAGGATATAATAGATCTCTAATACCTCTAACAACTCTACGGCCTTTTGACGTCCAGCGCCAACATTCTAGCCACTTCTAACCACCTCTAGCGACCTAGCACTGTTCCCTGTCCCCGCTTGTTGCAAAATTATCTATTTGTAAACAGAAACAAAAGGAAAAATGTTCATGCTAATTCACGACTGCTTGACCCTCAGCTCAAAGCCATCATCCTCTTCCTCCAGTACTGTCATTATGGTCCTCGCCGCTCTAAGACCAAATCCATGTTTGTAGGCATATCGAAGTTGTGCTCGCGTCTCAGGATCTACAGATTGTGTAAGTGTTGCGATCATATCTGTCTTCCGGGGACTAAGGCCAAGTTTTCGTGTCTCGAACATAGTAAAGAGGCAAAAGCCCGAGCCTAGAACGTATGCTCGCAGGGGTACCGTCACATATGACCATTGGACCTGAATGTTTATAACCCACTCCTGCGCAGTGCCTGAGAACGGGACTCTGGATGTGTCTCTCATGCATTTCGATAGGCTACTAGCAGCCGTTTCGAAAGTAGCTGAGTAATTCGAACTCGCGTATAGCGCTTGGAGAACAGGTGCAGTATCAGAAGCTAACCAAGCGCTATCGGCAGGCCACGCCATTATAGAAGTTGAGAAGAATTCGTCGTTAATATATCGCACTGTGCTTCTTATAGTAGCCTGCGTGAGGTTAAACCGAATCGTCAGATTTGCAGACAAGTGCAATTTTTTCAAATCGACTTGCGGTATAAACAGTCCAAGGTCGTCCCGATTTATATCCCCATAGTTAGAATAAAGCGAGTGGTTGTTCCAAGCATTGTAATGGCCGAATTGAGTTGTCTTTGTCACGCCATTATCGCCAGCGTCGATGTATGACTGATAATCGCGGTTTGCCCAACTTCCAATTGTTTTTTCGAAGATTGCCAGCCGTGACAGAAGAGTTGTACGCTTGTGCACAGAAGTAAAGCGCGCATTCTGTAGCTGTAACAGGCGTGTCGTCCCATATTAAATCTCCATCCGCAAAGCCGCTAGCCGCGCTCAAGATACCTAAGCTAGTAATCATTGTGATGAGATGATGAAACGACACCGTGTTCTGTGCGTCCGTGAGTCCCACGGCCGACACCAATGCTGGTCCCTGTAGTGTGTCGTCGTGCCTGGTCACGTCTTCGCCGCCGAGATTCGAAAGACTTAGGTATGGTAACAAATGAACGGTCCAGCTTCCTCTGGTTATGATTAGGGCATCGTTAAGCGTCCCTAAATTTGTGCCATTGATGACCCGCCGTGTTATTCGCTTTGAGATATTGTGCACGCACTACAGACTGCCAATGTTGTAAACGGGCTCCAAGTACAGTTAGCTGTTGAGCAAGCAAATGAGGCAGTGAAGTTTGAGGTTGCCCCGGATGAATAGGTGAAGCCTTGCTAAAGTGCAGCCACAAGACCAAGATCAGGCTGTGAACGATAAGATTTCAGTTGAATAGTCTCGTTCCAAGGCGCAAGTCGTACCCCGCTCAGGAGTACCTCGCCAGTTGTATTGTAGGTTCCAGCATCAATAATCTCACTACGAGAAAGTACAGCTTCGAGGACGCCGTCCGCAAAGCCGATACTGCCACCAAATGATATGATTGCTTGCAAAAATGGCTCGAATGATAGTAAGAATATAGTGACGGCGGCTCCAATGCCTACCCAGTGTCTAAATTCAGTTAGATGAGCTAGCAACGTACTGGGTTGATCCTGTAAATGAACAGATTGCGGTGGCTTACGCGAACTTGATCCAGATGAGCAACCAAAGGCTCCCCAGGGCGCTCTACTAGCGTCATCAAATCTGTCGAATGCTAGAATGCTGTCCGTCCTTTTCTTGAACCAGTTGCATTTAGACTGCCGGATACAAGAGCTGATAGTGAAAGCAAGTGATGCTCGTGCGATTGCTGCCAGGATGGACACCACGGTATTAGGAGAAAGCGAAGACTTTCAGTCAATCAAGCGCATATCATTGATACGAGAAAGTAAAGCGATCAAGGTAAATACAGCCGTGGAGCTCAAAATCAATGACATGAGCTCCCATCTCCAGGAAGAACCTCGAGTTGATGATGTCGCGCACGATGTCTGGATCACTCCTGCTCCTGGAGGTAATGGTTTCGTCGGAAAAGGGATATAAGGTGGTGCAGTAGTAGGTCCATCGTACGTTTGAGCTGGCCTACTGGACAACAAATATTGTTGATGCTCTTGTGGGTGGGAGATTATGAAAACACGACGAAAGAGGTGACGGCTGACTGATAATATTATCATAAAACGTATATTTGTAAAGGTATCAGAGCGAGCAAGTCGAAAAATCAACCTCTATGTCGTTAGAGATGTTCAGAATAATAAGTACCAGAAATCTCAGAGCTCGATTCTTATTCTTAGCCTTCAGGACACCATGTGGTGCTACACATCACTATTCGTCACGAACGTCCTGATAGGCGACAGTTGCCCGGTACGAAAGTTGAGCCGCTTTGATGTAACGCGCCGTGATTCGGGACAAGTAAAAAATCTTGAAATGCGTAGCATCCGAGCACTTCGCCCCATGGAGTGCCCCAATCCTGTTCCCAATCCTGTTCCCAAGAGCCGCCCGAGACATGGGGGCGGTGCTGATGTTGTGTCACGCTGCCAAGACGGTACTGCTTCTGGCCTTCTGGGAGGGACAGTGAATCAGCACGAGACGTCCTCGAGTTCATGCACCATTGAAATCGTTGTCTGCATTGACATAAACATAGAACCTGTTGTTATTCTCTACGGTTCTATTGCATGCAAGATTTGATCAGTATTGAACATTCTCTTAAGACTGTCTAATTGACTAGAACATCAGTAACTGACCTTTCGAACCTAATGCATAGCTCTTAGAAGCAGGCTGCGAAGCGGTGACCTCCCTCCTCGCCTTGTTAGTATGCATGCCAATGGCCGATTAAATAGTATATCGTTCCCACCTTTAAGCTATACACGTCGGATCGTATCAAGTGAGGGGTATAAAGCAAGGAGGCGACAGACTTTGTTACATTGGCCCTTAGTCCCTGTTTTATTTGTCACCACCGCAAATATTACAATGCATGTAACTTCATTCTCCCTTTTAAAAGTATGAGAAACATCTCGGATCCTAAGAACAGGGCTTTCTAAGTGATACAACTTCATTAGTCCACCCGCTTGAGATCTGATATCTGCAAGGTTGGGCCCATTTTGCACTGATGCTATAACTATGCCCGTCACCCACTTGTCGCATTCGTCAGAGCAAGGTTTCATCTCAATACAGGCATCGTCTACGGCCGTAATTCCAGAAATTATCATTGTTCAGTTGATCTTTCAGGTCTTATCTGTCTATTAAACATATGAGCCATGGCTACTTCACCCAAGCAAACAATTCTCATTGTTCATGGCGGCTGGCTGGTCCCACAAAGCTATGCGAAGCTGACTGCAGCGCTCGAGGCGTCAAACTTCGAAGTTCACATTCCAAGACTGCCTTCTGTCAAGGATGTTCGCCCTCCTGAAGGTGATTTGTCCACCGATACAGAGGTCATTCGCAAATATGCGGAAGATCTCTTGAAAGATGGCAGAACTATCGTGGCGCTTCTCCATTCTTATGGAGGACAAGTCGGCTCCAATGCATTGCATGATTTTGGAGTCAAAGCTCGTGCTGCAAAGGGCTTGCCGGGAGGTGTGTCTCATCTCATTTACATGACTGCGTATGCAGTCCTGGAAGGCACCTCTATGATGGACAAGGTCAAACACTTCGACAACATGAACCTTGTCCCGCTCGCATTCGACATACGCGAGGACAACAGCGTGCTTAGTCGAGATCCAAAGCTCCTTCTTGTTAGTCCTGAGCCTGGAGACGACGAAAAAGAGGTCGAGGAGTTTATCGGCACATTCCAGCCGTGGAATGCCAAGTGTATGTACGACATCATCCAGCATGCTGCGTGGCGTTCCATTCCGGCTTCGTTCATATACACGACGAAGGACATGACGGTCCCCATTCATTACCAGCAGCACTTTGTGGAGACTTTAGAGAAAGAAGGCCATAGTGTACAAACGTTTGAGCTGCAAACCGGGCACTGCCCGAACTTCACGGCGACAGAGAAGGTTATGGATTTCGTCAAGGAAGTCGTTTCAGGCTGATATTGTTGCGGCTTGGATTGATCGCGGAATGGGGCATCTGTAAGTCAATATGTAGCTTTAAGACAATACTAAGTGTGAAGAAGCTGAAGGTTGTAACGATCGGCTATAAAAATAGGCGACGAGCGACCTCTGCTCATCTGTTTGTGTGTTAGGTAGTTAGTAAAGTAGAACTGTGTGATCAATCAAGTGGTATCCATCTACATGTGTCAAGTCAATCTCTCGAGTATTATGACAACGGTGCTGTGTACGGAATGAACGGCGTCGGGTTTCCCGCCACAATCTATGAGCCTAATCCTACTCTTGCAGTTTCTCCCCTTTGGTACTATCAGTAAGCCTCGCTGGCCTGTGACCAACCACAGTATAACGCGTGAACGCCCAACATGCCCCCTCTCGAGTCTCATTTGCTACCTCTGTCAAGAGCTCCTCTAGATGATTAGCTACCTCGGCGTTGCGCGTTGTCCTGCATACCAGCTCATGAATCATGAGATTGCATTCATGCATAGCGTACGCAGAATGACCTGGTGCGTGCCGTTTATCAACCTGCACCATGCACGAATTTCCAAGAGATTGGAACATTTTGTCTAGGCACCCACACGTAGGGTTAAGGCGTGAGTCTTTGGTCTTGAGAGAAAACTAGCAGATGTTCAAGCGCATCACTATGAACTTCAGGGTGGCGTGGGTCTTTTCAATTCGGAACGATACGACGTCGGGCTCAACGCATCGTTATATAACCTGTGACTCAACCCACGTGCGGAATTCGCCTGCCATCCAGTCTTGTACCAATATGCGCAACACAGCCAGCAGTCGATAAGCATCATCCAAGCCACCAGTGCCGCCAATATCAAGACCACCATAGATGCAAAAACCTGAGTCTTCCTCGAATGCAAGATGAAGCTCCCACTTATCCCCAACAACGAGGATGACGGGGAAAAAGGGCAGCCCGCCCAAGGATTTACTACCCATCGCTATGTCAGGGCCTCGATTAGGACGTGGAAACATTCCGATACGCTTGAACCAGGATGCAAGCCAGAACCCCAGCTGAGCTTTGCCTTCGGACCACCCAGACATGCTGTCGACCTTGGTCTCGATGAAAACACCAGTCGGACAATTACGTAGGGACTCGTAGTTTGTCTGATTGAATATGTCCGGAGTGAGTTTAGACGCGAATGTGCGAATACGCTGGGGAAGGTCGTCCAGTCCCGTGCCAATCGCCTCTTCGCCACTAATTGCCATTACATAATCGATCATCTTGGTGCCTAGGGGAAGGCTGATCTCGGCTGAGGCGTGCGGGAGAAATGTGCCAGCGATATTAGCCCTGGTCACGTTCTCATATACAACGTGGTGATGATCACGGACGGCGAGGTCGAGCATGGGTGCATGAATCTGTTCGTTCCACGTCGGCTCGGCGCGGGGCACCGTCTTGAACGCGCCCGTCCGATCGACAATCTCCTGTAGCTGCTCTAGTTCCCTTTCTAGGGGCTCCGTAACTTGGACAAACGACGACAGGTCTTCGTCCTTGGCCGTTGGGCCCAAAATACGACGCGCTTTGATCTTGCGCCGTGCTAATACCTCGTGGCTGAGAGGTAGGGGATCTCGAACGGCAAACCTGTAGGCATCGTCGTCGGACAGCTCCAGCTCAGCCCGGAGGGGTTCTTGCAATTGTTTGGGCAGGTATCCCTTGTTAGACCGGATCACCCGTTTGATCTTATCAAAAAGTGATATCGCCGATGGCTGTTTGGTTCCGGCGACCCTCTCAGAAAGAGCTTTGGGGCTCAGTTGTACCCATTGGACGGGTTTGCTCAGTTTTAAAAGATCGCCGGCCCGTCTGACAGGGCTCGTAGATCGCGTGCGGGAAGTACGTGACGAGTGGGAGGCAGAAGCGGTCGTCGGGGGGAGGGCGGTCGTCTCGCTGAGATGCATCACGTATTGCGACCGGGAGCTGGTGCTTCGGGGGGGCCTTGGTGTGGCCTGTAGATCGTCGGAGTAGACTCCGCGCATCGAGTCCTGCGGAGTCTGGCCGTGCGTGTCATGTTTGCTTTCATCGTGGTTGTCCGCAGTTCCGCGGATGGGCGCTGTCGGTTTATGCTTTCTGGGGCTAGTACGTCTCGCATATGCTGCGTTGGCATCCATTGATCCAAGAGCGACCCGACGCGGGATGGGTTCTGATGGCCGCCGTGGGTCGGGAGTCGATGTGAAGGCTCGCTTCCGCGAAGATCTGGAGATGTCATTGCCTGGCGTCTGTTTCCCTGAAGAGCTTGGAGAGACTGGCGGATGCAGAGCGTGGTTGGGAAGCCGCGATAGGTCGGGCGCAGAGCTGTCGACATCGGCCAGCCAGCCTAGGATGACTCGATGTTGCATCTGTTGCCGCAAATCGACACAAGAAAATGGAGAGTACGGTATCAAGAGGGAGGTAGCGGAATAGGTTGCATTCTAAGCCTTCTGCGTCTGCAGTATTGGCAACGGGCGTAAAGTACTACATAATCAAATCAAACAATAAGAATGAGCAGCCGAGTGTTCATACATCCGTAGCGTAGAGTTATCTTAGGTGCCTTAAACTAGAAACAAACTTATTAGTACAGTTGTCGCTACCAAAGGTACGGGCTTTACACTTATGCATTTCGGCGGTAACCCTTACACTTATGCATTTCGGCGGTAACCCTAACCGCCGATTCTTTTGGCGGGCAGATTTTAGGGCCCATAATTAATATATAGGTTACTGCCGATTAAGCCGGAAAAATTATCGCTAATTAAATATAATACGTTTTAAAAACGGATATAAATTATAAAACTTTAGTTTTTAAATATTTATGTTTATATAAAACGTTTATTATTTTTATTTTAAATATAATATATATAGTTATAATAATATAAAAACTAACGTATTAAATTTATATTTTTAATGTTTTTATATTAAAACTATTTATAAACTTAAACAATATATTAATATAAATATAATTATATAATTTATACGTTTATTAATTAAATAAATTAAATTTATTATTAATTTTTTAATTAGTTATATATATTATTTTTATTTTATAATTAATTAAATAATAATATTAAAAATAAATAATATTTAATAATATAATAAAAAATTTAAATTCGGTTTATTAATTAATTTTATTACGTAAATTATATTAATTTATTTAATTATTATTATTAATTTTATAATAATAAATAAAAAATCGTTAAATTATTTTTAATAATATAAAATATATATAAATATTTAATTATAATATTATAATTAAAATTTATTAAAATAAAAAAAATAATTTAAATAATATAAAGTTTTTAAATATATAATAATAAAAAAATAATATTTTTATAATTACGTAATATAATATTAAAATTTAGTTTAATTATTAGCCGTATAAATATAAAAATATATTTAATATATTTTAAAAATAAGTTTTACCGCTAATTTTTTTAGTTAATAAATTTTAAAGTTTATAATTAATATATAAATTATTGCCGATTAAGCTAAAAAAATTACCGTTAATTAAATAAAATACGACTTAAAAAATAAATTATAAGTTATAAAACTTTAGTTTTTAAATAGTTATATTTATACAAAATAATTATTGTTTTTATTTTTAATATATTATATTAAATAAAAATAAAAATTAAAACTAGTATTTTAAGCTTAAATGTTAATATTTTTATATTAAAAGCGTTAATATATTAACGTAATTATAAATATATAATTTATACATTATTTAATAAAATAAATTAGGTTTACTACTAATTATATTATATTAATTTTATTAATATAGTGGATAGATAGCTGTAATAATAGCCTGTAAAAGCACTGTATTATGGTATTTGTTGCTTTAAAAGCTACTTGTTAATTACCTAATTAGCGGACACCGGCAACGGTATTTTAGGCACCAACTAATTTAAATATATAAATAAGTACTAAAGCTATTTAAACTTTTATTTTTATAACTAATATAATATATTTTATTATAATTATTACTACTTTTACTAACTATACGGTTGTATAATCGGTAATCACCTAATATTAATTAATATTTAACAAACTATTAGTTAATACAAATCGGCAAAAATAAAACGAATAACTTTACCGCTAATTTTTTAATAAGCTTTAAACTATTGTTTATGTTTTAAAAAAACGACCTTATCATCGTTACTACCGGTCTTAAAACTTTTAAATTATAACAATAACGTATTTTTTAATAAATAATTTTTTAATTTAATCGTTTAATTGCTTTAGCGCAGAATACTTTTTTTAAAGTACATAGGCTTAGTCCTTTATTTACGTTACATGATATATTTAATTATTATTAATAAAGCGCTTAGTATTATGTTAGCAAAGCTTTTTTATATTTAATAAGCAGATTACGAAGCCGTAATTATGTACTTTTTAATATGGCAAAATTAGCGTCGATCACCGATTTGGCAACCGGCGACGAAATAATTAGCGTTATCGTAAACGTAAATATTTATAAACCCAAAAACGATTTTAAAATTAATACTTCGATCACTATTATAAACCTAATTAGATTTAACATAAATATTAATAACTTAAATAACGTTTTTTTATTAAACTTAATTATTTTTATAGTTAAAAGATTTTATAAATATAAACGTTATAATTTAGTTAATAAAAAACTTTTTAAGATTTTTAAAATAATTTTATAAGCTAAAAAAAATTATATTTTAATACCGTTAGAAAATATATCTATAAAAATATAAAAAAAATCCTTTAAAAAAAAAGTTTTTATATAAATTAAAAACCATTAATACGTAAACGCTCTTATTACTATTTTTATAAAACTAATAACTTAAACCGATGTTTTTATTGCTAAAAAAATTATACCGGGAATTAATTAGTATTTTAAAAGTTTTATTGCTTAAAAAAAGCAAAAAATTCGAAAAGGCTTACTACTTAGCTTTTAGCCTAATTTAAAGCCAATAAATACCGAAAAAGCAAAAGAATAAAAGAAAATAAAAATAAAAATAAAAATAATGATTCCTTTAATTTAAAACTTAATACAAAGTTTAAAATTAAACTAAAAAATAATAAAAAAAAGCATTTAATTAACGACTATAAACCAAAAACTATTTATAAAAATAACAATATTAACGATTTTATATTTAACGATTTATATTTCGATTTATTACTTATAAACATATTTAATACTAAATTAAATAAAAATATTATTATTAAATTCTTTAAATAATAAAATTATAATTAATTCTATATTAATAACGTTCACGATATTTTCGATAATAAAATTAGAATTATATTTTCGATTAACTTTTTATTTAATATTTAAAAAAGTTAATTTTTGCTATTTTTCCTTTAATTTTTAAAAATAACGCATAAATATATTTCGTATATAATATAAAGCCTTATTAAAGATTTAAACAAATATATAATACTATAATTAAGCACTTTAATATAAAAGTTAATTATAATTATTATTACTACAATTAGACCTTTATTTTTTACGAAAAAGACCTTTAAAATAACCTTGATAAAAAACTTATGCAAATTTTTTAATTAATATTTAATCAATTATTTAAATATTAATGAATACTAGAAAAAAGTTATATTAAAACTCTTTATTATGTAATACTACAATTAAAGCTTGTTAAAAACGCCTTAAATTTTTATTTACTTTATAAACACTGTTTAATAAAATTAAAAACTTATTTTTACGACTAAAACTATTACTTTAAAACAACCTTGATTTCGTTTATAACGCTTTATAATTAATAATAACCAGAAATTATAGCGATTTTTACACCGTTAATAAAAAAATCGAAATCTTAAACATTAATTATAATAACCGGCGATATAACGTTTATAATAAAGGCCGCAATAATTTTAAAAGCCGCTATCCTATTTTTAATTAAAGAAATTATAAAAAAAACAACTTTAGCCAATTTTTATAAAAAGGTTATATATTATAAAAAAGTTCTTTTATTTTTAAAAATAGCAATTATTTACTGCGAAAAAAATATAATAACAATTTAGCAAATTAACAAAATTAATATAAACGGAAAATTTGCTTTATTTGTAATAAATTAAGCTATAAATCGTACTATTATAATAAAAACGATTAACGATAACGTTTTTAGTAATAGTAAATATTTATAAAAATAAATAATACCGAAAAAATAATAGCTTAATATTTTATTATATTAAATAACGTTAAACTAAATATTAAAAATAATATTTTTACGATAAAAAAACTTTAACGCATACCTTTTATATCTAAAAACTATTTTAAAAAAAAGCTTAATATTTTTAAGTTATGTATTTATACTTTTATAATATAACAATCTTAAAATTTAGAGTTAGGGTTAGGGTTAGGGTTAGGGTTAGGGTTAGGGTTAGGGTTAGGGTTAGGGTTAGGGTTAGGGTTAGGGTTAGGGTTAGGGTTAGGGTTAGGGTTAGGGTTAGGGTTAGGGTTAGGGTTAGGGTTAGGGTTAGGGTTAGGGTTAGGGTTAGGGTTAGGGTTAGGTTAGGGTTT